>OX376699.1:3739357-4290085 GCA_947389925.1 Coelopa pilipes
GCGACCAAGCAGGCGGCACCAAACAAATGCAGGACTCGCCTCGCGAAAATGTGAAAATTCCCGGTTTCTGTTGTTGTTGTTGGTGTTCTCGTCGGGCCTTGTTCGCCACCGCCAAAGGAAGCCGCGACGCAGAGGCTCCTCGTCCCTCATGCATTTTGTAACCCTTTCTTTCTTCGCCGTCCCCCTTCTTCAAATGCTCCTTTCTTCCCCTGCTGCCTACTCGTCTTTGTGCATCCTTTCGGGTCCTCTGCCGCTGGCCACGTGCACGGACGCCTTTCGCAAAAATCATTCGCCAAAATGCCGAAAATGCTTCTGCGACGTGATCCTATTATTTTCATTATCCTTTCAACAAATTATCCCTTCTTCATCGATGCCCTGTTGTCGATCTGTTTGCCGAGTTGTTGTTGTCGCTGTTGTTGTTGTTAGAAGTCTGCCGCAGGCGTTGGATTCCGCCGAAGGATGTCTTCGAAATTCCATTGTGGGATCGCAGAGCATGTCGTGGGAAGTGAAAACAGAGAAAGAAAAAACGCATCCTGAAAAAAATGTCTGTCAAAATTTAAATACACTTATTCATTATTTCAAAAGATATTGATTATTATATATCGATATTACCATTTATATAAATATTCGATAATATAAATAGAAACTGATATTCAATTCAATGTGGAAATATTTAGTTTACAATATTAGAAAAATGAGCAAAATGAAAACTTCACATTTGCAAAATTCTTCACGTTCATTGGGAAAATATTGAGAATCCACTTAACGAAACAAAAAACATCCACCTCATGCTTTCGAAACATTTCCCGGAAAATCAAATATAAATCTCTTTAGAAGGGTTCAAAGGCATTTAATAAATTTCAGGCTCACTTACTCAGATGTCACAGGCATATCACGAACACACACGTATCATGAAAAGACACACATATCGCACGAACATTCACACATATCGCACTCGGCTAGTGATATATCGGGGAAAATACCGTTGACATTTTTGCGTCCAACGAAAAAGGCTGGGCGGCGCATAATGAAGTCGAGGCATTTGCAGACATGCCACGGCGTCCTCGATGTCCTGTCGCCCATACGACGGTCTGGTCGTCAGACGAGATGCTACTGTTGTCGAATGTCGTTGTTCTTGTTGTCGACCAATGGGTGCAAATGGCCAGAGAGCGGAGGGACAGGAAGACGGGCAGAAAGACAGACAGTGGAGGAATCCTGGAGATACACGGAGGGAAGGCAGAGAAAAGCTACTGACAGGCCCACCGTTGGACAGACGGACAGACAGAGGGTTGACCTCAAGACAGACATGAGGCGAACCCACCGGCAGACTGCGATCGGATGACGGAATCTCAGGCCGGACCAGCGAGTCGACAGATAGGTCAAAGAACGGTCGGACAGAAGACCCGAGAACAGTCAGAAGAAAAGGGGACCGACAAGGGGAGAGGAGTGAGGGAAGTGACACCAACACACGCGCACCAGGGCGCGACCGCTGACAAACTGTCAGACAGGGGGACAGACATTTGGCGTCGCTGGTGGATTTTTGTCAACAACATTTTCACGAAAACTCATCAACATTTCTCGACGAACCGTGCCGAGTGATGTGAGCTGGTGTGTCTGTGTGTGTGTGTGTGTAATTAGAATGTAGTGCTATGGGTTTGCGCCAGTGCGTGTGTATGTGTGAGTTTGATTGAGGTCAACCGCAGGGAGAAAATACGTCTTTCGCAGGCCACGCATTTTAAGACGAGGGCAAATGTTCTGTCGTGCTGTTGTTGCGGCAAGTTTCGTTGTGTTTTTTTGAGGTATCTATCTGTGTGTGTGGGTGGGTGTGTTCCACACATATGTGCTCATTTGAGAGAAACGCTAATACGTATATATCACCATGTTGGTATGTGTCCGACGATAAGGTTAAGTATTTTATAAATAAATGATGTGTAAGCTCCGAAAATACGATTCGTCTAATGGTGGTGGCAGGCACAGAGAGAGAGAGAGAGACAGAGAGAAGCGTAGAGAAATGGAGTACAGAGAAATTGGGAGAAAGAATAAGGGAAGGAATGAAAGAGGTGGAGAGGGGACGATAAACTCACCGACGCCGGAGGAAGAGGAAGACGGACCAATACCTAGATTGAAGCTAAGAGGTTTCTTTGTCTCTCCTTTCCCTGAGAGATTGCCATGTGTTGTGGCGAGGCTTTGTTTCAATGCCCTTTCAGGTTTAATCACCTTATGGCATCGTCCTTCGAATGTCCATGATCCGTCCCACGCAGCTCCGGCTCCCGGGCCAAGTGAAGGCATTTCGGAGTGGGTTCGTTAAAGAAATTGGGGCTGAATGGCATGCGATGGGAATGTGGAGATGCTTCTGCGGATAGTTTCAATGAACTACATTTTAATTACTCACACCAAACCTATCCAAACCTATTTCCTATCGAATCGATTGGTCCTAGATTTCTCATCTTACACTAATCTCCTCTTAATTTATCTGTATAACCAATGCATTTTTTGCCAGTTCCTCGCAATTTGATCTCATTCAAAATTCATATTATATCGAATTTCATATTATATCGAAACATCATTTCCAATCTAAACTCTGAACTAAACAGAACAGAAATTGCTCCTCCCCCACTTCACACTTTCCCTGCAAACGGATCTAAAGCACACTATTAAGTGAAAAATTAAATGAAAATGTCAAGATGGCTACCGGAAATACCATTTTAAGGCGACACGTAATTAGAATTTCCGCAATTAACTCGTCGACGTCGAGTGAAAGGAAAACAAAGCAAATGGGAAAACAAACGAAATGGAAAAACACACAGCGGGACAACGAGAATGAAATTATTTCAGAGACAAGTTCCGGAGAGCTAGAGAGAGAGAGAGAGAGCAACTGCTGCAGGCCGCGAGAGGGAGGGCAGAGAGAGAGAGCGAGTTTGAACTGCGGAAAAAACAAAAACAAGATCAACTGCAGAGCAAACAATTAAAGGATTAACTTGGAATTATCCTTGTAGGATAACATTCAGCGATGAAAGGCGGTTGGTAGCAGCGAAAACAAAACACTAAAAACCAACAACAACAACAGCGGGTCACAGAGCATCCCATTTCAAAGCCCAGTTCCTAATCTTATTTAAATTATTTGCCCATTGTAGTTGGCTGGGTCCACGCGAGAGCTGCGGAGAGAGAGAGAGAGAGAACGCCAGAGGGCGAGGAAGATGGTGCGGAAGATTACGGCAGACAATGCACCGGGCCGAGTGGGAGGGCGACGGGACGGAACATTAGGGATCGCAGGGAGGGCAGACGAAGACGCAGCAACCGGAAATTAAACGTGGACCGGCCACGGCGAAACCGACGACGAAGGACAACCAGAACAACAACAGCCCGACCTCCACAGGTTGCTGCAGGTCGCCGAGCAGGGATTTCGGAACTCGAATTCGGTTTGCGATCGCCGAGAACAAGAGAAACCGCCAAAGGAGAACAAGGACGAGCAGAAGACGAAGACGGACAGAGAGAGAGAGAGAGATCGGAACAATGGACCGAGGGCCGGACATCAAAATGCATTTCCGCGCGTGACACAATCGCCCGAAGCCATTGTCGTCGTGGCAGGACAACAGCGATGTCCTTTTCCCGTGCTTCCGGTTACCTGTTCATTCACGGCTGAGGTCGATTCTTTCGGACCATGGAACGTGACCGATTCCAGTTTTTGTGGAGGCGATGAGGAGGACGAAATCAGATGAAGTTGTCACCAGGACAAGGGGATCAGTGCAAATCGGGAACGGACTTATGTGCCATGTGAAACCGGAGTCAAGCGATTATTGCTGCTGGTCAGAAGTTGGTGTTGGCCTAATCCTAGGAAATTTGTCCAGCAAATCGGGAGGAAAGTCTGGGAACGGAACATGGAGATGAAGGTGGGAGATTTCGGGGCTAAGGAACATCAATAATGAAGGCTGACATGGCCGTCGTCGGAGAGTTTCTTTCCACCGAAGTGATCTTTGGATCAAGGAATAACCTGCTTGGTCAAAGGATCCTACAGATTAAGTGATTTGTCCTGAGAGTCAACTGATTAGAGAAGGTCAGGAAAAATCACAATTTCACGGGATTACGATAATCGTCGAAAGCAAATTTGAAGGATTTTTAAAAATCTGATCAAGGAAACGAGACACACAAGAAGAAAGCTCATTACAACTGGAGGTGCCGATGGCCAGGATGGCCTCAAAACCGAAGTATTGATTATTTCTTTGAGGGAAGTTGCAAAGTTTTAATTGAAGATTTATGGAGAGCAATTCAAAAACTCGAACTGAGAATCGGGCGACCTTCGGAAGGACAACGGAAGGAAGAACAAGGGAGAAAAATTTACGAAAATGAAGAGAACCAACAGTAAGTTGAAAACGTGAAAACCAAAAAAAAAAAAAAAATATTTAAATTCAAAAAAAGAAATTGTGAAAATTTGAATGAGAGAGAATAATTTCGATGAGGGGAAAAGATATCGATGAATAAAAATATAAATAATATTTGGAACCCACTTCAAAAAATATTTGGTAAATGTTTGCACCGAGTATGTTTTTCGTGAAAAAACAAAACAGAAATAAATTGTTCGCCGTCCTCGAATTCGATTTCATCGCGAAATCTGAACGAAATTTGTTTTGCAATTGGGCCTTGGGTCAGAAGTGCGAAAACCGAGGAGCCAAAAACAAACAGTTGAAAACAAGATTTCGCTTCAAATGCTTGATGGAATATCAACAGCAACAACAACAACAAGGAGTGTGCCACATGAATTCTCTATAGAGCGAATGGCAAAAAATCAGCAACTCACGCTGGCAACAACAACCGAAGCGTGGTGGAAAAACAAAACCACGATGGCAACAAGAATAAGCTAGAAAAAGTTGAGAACCAGCAACCAAGCACGGGCAACAACAACGGGCGGAAGCAACAACAAAACGCAAACCATGAGAAATCCACAACGTCAGGAACGCGTCAACAACACGAGGTGACGAACGTCATCGAACAACAACAACAACGAGGGCAACCGCAGCACAACGACATCGACAACAAAATCAAATAATTGCGAACACCGACTCTGGCGGATGAGGACCAGGACACAGCCCGACCAACCTATCCGCCCTGAATCGAAAGGCTGTGCCGTAGTCATCCCAGCTTCCATCGGATCCCTTCCTAGCCTGCTTCCTTCCACCTCCGCGATCTACTCCTGCGTCGTCCTGTTTGCATTCATGGTCACTGCAGGTGGCTGGGGCTCTGTTGGCCCTGCCCTGTCGCCCCAGAGCACACAGCGAAATCGGAAAGGGAGGGAAGTGTGAGGGGCTCCTTGAGAATCCTTGAGAACTCAAAGGACTCCACGTTATTAGCGATTCGCGAGAATTTCCTTCGTTTTTCTCCGAAGTGACAGCAACAGCTGCTGCTGATTCCACTGAAGCCGACGCGGGTGCGGATCCGGGTGACGATGGATGGGCGTGGCGTGGGTCTCGAATGCAACCGCGATCGGAGCTCTTGAAGAATGGCAAATGTATCGATGGTGAAAAACGAACCGGGAGCCGGCGACAAAAGCTCGAGTGCTGTTGGTTTCGAGATGATTTCCTTCAAGAAGGAAACGCGAGCTGACAGCAAGAGCAAGGAAATGACATACGGATGAGAAATCGATTGAGTGAAGGCGATGGTGAAAAAGTGGAGATGGAAAAATTAGAGGAAAAAGGGGGGAGGAACGTTTTGAGAAAAGACATGGGAGGTCTGCGAATCGGAGCTGAAGATGAAGCCTGGGATGGTTGATTAAGAGCAGGGTAAGAGGGAAAAAGCATAAATGCTAAGTGAGTGTGAGGAAGAGAAGGAAGAGTGCTTAAGAAGGAATCAATTGAAATAGGAAAAGTCAATTGCAAGAAATAGAGAAGGAGTCGAACAAAAGGTTGAAAATAGAATGAAATTGAAAGAAGTAAAGAAAATAAGAGAAGGACGAAGAAAAAGCTTCCAGCACGAGAAAGTCTTATTTTTGTTGTTCTGCGTGAATGACCATCCGAAACCGGAAACGGAAGCATTCATTCGATTCGGAGATCCTGCTGAGCTCGGCACTTGTCCCGTCGAGTGGTTGGACCGACCTTCGATCGGAGCTTGGAGGAAGGAGAAGGAGAAGCGTAATTATTGCTTTTCATTAATTCAAGAGAAAAACAAAAAAAAAAAAAAAGAGAAAAAAAGAAAAAGGAAAAAGGGCAAATGCTCTGAGAAAATGTTTGAGGAGCAAACTGGAAATGGGAAAATTTAGAAAGTGCTATACATTTTTTGAGAAAATCACATTCGAAAATTGCATGAGACAATTTTATAAGGAAATTAAATGAGAAAACGATATGAGAAAATCGTTTTAGAAAACGGTGTGAGAAAATTGAAAAAATGTACTAAACTAAAAATGGCCCGACTTCAGCAGGATTTTAGCAAATTGTGGAGAGAAAATTCAATTAGCCGGGGGCGGACGGGCGCGTTTTGCTTGCGTTCCCTCTGTTGCCGCAATTAATTTCAATTGTTCAGACTGAGTGCGGCGTGACGAGAATGATGAGAATTCATAATTTATGAGAGAGGAAAAACAAGAGAAAAACTGAAAATGCGAATACGTTTATTTTATTTATAACGCGAAAAGCGTGCCTCGATTTGCCTTGACCTTGGTGTGGGTTCGGGAAATTCCACTGCCTACTTCTGGGCTGCGGGGCCAGAGTCAAAGCCCGATTGGAGATCAAATGAAGGCAATAAATAGCGACAAAAGCCATTTTATTGAATTGAAAACTGAGCTCTCAATTGTAAAAATACTACATGAAAGCATAGGAGAAAACATAATAATAGACAAAATGCGCTGAACTCAAAGGGAAGTCGAATTTCAAAGCGAAAGTCGAGGGAATGAAGAGCAGGAACCCAGTCATGACAACGGCAAAAGCAACAACAACGAGGTTGGCTAACGGCACGAGGATGACAACAACAACCGCAATAATAGGAACGAACATGGACAACGTCGAAGTAAAACAAGAGAAAGAACTAGAACAAAATTCTATAAAAAACCATCGCTCCCGACACCAACACAAACACCTGTTAAGTGTCCTCACTACTACAGCGGCAGTGACGAACACGAAACGGGAAGAAGTGGTTGAGAGGGATAGAGGGAGAGAGAGAGAGGAAGAGGGAGGGGGAGCATATGGAGCACATGTCGCCATGTGGCTTTTTATGTCCATCCCGTCAAGAGACTTCATCAAAAAAGAAATACACGAATGAAAATGAGGAAAAAATGTCTTCAAAAAAGGACGACAAAATTGCAAATCCTACGAAAAGAAGTGGGGAGGAAAAACTGGGAAAAACTATGAGCGGAAGTGAGACGGGAAATGAAAACCATACTGCGGCGGATGTCGCTGGGGAAAAATATAAATCTGATTGTTGTATTAAAAATGTAATAGGATTAAAATTCACACACATCCTCCACGCACAGCAGTGGGAGAGGGAGGGCTGGTGAGGGAGAGAAAGAGCGAGAGATGTGGAGACCTACAAACAGAGACAACCGAGACACAAAGCGAGGCGGCCACACAATCGGACATAGATCGAGAGACACACGCGATGACATAAAGGGAAACAGAGAGGGCCAGAAAATTCCAGAGCATGTGACAGCCCGCAATCCGCCCTGTGGCCGACAACATTTTCAATTTTATTTTCCACTCCCTCCACTTCTTCTTCCATTTGCACTTTTCATTTCGCTTTCACTTTTGCTTTTATTCCTCGGTCTACTCTCGTTTTTATTTCGGTCTACACTTCATTTTTTACCTACGTTTTACATATTTTATTTTGTTGATTTTTTTAGTGTGTTCGCCACCTTGTCTTCCACCATTTTTCCTCCGGCCTCCTTCTGTCGCCCCACCGGTTCTCCCCTCTCTCCATCCCCTCGACCCTCGCCGCCCTCGTTTTCCGCCTCGTTGTCTTAGAACAGATGAACAGATGGCCTGGCGTCAGGATTGCGACACTCGCTGAACTGTTGCTCATTCTTTTACTCCATTCCATTCCACTCTTATTAATCTACCTGTCTCATTCTATCCTCCCCCTTCCCGCACTATTTTTATTCCGTCTCGCTCGTTTTTTCTTCCTTCCTTCGCTAGCGGCTGTCGGCCATGCTCGTCTGCTGCCCTCTCCCTTCCTCCGCCATCCACCTCACTCTCGCTGTCTCGTCCTTCTCATTTCGCCTTCCTTCTCTCTCACTGTCACTCTCTCTCCTTCCTTCCCTCTCGCTCCTTTTCGATTATGACTTCTGCATCTCCCCTGGGCCGGTGCCATGAAATGTCGTCCTCGTCGGCGCCGCCCTACAATGAAATGTGACTTTTGACCTCTCACCGAGCTCAGATCTTCCCACCCACTCCCGCTCTCTGCCATCTCCCTCTCGCTCTCCCTCTCGGTGTCCTCTGGCCACAATATCCGCCGCATGTCTCGGCCATTCGCAGCCGGATGTGTCTCTGTCCGTGTCTCTGGCGACTTTCGCTGCTTCCTCTCGGCATCCTCTTCCTCTTTCTCTTTCTCTGCCCTGACTTGCTACAGAATCTGTCCCCTGTCTCTTCCCTCCCCCCCACATTTCTCCCTCACCCTCTCTGTCCTGACTCCGTCTCCGTCCACGACTCGGGTCGCGTGTCCTCGGGTTTGTCATAATTTTCTGCTCGGATGACGACGACGACGACTGGATGATGACGAGATTAGGTCAAGTGACCGAAGCGGAGGCGGAGGAGCCGCAGATGAGGATGCGGAAGGCAAGATGAGGAGACGTGGGGGGCTGCAAAAGAACTCGGGGACCACGTGACTTCCTGCAGCGGTGACCCAAATGCCGATCGTCGCTCGCCGGACGAGCGTTTTTCGCCCCCCACCGGAAATGCTCGTCACGTCTTCCGGGCGCCCTCGGTCATTTCCGTCGGAGCCTCTGCGGTCGAGCTCCCTCCGTCTCTTCCATCGGTCGCCCTGGCCTGAAAGGATTTCACCGGATCGAGTGAATCGCAATGAATTAAATTGAATAAATCGCAAGTATTGGATTCGAAATGCAATAAAATTGCAAGCATACGGAACGAGCCGGAAGACGGATGGATGGGCGAGGGAGGAGGGGTCGATCCGGGCCGGGCCCCTTTGAGTGTGTGTTTCATTCGTTCAACCCTCGAATTATTCAAGGATCATAAAATTCGCCTGAAGAGGTTGTCGTGCACAACAACAACAACAACTATTTAACACCTTTCGAGAGCGTTCGTTCGTTCCTCCTCTAGCGTCTCTCTCTCACCCCCTCGTGTCCTGCCTGTTGTCCCATCGACAATATGTTCGTCCGTTAAAAGGATTTCCATTTGCTGCGGTGATTTATTTATTTATTGCGTTTTTCTTCCCTCTCTCCCTGCCCTCCCCCTGTGCGCATCGCTCTGTCGCCCGGCCTGTCCCTCACAGTCGGCCACCATACGTCCCTCTCTTTCGCTCTGGCCGGTGCCTGGTCTGGTTTCCTCTACGCGTTTCGTTTAATTCGCCGTTTAATTTCCATTTGAAATCTGTTCACCATTTAACATCAGTCACCAGAGACCCTCACATTCAATCAGCCGTCCCCTCCTTCCTCCATATGTCCATTCACTCGATCACCGGCTCGTTCGATCGCTCGCATCGCCCGACGCTCATCCGCACTTAACATTCATTATTTTATCACTTGGAATCCAATTGAAGTATGCGCGGCGACGTGCGTTCCAGGGAGAGATTACAAGTAATGGGGTGAGAATCTGGCGAGCGGGTGAGGAAGGGAGAGGGAGGGAGAGGTAGCGCAACACGGGTCGCAGGAAGGTGCAGAAAAAGTGCTGGCGGGCCGATGGCTGAGCCTCGGGATTTGTACGGTGGATCGAATGAAGAAAGTATGAACAAAATTTAGTACACATCTTTTATCGAGGACTGTCATTGTATTTTATTAATAATTACAAAAAAAAATTGTTTCTTTTCAAAAATATATCATTATTTTTATTAAAAATGCAATAACGAATATTGTAAAATATTAATATTTATCAAAAATGTTGGGAAAAAATAAATAACTGCTTCGCAAAATCCCCGCCATATCAGTTGCATCTGCTCGTCCCACTGTGCTTTCGAGGGCACTCAACGCGACGCTAAATGGACAGCGGCAGGCAGGACAGGACAAGCCTACTTTTTGCATCACTGCCCCCATGCATATCCTTTTAACAGGATCAACGCAAGGCGACCACGAGTCGTTGTCGTTGCCATTGCCATTGCCATTGCCATTCCCATCACCATCACCATTACCAATGCCAATAGCATGTCGATGTTGTTCGGGAGGTGATAATCGTAGGGTTGTCATCGATATTGTTGTTGTTCTTGTGTGTCCTTTTATTTTTTCTTCCCATTTTTGGGTCGTAATCCATGGAAAAAACCAACAATTTACGATCATTTTCGCAACATGATCATGAATGCCGTAATCGCTATAGCAACAAAAACATCACATGGGGGTTGTTGGTGTGGTCGTTGTTGTTATTGTTGTTGTTGATATTGCTTAACCCCCGGCGAGCACACTCCAAAATGCCCGTTAATGGGACAAATTGAAATTTTCCACAATGTTTAATTCTGAATGCGATGATTAATGGGATTTTCACGGTATCGCCTTCTTTCGCTCTCGCTCGCATCTACTACTGTTGTGCAGGGTGTTGTTGTTGTAGCAGTAGAGGTTCCTGTTGTTGTTGTTCATTTTATTATCACCATTCCTGGCTGTTGGCTTCGGCATCGTTGGCTGGCTGTTGTAATGTGGTCGCCGTCCCTTTCACACGCTCACACGAGATGCCAACGACAATGGCTTCGGCGTAAGTGGTTTTATGATTATCCTCGATACGCAGCGACTGCAGCTGAGCTCGGCACAGGACATTTTCTCGCTGGTGTTGTTGTTGTTGTTGTTGGTATTCGCACTGCTCCTGCTCTATGGTAGCCCTTGTTGTTGCCGCGTGGCCTTAAGAGGCCGTAAAACAATTAAATAACACAGAAAACGATATAAAATTTGACGTAAAAGAAAATCCGAGACTCCAAATAAACCAACAAGGGGAAGAGGCGATTAATTTCCCTCATAAAAATGCACAAAGCCGAAACCAGAGTCCAAGACAAGGCAAAAGAGTAGCGGGAGAAAGGGAGATGGAGCAACAGCTGGCACAGAGAGGGACAGAGATCGACGACGAAATAGCGCTGTAAATGTAAACGACCTTTGACATATTTTGCGCCCTCGCCTGACCTCGCCGTTCCTCCCCCAGTTTTCGCCCCACTAACCCCAAGGTTCTCGCTCCCGATTCCCGACCCGAGGTCATCCTTTGATTCCTCAAATCTTTCCTCATATCGACGAATGCCCTGTCGTAAACCCGCCCACCCTTTCAAGGCACGGCTCCTCCCACCCAACTCCCCACAAGCCGCACTTTACTTCTCTCCCCGTCTCTTTCCCTCTTCAAAGAGTCCCTGAAAGTTGCGACCGACAAGCAAAACCTTTTATCGGCTCCCATTCGGCGACGTAAAATAATAACAGAGACGGAAACGTCGACGAAGACAGCAAAAGCAACGACAACTTCAACAACTACAAGGCGACCACAACAAAAACCCCACCACTACACTAGAAAGGAACAACTACAACCACGAGCGCTCCGTGTGCCAGCACAAGGATAATAAAGTGGAGCGCGGAGAGCGAGATAAATATTTAGATTTAATTTTTGTAATTCTAAGCTGTGTTTAGTCAACTCTTTGGCGGTGGCGTAACCAGAGCATCTTAATGCGGTCGCGGTCTCCTCCACCAGTACTCGAGGGTCCTCCTCGAGGTTCTGTCCTCGTTTTAGAGACCTCGTTCGAAGGTCACGTTCCACTTTGCTAACATCAACCTATCACCTTTCACGCTCTTCGTCCACCCACCGCCTTCCTTCATCTGGCTTTCAGTCTTCAGTCCCTAACACTGAAATGCCTGCATCTACCTCTTAAGCGCTTTTATGTCCCGTCACAATCTGGTTCTACCCCGATGTTACCACCAATTCCTTCCTCTCTTTCACCACCTTCATTTCCCCCTCTTCCTTCCCTTACTCCACTTCGTTCAACGCTTCGTCAAGGAGCTTCTTCCTTTCTAGCTTTCTCGTACCGTCTCCCCCGACTGTCCTTCTTTCCCCTACCTTGATCTATTCCCTGTTCCCCTACCTCAAGCTTCCCTCCGCCTTCTTCTACCAGCTCCTTCTTCTTCGTCTTCCTGCTCCCCATCCTTCTGTCGTCTTCCCTTCAGCAATTAAGTTGGACATTTTGTTCATCTGCGGGTGTCGAAGTGGAGGCGGTGGCTGAGGTCGGTGTCGCCGTTATTGAATTGTTGCTCTACTTTCCAGTGTAGTTATTTTCGCCCTTGTTGTTGTTGCTACTGCAGATGTGTCCGCCTCGTGTTCCGCCCACCCTCCGCCGCTCGCTCTCTCTCTCTCTCTCTCTCGGGTGAGTGAACCTCGCCCAACATTTTACGACACTCAATGCGGCAAATGGCGAATGGTAATTGCGGCGAGGCGTGGTCGTTAGCGGGGCGTAAAAACGCTCACTAGATGGCGGCACAGAACTCGGCTTCTCCCTGCCTCCCGTGGATTCACTCCGTGTGGCGCGACATCGGTTGGGCATTTTATTGACAGAGTTTTGGAATTTGTCATGTTCTGCTTGAAATTTTGCTTGAGAAATTTTCACCATTCACTTGTTTTATTCGTATCCCTGAGAATTCAACTTTACTTACAAAATCGATAATACTTGGGACTTTTCTTCATACATTTCTATTGACCGATATTCTGATTTCATAATCGATTTATAGTTTCCATATTCATTCGTAGAAATTGAAAACCTTTTTGGGAAATATTTTTGAGACTTCGTTTTCATTGCTCTATATCCTTATTGAAGGTATTTCCTATAATTCATTGGTCAAAATTGATTATCCCTTCCATTCGAGCTTTTACCACATCCCTCCTCGCCCTCGCATTTCTAGATACTCTATCGAATTTGCCATGCCCTCACACATGCCTACATTGGCAATATTTCTGCAACAAAATTTGTCGCCACAATTGCATTTCCTCTCCACTCAACCGCACCATTGAGCCCTGCTTCCAGAGCCCTCGCCTCGTGCGTGTCCCCGTCCTCTCTTACCGAGATCCATCCCAGCACACACGTCCTCCACCTCCACCTCCCGTCTCCATCCCATCTCTCCCATCATCTCTTTCCCTTCTCAGCCTCCTCCTCGCCACTCACGTTCTCCGCACACACACATCCTGCCTCTGATGTCAATTATGATGCATTTGCCACAGGCTCCGGTCGCAGCAACATCGAACGAAGGCACCCAATATTGCCGTGTGGAAGTGCTGCATAGTTTTCGGCGTGCCGACGAAGCCCTTCCCGACCGGGCGACATGTGTCGAGGCGGAACCGCACCCAGTCGAGTCCTGGGGCCGCGTCGCGAAGGTGTCACCACAGGCCACCGAGCTGCGGGTCTCGGTGCTCGATGCCGTCGACATCGGCCCGTGTGTTGCGCCGAAACCCGGCTGTTTACCGAACCGTTGTCGCCATCGTTACCGTTGCCATCAGAGGCTCCCCATCATCTCTTCATCCGCGTCCTCGTCCTCGGCTCGGATTTCACGACTCGGTCGCATTTCCGGCGACGTTTAATGACCTGCTGCACGGCCACGCCCTGAGATTGCGTCGGGGGCGATGCATTAATGACATTAAAACGTTGCGAACTTTCGTCAACAACCAACGCGATGTGGTTGATGTACTTGTTGCTGTGGTAGTTACTGCAGTTGTGGGATTTTCGTTATTGTTGTGAAGCCTGCAACAGGTTCGCAGGAAATCGGAGGGATCTCATTGGGAAGAGAGGGTTGGTGGAGGAGGAGGTTGGCTGGCAATTGGAACTCGATGTTACGGCCATCGCTTGTTCGATCTATCGAGGACGTCAGGGCCGGCGCTGAGCCTTTTAAGCCTCTGCCGACGAACAGGCGATGCAGGCGAAGCAGGGCAGGGCAGGGCAACGTGCGTGTGCCAGGAGTCGGCTTGCGGTGACAGAGGGTGGCTGGTGCTCGGTCCGAGGAGGCTGGGCCGGCTCGGCGGACTCGTGGCGAGGCCGTTGTTGCTGTTGCCAGGCAGCCGAAGTTGCCTCATTAAAATGTGGCAACGGCTCTGTGTTTACTTTCGCAATTAACAAGCTCCAGGGACAGGTAGGCGTGGGAGGGAGGCCAACGGCAAAGGAGATGGCGAAGCAGAGTAGTGGGGGAGCGGGGGGAAAAAGAAAGAAGAGGAATTGCGTCAACAGATGGAAGGTAGTGGCAAAGGCCACAATAATTGCAGAAATGTGTTCGTCGGACTTGTTGTAATTGCAAATGTGCCGCGGTGAATCACAATTAACAGGGGCATCAGCATAATTGAGTCTGGCACACTTTCTCGCCCTCCCGCGCCGCCCGCTCCCTCCTTCGCCCCTCTCTCGTCCACCCACCATCGCTCTTTGCCTCTAAATTTATCGCTTTTGCTCTCCACTCAGTTCCTCGCTTTGTCTTTGCTTCTTTGTTGATGGCAGTTTTTTCTATGAAACACGTTCTCGGAACACGTGCAGAAAAAGCAGAAGAATTCAAATTTTCCTTAAATAATACAGAAAATGAATTGCATATGAAATGATTGTAAATTAATGAATCAAAAATGCATTAAAACAATTATGAATGAGAACGGCGAAGCTAATTTAAAATGTTTTATGAAATCGTAAATACTGAAATTAGTATTAAATTAATCACTATAGTCACAAATATAAAAGTTAATAATAAAAAAATAAATAACAAAAAGTGATTAACAGAAGACCAATAAATATAATATTTATATAAATATTTCATTTTATAATAATTATAAGGACTTCTCACGTTGTTGACGAAGGACAAAAAATTTTGAAAAATTTAGTGAAACACGTTTTTTAAACAAATTCAATTTCTTTTGTAGCCAAAGGGAATAAATACTTTTTTAAACATAAAAACTGAAACTTATTTTAAACTGACAAAATATAAAATAATACAAAATAGTGACAGTGAAAAAGTGAAAGAAATTGGGAACATTTTCGGCCACAACAACACGCGTACAGCAACAACAAAGCCGCCCAGCGGAGCCACCCACGCGACACGCGGCCGACGTAGCGAAGACACGAACCGCGAAAACACTCAACGCAAAATTGAGGCCAAACCGTACGAACGAAATAATAAACAGCAATAAACAAGAGAACAACAGCGAGTGAGGAAGTGCCACGCCCACTAGCGCAATGAGTGGCCTGGGACCCGCCGCCTGCTGGCTCGCCCACAAGCGCATCGAGTCCTGGTCGCGCATGGCCAAGGAGCGCGTGGGCGCCGTGCGCCGCGTCACTCTCGACCGGCACTCGGAGAGCGAGCCGTCGTCATCCACCTCTACGTCCACGTCGCCGCCGCCGACGGCCACGGCGCTGTCGGCCTCGCTGACGCAGAACCCAACCCAGCAGCCGCCGACGACGCCGGCGCCCATGACGCCACCACCGTCGGCCTCGTCGGTGACGTCGACCACCAGCGGCAGCGTCAGCGACAGCTGCGACCTGCCCACCGACTCCGAGGTTCCTCTCAATCCCTTTCTCCAGATTTTGCTCAGCCTTTTTTCCCACCTCTCTCACGCCACTGATCATGCCTGATCCCCCTCTTGGTCCTCTGCTCGTTCCAGGAGGTGAACGTGACCAAGGAGTCGCACCCCATTCAGCCACCAGCAACCGGTTCCACGCACACCATCAACGCCGAGGTCCTGCGCGGCTCGGCCGACGTCCTGCACAGCCCGCTCCACCTCCACCAGAGCCACCAGAGCCGCTCGTTCCCGCCGCGCCTCCAGCGCACGCCCTCCATCTCCAGCCAGAGCAGCATCGACAGCGCACCCTCGCGGCACTCGGTGAGTCCGTCCAACCATCCATCCATTTGCCTTCCTCTCGCCCTGCTCTAATGTCGCGCTCTCTTTCTCTCGTCGCAGTCTTCATCGTTTCAGGGACACCGCGGATCCTCGCCTCAGATCCGCACGTTCGGGCCCGACGGCCGCAGCTCGCTGCCGTCCGAGCCGGCCTTTCCCCATCACGTGAGTCCGCACCCATCTCTTTCACATCTCCATCTGTCTCACTCTCCTTTCTCTTTCTCTTTCCCTGTCCCTCACTCCGCAGCTGACCCGCTCGCCCAGCCCGATGCGCACGATCTCGCTCGACGCCCGCTGCTGCAGCCCGGCCTCCACCGACATCAGCGACCTGCGCACCCCGAGCCCGTCGCAGAGCAGCCTCGCCTCGCTGGCCGGTGGCAACGCCGTCTGCAGTGGCAACACCACCACCGGCTGCTCCTCCTCGACCATCGGCATGACGTCGCCCAAGATGATGTGCGGCGGAGTCGGCGTCGTCGGCGGCGGCGGGCGCTGCCTGTCGCCGCTGCTGATCCCGCCGCCGCGCCAGTCGGCCGCGAACATCGACCCGAGCGTGGGCCCGGCCTCGCCGCTGGGCGCCCTCCAGCCCGACCTGTACCGGGTCCAGGACGGGCCGATCTACCTGACGGCGCCCGAGTCGAGCCCCGCCCTGGGGCGGCTGCACCTGCGGGTCAAGTACGACTACCACCTGTTCGACCTGACCGTGCACCTCATCGAGGGTGGGTCTCGCGCTCGCTCTTTCTTTCCCTCTTCCTCCATCCTCATTGTTGACTTTTCTCGGTTCCCGCAGCCCACAACCTGTGCCCGATCGAGGAGGGCGGCTTCCGCGACCCCTACGTCCGGCTGATGCTGGAGCCGGCCGTCGACAGCCGCAAGCGCCAGACGCACATCCACCGGGGCGAGTCGAACCCCTACTTCGACCAGCACTTCAAGTTCCCCGTCTCGCGCGACCAGCTCCAGGGCAAGGAGCTGATCCTGCAGGTGCTCGACTACGACCGCTACTCGCACAACGACATCATCGGCGAGGTCCGCATCCCGGTCGACGACATCGACCTGTCCAAGTCGGTCGAGGTCAGTGCGAAAGACCTTCTGTCCCTTCTGTCGCCCTTGTTAATTTTATTTTAATCTTGCGATCCCTCCAGATCTGGGGCGACCTGCTGCGCATCAAGAAGCCCCAGGAGGACCGTCCGGAGCTGCTCTGCTCGCTGAACTACTTGCCGCAGGCGGAGCGCCTGACGGTGGTCATCATGAAGGCCAAGAACCTGGAGACCATGCAGGAGCCCTACGTCAAGGTCTATCTCATACAGAACGGCAAGCGGGTGAAGAAGAAGAAGACCAGCGTGAGCAAGTCCGACGACCCGACGAACCCGATCTGGAACGAGGCTTTCACATTCAACTTGCAGTCGAACTACTTGCACAACGCGGCCATCGAGGTGAGTTGGGGCGTGGAGGAAACAAATCGAGCCATAGAGAGAGGTAGAATGAAAGGGTCTGGCGTCATGTCGTGGATTGATTGGATGAGTTTCCAGGATTCGATTTGGAGCTTCTTGGACCCACATCGATGAGAGCAGCAGGCCTGAAAGGGGCCAGTCGAACGGGGAGATTTGAGTGAGGCAGGGTTATGAGTGCGATGGGGAGAGCGGCATGGGGCAGGTACGGCTGTGTGTGTGATGGGGGGGGGGGCAAATTTCGAAATAGGATTAGTCGTATGTGTCTAAAAACACATCCCGCTGACCCAAAAATTCGGCTCAGTCCGACGGTCAGTCGAAAATCGAGCAAAACGTGGAACGATCTGCAGCGAGCAGCGACGACAACAACAAGGACGGGGACAACAACAAGTACCACCACCACCACACAATGACGACAGCAGTGCAACAAACACGAGTTAACAACAGTAACAAGAACAACTTCGAAGCTTGGCGTCAAAAAAGTTGAGAAACTCAGGTGCAGCCGTAACATGTGTAGAAGAACTTGAACCTTAACCTTTCGGAGGGATGCACCCCAACAACAAGCACCATAACTGGGGAGCAAGGTGTGTGTCTGTGTGCGTGATTGTGTGTGTACCTTTCACCGCCAGCAGAGTCATCAATTATTGTTGCTGTCGCACGTAGTTTCCAGCTTCATGGGAACTTGCTCTGTGGTCTAGTTTCATTTTATTTTGCTGTTATTGCATTTGGTTTTGTTTTTCATTATTTTCATCACCTTCCTATGCCCATCCCCCTCGCCTCCCATTCTGAGGTCACCATTGACAACAATAAAAATCCATGATAACAACAACTACCGCCGAGGGAACTGGCGAAAAACTGTGCGTCCCATCAATTGTGATTAATTTCCCCCACGAGCAAACATCTGCGATTTCATTCGAGGTTAGTCTTCTTCTTTGGAGACTATGGTATAATCACATTGAAATCCCTTGTTGAAAAAGCAGGTTTTTGATCATTTAAATTGCTTTGAAGTTAGTCCTTTGTTTTAAAGGTAATTTCTTTAATGGTAGACATTAAGATTTTCAAATTCAATTGAATAGACATGAATTTATTTTGTTACATTCTCATTAAATTTGTATGAGATTCGCTCGTACAAATTAAACTTTCCAATCAAAACAATCCAATCCACATGGTCAATTAATCGCGATTCTTTGTCCGCAGATTTTCGTCGTTGGTTCCGGCGGCGAGTCCAACGCCATCGGCAGCTGCGGCCTGGGGCCTCAGGAGAGCGGAACCGGATGCCAGCACTGGCACGACATGATCAACAACGCCCGGAAGCCGACGGCGATGTGGCATTTCATCCGTTAGGGCCCGGCGCGGACTCGACGCCGACCAGTTGCCAGTTGCCAACGCCACACACACTATCTACTAATGCCACATACAACACATACATATACAAACCTATGCATGCATAAGGGAAACAAACACAGGCATCCCAGGTTCGTCGCGGTGGCCGTGGCCAAGCCGAGAATCGGAAACGGTAAGCGCTGATCCAGCGGACGGGGGACAACAGAAAGGAATAGATATATATTTATGTAGGTACATTCGCGTGTAGGCCAGGCCAGATCCCGGATCTTGCGATGACGACGCCACAGGTTCAAAACAAACGAAGAAATCACTTGGAATTCTGAAAGAAAGAATCATGCAAACCACTACTTTTAAGACAATTCAAAGAGATAGAGAGTAACTTGAAACACAGAAACTATACCCATATTTATATATACTATATATAGATATACAGAAAGAAACACAAAATGAATGTATGTGTGTGTCTGTGTAAAGTAAACGTAAAAATGTAGTTCTTTTTTAATGTAAATTAGATAGAAGCAACTTTACCTAACAAGAAAAAAATATTTGAGAAGAAACAAAAATGAAACGTATGCTGTTTTGGATAACATGATGACAATTCGACTTGAACATTTATAGTATTATACTTGATTTGAATACCAAATGCCAATCATTTTAAAAATATGTCTCCATGCAGGAAATTTTAACATTCCTTTTTGAAACTCAGACATACGAAAAGTAACTTTAAATTTTAATGAATATTCATTTTTGTAATTCACACATCTAAAAAGTAATTTTAAGTTTCAATGAATATTTTTAGACATTTATAACTCTCCTATTTCTACTATTTGATGGCTCAAAATTGATTGATTGAGGATTAATAGTATATAATTTTAAGTATTTTCAAAAGTCCTCAGGTCGTACTGAACAATTTCAGTTCACATCTAAGGTCTTGACATGTTTCCCTCACCTCAAGAGGCCTCACCTCAGACGACCCTTGAAGAGGTTCCCTCGTCCCTCTGTAGTCGTCGGACCCGCGTCTGTCAACATGTCCGTGTTCAAATGTCACGTTGACATTTCCCTTCCCGGCACTCGCTGCCTCCTTGTGACTTTTGCTCACTTTCCTTAGAGGTACCTTTTCATAATTTTTTGCACTTTCAAATTTTTTACACAGAATGGGTTTTGTTGTAAGAAACGACATTTCAATTAAAGCCCGTCGAAATGTCAACTCGAGTGCCGACAATGTATTCTTTGTGCTTGTCATTGCACCACTAATTCCGTTTAAGTATTCATGAGTTCAGAAAATCCTGGTAGTCGTGGTCGTCGTCATCAATCATCGATCACGTTGAGTCGAGGCGACGCCCCGACGAAGTCGTTTGACAAATTTTCATAATTCCTTTATCCACTCGACTCAACCGCCCGCCGCTTTTTGTAAGTGGCCAGCAGTCAGGGTTGTTCCTCACGATCTTTTATTTGCATCTTGGGTGCCCGAATGAAAGGCAAGAAACGGCAACCACTTTAGGCTCTTGAGTTGTGCAACCGAACCCTTCAAGGGTGATTGTGGAGGGAATTTTCATAGGGTTTTTTATAAATTTTTAAGATAAAGGAAAAGGACATTCCGAAAACCTTGCCTAAAATCTCCAAACCGGAAATTCCCATTATTATCCCTTATACGAATTGAAAATACGTTTCCCTAAAACTTACTACGGACATTAATTCAATACTTGAACCATAGCAAAAGAAATCAAGCATAATTTCCCTTCTGCGATCAACTGAAGGATATTTTTCATTCACAATAGAGCGATGAGAGGTTCTTGCTCAACATAAGCTGAGCACAGACACAAACCCTATTCGTAAAAATCAAAACTTATTGGATTGCATGGAAGATGTATTTTGATTCTGAAAAAACATAAAATCATAAATTTAATATTTGTAAACTAATACTATACAATAAATTTAAAAATAATGTCTAGTTCAGTAATATCCCGCAACAAACTGGGGATTTACTTTGCACGTAAAAAGTATCAAACTGCATTTATGATCAATTTGAATCAAAATAAACCGTTCACAAGTTCCTTGCAACTACTGTTTACACACTGTTTTAACAAATACATTTAATAAAAATACATTTCCGTTTTTACTGTGAAACATTCAGAATTATTTACACATCTATGAAACATTTTATACGATTTTTTATTCGAAACTTAAAAAAGACTTCTAAAAACTTTTTCTATATCCAGTCGTAAAAAAAAACCACAAAACTTGTATAATAATATTAAAATAATGCTTAGATATGTAAGGGAGCTAAATAATTGCTATAATATGAAGTTGTAACAGCATCGGACGTATCCATTGCTCAAACCATTCGAGACTTTATTTAGAACGATTTTCAAAGGTAATTTTTTAAAACTTATCGGGAAAAGGTTTCATTTTGATCGGGCGAGGTGGAAATAAATATTCCTGTCGTTATCACGCTGGCTCTGTCTGTATCGAATGCATGTATTGGTAAACTATTCATCGAATAGCGATTCATCGAAAGGGAAGTTCATCGAATGCGGTGAAAGTCGGAGGAAAATTAATTGAAACAACTATTCATTGAGAGGAAAATACCTCAAGAAAAAATTTAATATATAGAAATAGGTTCTCGATAAAAAAAAAAGTAAAATAGCTTTTTCAGATAAAGTCTAATAATTTTTCATCTCACTCACACTACTTCACCACAAGAAACGTTTCGACTTTAAATTTATACATTTTATTCGTCTTAAAAGTTTTTAAGAGTTTAACATAAAAAAGAAGAACTATTTATATAGATATATATGAAAAACGCTTAAGGGAAACAACTAAAGATTTGAAGTTTATTAGAGAAAACAATATAAGAAGATGCAAAACTCGAGCTGAGTATGTTAACAAGAGTCTAGAGTATGTTAAGTGAACAAGTCCTACTATATATTGATTTAAGATAAGTAAATCTACATGACTTCAATTCATATTGAAACCTTATTTCGAAAACTAGTGAGCTCCCAAACTTTTGCTATTGTAAAAAACCCAAACAGATGATTTTCAATAAAGAATAGCTTACATTACAAATAATATGGAAAAAGTACCTTTACATAAGTAACTATCTAAAAATATGATAAAATACGAATGCACATGACATTTTGAGGGAAATTGTTATAAACAAAGGCAAAGAGAAACCAACACACAAATGATGAAAATTTACTTTATGCAAGAATTATATGAAAACAAATAAATAATTGTTATGTCAGTTTTAAGCCAGATAAGGTCGCTAAGGAAATACAATCGATGTTTGTTCATATACAGAAATGTGCAACTGATGCGAAAGAGATGAAAATAATATACATATACCTAATTTAAAACAATATACATAGCATATATACATATATATATCAGCATGAAATCAGACTATATTAATGTACATTAAATGAGCAGAGGACATAAAGAATTGTTAACATTAAGTGATGCCAGATGCACACAAACACACACACACACACACACAAACACATTGAAACACATACCTATATATAACTACTATAACCGTCTATGACATTAATTTACAACAAATCAAAAATAAATACAATACAATACAAAATATATAAAACAAACACCACTATAATAAACGTATGTATATTTAAATGTGAATTAAATAAATGAATACAACCAACAACAACAAAATTCATATTTTCATTCAAATGTTGGTCATGATAAAAGTTTATATTTTTTGTTCACCCAACACTGCGTCGGGCAACACTAGAACGTGGTCGCTTGGTTGCGCTCTCTCGGTTTTTCACTCCGTCTGTCTCTGCCGACGCCGCACATGCCGTTGTTTTGACCGCGGCGGAAAAACGATCAAAACAAAAACGAAAACTGTGTGTGCGAGAGCGAGAGAAAGCAAGGACTGATAAAAATCGGCATCCAACCGAGAGGTCGGGCATGCAACATGTTGCATGTCGTCCCCATCGCCGTCTCATTACGCATTCCGTCTGCGTCGCCGCCGCCGTCGTCGGAGTCGTCGCCTGGCGTTGATTCTGAATGGAAAGCGCTTCGGCCGGCATCGACGAGCGCCGTCGGCTGCTGTCGGAGTGCGCCGGACACGAGGAACTGCTCCCGACGCCGACGCCGACGCCGACGACAACGGCGACACGAGGCACGCGAGCGACCGAGAGCGCGGCGAGCGCTCAGTCTTCCACTGATAGCGAACGCGCGCGGTCTGCTGGCGGCAAGCTCGACGTCGAACAGGCGGCGGGAAAGAAATTCGTTTGGAACAGCAAAAACACATGAGACATTCGCGTTAATAGTGAATTCGGTGCATGGTGAAAATGTGAAAATAAGATCGTCGAAAAGGTCAGCAAAGAAGGCGTGAACAAAGGTGAATAAATAGAAGCAAATAAATTAACAAACGAACAAAATGGACTCTAAACGAAGCAATTGAAAAAACGAAAACCGAAGAATATAGATGCAACAGTTCTGATTGCAGTGCAAATTCGATTACAATCAAAATTAAGAATCAAGTAAATAAGGCAGCGAAATAGGTGAACAAAATATTGGCAGAAATCGTAGCAGAAAACGGTGTCTCGAATGAGAGGAAAATGTAAATAAAAAAAGCAACTCCTAATTTGCAGCAAGTGTCAACATTAGCCGACAAAGGCAGCTGCGCCCCCTCCCGACACCCACTTTTAGCTCCACCTCATTATCCTCTCGCTCTCTCTCACTCTCCTTCGGGCTCTGATTTCGCAGCAATCGGCCATTTCCCTCCATTACTCCACTTTCGCTCCCCTCATCATCCCACGTTTCCACTCCTTTACAGCCGACCCCGATCTCGTTCACCCTTTTCCTCCCTTTGCAACCCTCTGTCCCTCGCTCGCTCTCTGTCTCCCTCGTCTGCGTCCGGCACCCGCTCGGCTTTGTCAAAGGCCCTTCGAGCTCCTTTGCTTGTCGCGCATCCTTTCATGTTCTCTGCAATTTCCCGCAATTTGCTCTCCCACTCCTGCCTTTCGGCTCCAATTCGCGGTTCCTCCACCTGGGTCGCCGTCCCGCCGCCGCCCCTCACGTTTGACGAACATTTGCATTTGCATTCATAATTAATGCAGGGCAGGGCGGACTCCCTTCGTCCCTTCGTGGATTCATTCACGACTCCCTCGAATGAGGCCCGCTTTGGTCGCCTCGAAACTCCTCCCTTCCCGAGACCCTTCGTCCTTCGTCGTTCCCCTTACGTCTCATTCCCCCGGATCACCGCCTAAGGGGTCTCCCCTCAGCCTCACCTCGGTCCCCTTTCCACCTCATTGTTCTGTTCCCCTTTCACCTCAGTCCCCGTTCACCTCTTTCACTTGCTCTCTGCCCTGGTGCCCTCCCAACCACTTGTTTCGCTCTTTCCTCCACCGGAAGCGTGTGTCGGCAGCTAACATAACGGTTCCGCCGTCATTCGCCATTTGCAATTCGCCGTCGTCGATGCAGCCGGCTTCCGGAGTCGCGTCCGTCGTCGGGGTGGAGGTGGAGGAGGGGTGGGAGCGGGTCGCGGAAGCCGAAGGGAATGCAAAATGGCAATAGGGATCCCTTGGCGAGCGGGAAGGGCGAGGTCTGTGGTGACGAGAAATGAGGCGAGAAGAGGCGGAGGGTGGGGAGCTTGAGAAGAACGTGGTGAGCAGGGAAGCTGTGAGGAGGGGCCGACCAGGCGACGAAAGGGAGATGAAAGCGGTGAAGTTGAGGCAGGTTAGGCATGAAAACGGGAGTAAAACGCGGCGAATGAGGTGGGGCGAGTTCAGGCGGGTGGTCGAGGAAGGTGAGGTGTTCTGGGGTGAGGTGCAGGCGGAGCCCTCGGGAGCGTGGCGAATTCGCAGAGCCTCCGGGGCGCGAGGAGCTCAAGGGCTCTGGGAAATGTTGTGTCTGACTCTTGACTTGAAGTTCAAAGAGCTTTCGGAGCAGCAGGAACCTCTGGCAAAAACAACAACAACAAACAAAAACTGCTGCACCTCAACAGAGGCAACAACAAAGAGTAGCAGAAGAGCTTCAAAAAAACAACAACAACCAACAAGAGCTTCGAACAGCAGCAACAACAAGAAGAGCAAGAGAAGAAGGGAAACATTGTCGAATTTGCAAAGAATTTCATTCGCGGCAACATCAAACAATTTTATGTTTTTTTTTTTGGTTTTGGTTGTTTGTAGTCTGTGTGGAGGGGGCGTGTCGTCATGCGGGGGGCGGGGGGCTGTTGGAGGAGGTCGGAGCGGCGACACTAAAAGCGGTCAATGAGTTGAGATCAAAGAGAGAACTTTTTGTTGTTTTTGTTCGTTAGTTGCTTCTCTAACGAAATGCAAAGTTCTCTGAAGTGCCGAAGACACATGGAGAGAGAGAGAGAGAGAGAACGAGAAAGTGTGAGAGTGATTTAAGCTTGCGATCAGTGGCGGCGAAGGAGAGAGAGAGAGAGGGAGATTCATGGAGACACGACAAGGACGTAGCGTTGGGGAACCCATTATGAAAGAGTGTTTCATTCAAAATTCAACTCAAACTCCACCTTCTTCACTCGGCCTTTCCTCGGAAATAAAGGCAAATTCATGAATTAAAATATGGGAATTATAATTATTTTTATACAAAATTTTGGGATTTAAATATAAAAATAAATATAAAATGAAGAAAAAAACAAAAACAAAACTCGGCTAATGAAATAACCGATGAAAAACTGAACTGAAACTGAAAAAATATACGACAAAAAACCCCAAAGAGTCGAAATCAATTAGAGCACGATTGAATAAGAAATTCGTGTAGAAGAAGTAATTAATCGCAATAAATGTCGCTGTCGGAACTGCTGAAATTTAAACGTGAATTAAACCGTTTCCCCCTCCCTTCGCTCCGCGCTCTGCGATTAATTAAAACAGAAAGAGAGAAAATGGAAAAACACAAAATTATTATGCGAAAATATGCATTTCAACTGGAGTGAGCGGCTCCAGTGACTCCAACTCACGCACACACACTCGCACACATGGGCAGCGAGTGAGAATCGGTTGGCATTTTTTGAAAGTCAATTAAATGCAATAAAGATTAATTAAGCCAGGCCAACGAAGTGTCGTCGTGGAGAGCAATTTTTTGTATTTTTCTCTCTCTCTTTCTCTTTCTCCCGGAACCTACGGAAAGTGAAGTGAAAATGGTTCGATCTTGTTGTTGTTGTGTTTTTAGCTAATGTCTGCTGTTGTTGTCATCGTAATTCAGTCAAGGAAACCCTCGAGTTCTTGGTCGACAGTGAACGAAATCGATCTGGATGTGTCGAAGTGTCTCGTGGATGCGGCACAAGTGGACCAAGGCTAAGATACATTCGATTATCTCGCGAGATCTCAATTGAGACAAATCGACAAGTGGAAATCGTGAAAAAATCGTTGTTAAAAATGTTCAATTCTCTCAGAGATTCGAGAACATTTTATTTGAAAATTAACGAATAGATTTCAATCAGTGCAAAAACAATATCGAAATTAAAAAAGTTTCACAATTAGAAGAAATTTATCAAAATTAGAAAAATGTGTCAAAATTAGAAATTCTATCGAAATTAGAAAAAACCATCGAAATTAGAACATATTGAGAAATTAAAAAAAAAAATCGGAAAAACACTTAATACGTGAAATATCCAAATTCTGAGAAAAAACCCCACACAAAGTATCTTGCGGATACAACAACGCGTGAAGGCATCGCGATACGAACTCGCAAAGTGTTCGTGCCTGCGCTCGCACAGCAGGAGCCGCGAAACAACCTCGCCAGAAACAACCCAATGACAGTTTGGCCATAAAAATCCAACACCGCCAACACACACACACACGCACGCACGCACTGCGGCGCCGAGTACCTCGAATGAAAAGCATCTGAAGCCGTGTCGACAGGCAAAACAGCAACAGCAACCACGGGCGGAGAGATGCATTGGCGCGTTTTTTATCTAGTTTGCATTTTAATGCTATGCGTTCATTTCACTTCCGGCGGCCATGGCAGCAAATCCGGTCGCAATCAACGGCACAGCAAAAACAACTCCTCGCCTCCGACCGCTCGCTTATCGGCGCGACGGCGCATCGCCGGCGTCGACAGCGCCGCAGACACCGACGCGGACGCCGACGCCGATGACGACGTCGACTTGGACTTCGAGGGCGACAGCGACGAGGAATTCGCGTCCTCGGACTCGGAGGCCGAGCTGGAGCCGGACACGGCCTCGGGCGCGATGATGGCCACGGATGTGCCCTCCAGACCCTACGGTAAGTGGGACGCGAAGAGGGGAGGCGGGGATTTTTATCACTGTAAAGTGAAAAAAAATTTTAAAAAGAATTTTTTTATAATTTTTATCGGCATGAAAAAATAAGTAACAACAAATTATTCAATTACTATTACTATTTTTTATTTTGTCGTAAGACATTTTTACATAGAAAATAGTCCTTGATTAAAAGCAAATACTACTCAATGTTTATTTACGATTTTCAAATTTTTATAGTGATTTTGAAAAATTCTAAAATTTAAAAATAAGATTAAAAAATTTGCGAGAAGCTGAAACTCCTTCGAAGGAGTTTTAAAAATAAATTTAAAAAAATCTCTGCTCCCTACAAATTGGAGTTCAACAAGTTTATCGGAGTCTGTTGCACTCCTCTCCTCTCTCTCCCTTTCCCTCCAACTCACGCTCTCTCACGCTCCCTCTCCCCCCCCCCCCGCCCCCTGCTTCTCACCCTGTGTCCTCCCCGCGATCTGCTTATCGCACGTCGCCGACACTGCTTTGAAGTCGATGGTTCTGCGAGCGATTCGTCGTTAGTCGGCTGGATCGCGTCGAATGCAAATACTTGGGACGTTCTCTGGAAGGCGATAACCGAGGTGATAAGAGGGAAATTCCTCGAACAGATAATCGTTGAATCGTATCAATTGATTCGTCTATAAAGCCCAGTTCTCTGCATGAAGAAATTGTTTGTGAGAAGCATTAAAATATCTGAAGGCTCTAAATCCATGGGCAACAAATTCTCGAGAGTATTTTTTTTTTTGTTTAAATAAGAAAACCATTTTTAAAATCGCTTCTTCCTTTCATTAAAATTCCGTTTCTACTCCGTCCGGCACAACCCTTAATTTTCCGAATAAAAATCTCCCGCATCTGCAGGTTTATTTTTACCCCACTCCTCGCGATCCTGTGACATTCGTCATGTCTCGAGATCCCCTCAGCGAGTCCTAAGGATTTAAAGTCGTTTCCTTCTTATTCCTATTTTATTTTCGGGGAATTCTTGTGACGTCTCGCCTTTATAAATTTCGTTCTCCTTCGCGCTCTCCCGCTCCAACACTTAAACTAATCAGAAAATAATTAGACGCCCATTCGTCTTGCGTCGCGTGCAGTGCCAAGCAAGCGAGACCCGCGCACCTCGTCTTCCATCTCGCTTCAACCCTTGTCCTTCTCCCTCTCTCGCCCTCTTTGCTGCACCCTCCATGGCTCCTTCCACGACATGGTCCAAAACTGAGTCTCCATTGGAATCAAGCGAGTCCCAGAGTGGGGTCCGAGAGGGGTGGAACGAATGGCTCGAGGGGGAGTGAGATGGGGATAGTTGGGGGAGGGAGGGAGAGCGAGAGAGGGAGGGGAAAGGTTGGGAAGCCTGTGGGGGACCGACGTCTGTCTGTCGGTCTCGCTGGTGTATTTTTGTCGCTTGTTTCGTGCGTCGGTGCGTCTTGCGAAATCGTCACTTCCCATTTGTTGTTGTTGTTGCTGTTATTCTCGTTGTTGTGGGTGTTGTTTTTGCGATTGCGATCGTGGTTGTTGTAATGAGTGTTGTTGTCGCCGATGCCACATGATCAAAAGCCCTCATTAATTAAGTGTGTAATTTCGTGGCCTGTCTCTTCAGATTTGGTTTTCTTTTTATTTATAAACTCGCTTTGAAGTATTTTTTACGATGGAGAGGCCCAAAACGTACATAAATTAATTTAAAATCCAAGTCACAAAATTGTCCTCAGAATATTCACTTTATTGTTGCTACAGATATATTCAAGTATTTATTAACAAAAATTTACTTTTGATAATTTATTTTTTTGTTTTCAAAATGAATTTTATATTCTAATTCAGATAAGTGAATAGCTTTCATATTTTTGCAAAATTTCCCCTCGGCATTTCGTCGCCTTCCAACACTGCGGTCCGTTCTCCCAGTGCACGGCTGAACCTTTGTGGGCGGAGTCTCCGTGCAATAAAACGCTGAATGTCAATAAAACGTGTGAATTCAACACGTTCGCGAACGGCCGAAGCACGACGACAACAACAACAAGAACAGCTACAAATACAAACACATTAACAAAGCCATTAACAACAAAAACAACAGCCACTTGAGTTGTTTTCATAATCAACACCGCTGTGGTTGTTGTTGGTGCAGGAAAACTTTTGCAACGCCCTCGCCGCGCATTGAGAGGCCATAAATTTTCACCACGCGATAAACATTGATGAATGTGCTCACGTCACGTCGAGGTGGCAACTCTGGGCGGAGGAAAATCGCAATGACGAGATCGAGAATCGGGGTTTTGGGAGGCGGGACCGAAACCCCATGTGAAGGGGTTTTCACATTTGATCAATTCATAGGATTGTGGTAATTTATACAAACACAATTTTCATCAAGAATGTGTTTCATTTATTATAATACCAATATTATTTCGATATTTTTTAACTACTTCGACCTCAATTTTTCCCCCAATTTCCTTCCAAAGACAAAAGCGGCGCTCATTTTTCGAGAACCTCGCCTTCAATTGAAAGCGAAACCCAGTCGCAGCCCAAATGGAGATCTTCAATTAAAATTCAAAATAAATAAATTGACGACAAAAGAGGAGAAAAGATAAAAAATATGACAAAATTGAGTGTCCAAAAACACAGACCCCCACCCTCGCCGCGAGTCCGAAAACTTGGGAATGATTCACGAAAACCGCTCGGCCGCCCTCGCCACCCGAATACAAATTTCAGAAGAAAACCGAGTGATTTACGACCGAAAGAACAGGCGCAAAATACAGAGATAAAGACGGCAGCCGGACAGCCGGACAGAGAGACAGGGGGAGAGACAGCAGGAGAAAGAAATGGTAGGAAGGGAGATAAAGCGATAAGGAGACAATGTGCGAGCGATGGAGAGAAGCACGGAAGTCGTATTCAAAATGAAATTCGTTTTAATGGTTAACTTAATTGCTTTCCAACACTGCCCCACACCCGCATGAGTGACAGTGTTGCCTAACGGTTCGAACACTTGCCGCCGAATTTCACTGTCGTTGTGCGTGTGGTTTTTTAATGCCCGCAACAATTAGTTGAAGTCGGAAAAATAAAGAAATAAATTCGACTAAATTATTTTTAGATTTTTAAGTTTTAAATTTTTTCGCCTGCTCCCACAATTCGTCAGACACGCGTCTCCCTCTCCGAGTGACTGCGGAATTTTCATCCAACGACACTGCGAGAATTATTTAAATTAATGTTCTTTTTTAGTTAAAATTTTCGTTTCATTCTTTTCACGCTATATTTTTCATTAATTTATTTTCATAACGCACTTCTTAGTGGTTCTGCTCCAGTTGCTTCGCTCTTATGCTGGCGCCAGCATCGCGCGTTCCTCGTACTCCAATTCATCCCTTCGTTCCATCCAGCCCTCGCCGCCCTCCTCCCACTGCTTCCTCAACCTATCTATTAGTCTTCTATCCCTCTCGCATCAGTGTGTTGGTCTGCCTGTCTCGCTTTTAATTAACATCAAACTTGCTGCCCTGCCTAATGGAGTTCAGCATGTCTTTGATTAATTTTTAGAATTCCTCCCACAACTTCCTCATTTTTGCGCTCCACTTGATCTTTCTAACAGATCATGACAATTTTGCCTTCTGCTCTTTCAATTTAAAGTTCCTCTGTGTTGATTCCTTCCCTTCCTCCAAGTCTTCTTCTATCAATCCATACAATTTTTTCTGTTTCACAACAAAAAATACAGAAACAAATTTTGTTCATACTTTTTCACGATCTTGCTATTTTTCCTTCGCCAACTCCTCATGATCATCCGTAATCATAATCTCATATTTTTAAATTAGTTTCCACTTCCCTCCATGTGCTCTATTTCTCGCCTTCTTCTTCGCTCTGCCCTCCACTACTGCTCCATCCCTCGCCCGCTGTCTCTTTCGCCCCGATATACCTTCGCCATTCGCTCCCACGACCCTCGGTCGCTGGATTCTGTTGTTGTTGGCGAACATGTTGCAAATGTTTATAATTATTGCATGTGCTTTGACTGCGCTCGCACTCGAATGGAATCGTAAATATTTTAGAAATCTTCGTTGCCCGTCGGTGTTGCGGAGTCCAATGTTGTTGTGGTTGCCGTTGTTGTTGTTCTTGTTGCTTAAGTAGTTGTTACTGATTGTAGATCTCGCTGTTGTTGCCAGTGCTCGACTTGTTGTTGCTGCAGTTGTTCTCCGCATTGCTGGGGCTCCGTCGCTCAGTGGATTCTATTTTCATTAACGATCTGTCGGTCTCCGATCTGTCGTTCTCAGATCTATCTGTCGTATTCCACTTCTTCTTCTTCTTCTTCTTCTTCTTCGTCTCTCTGTCGCCTGTCTCGCTTACGATCTTCTCCTATATCTCTCTGGTGCCATTTTCCTCTTCTCCCAGTCGCCTTTCTTCGATCTGTCGCCTTCCTCCTGTCTCCGGTTCCGCTTTTTCCTCGAACCACTGCCTTCTTCTACTCCATCTGTCTGACTGCCTTCTCCTGTCCGCTCCATCTGTCTGCCTATCTGTCTATGTGTCCGTCTCTGGTCTGTCTCCTTCGGTCCACTCTTAAAATTAGCTGTCATCTCGTTGCCGCTGTCGCTCTGTCGTTTGAAATAAAGTGCTGTAAATGTCATCAATTTGTGCGGGAAACACTTTGATGACAGACACGACTTCGTCCCATCTGCATCTGCATCGGCAACGACATCGGAATCGACATCAGCAACAGCTACGACTTCGGCTAGGCACCGGCTGCATCATTGGCGAGAACTCGTAAACCACGGTGTTTGGCATCGCGCACTCTGAAAGCCTAAATGCGTGTGTTTGGAAGGACGGACTTCGGCAAGTGTCTTCGAAAGCAACGACGTCGGTCGGGATCGGAGGGATTTAGAAGATCGAGCAGAAAACAGGATTTGAGAAAAATAAAACCTGATTCATGGACAAAGGAAAAATTCTCCCTAATCTGTGGCGGATCCATAAAAGCTCTATAAAGAGTCCATAGAGAAAGAATTCGCGGTGCAAGAAGAAAACACTAATGAGAAAGTAAAAAATAGAAAATAAATAAATGTGTAAATATTTAGTTCAGAGTGGTGAAGATTAAGGCGAAGATCGACAGAAGATTAAGTTCTTTAGATCTCTGGCTACTGACTAAACAGTCTTTGAATTGATAGATGTTTTCACTAAAGTTTTGCTCAAGAGGTTCTTAAAATATGTATTTAATATTAAGTGAACATATTTTTTATAAAAAGAAAATTTCTTTTAAAAGTGTGTCCTATGTAAATTTCTCTTGATTTCTCCACCTTTCGTATGGGTTCGAATTTTTCCCTCCCTGCCCGGAGTCGCGCCTAATGGTGGGTTTAATGTCCACATTAACGTCGAGCTGCTAATTTATATGCTTGTGACGAAGGCTGTCGAGTCGAAGAGAGTTCTGAGAAACTCCAAAGACGACGAGGAACACCCACTTATGCAACAACAACAAAAACAATAACAACAAACGCAACAAAACCGATAACTGCATGCATGGAAAGGAAGCACAGTGGAGATGGGTGACAACAACAACAATGTCGTAAAATGAACAAAACAAAACTGCGACAATGATTACAATAACAACAATTACAAGAACAACAATAATTACAACAACAATTGCAATATGAAAACAACAACAACAGCAGTCCATCTTATTAATCTTTATGCAAACAATTAAACTTCGAGTCCTGCTGAGAATCACAAATCATGCAACTTCTTCTTCCCATTCTCTCTCTGCCTACTCTCGTCCCCGCTTCCGCTCCCTTTTTCTCCTTCGTCTCCTTCTTTCTCTGCTCCACTCAGTAAAGTGGGAACTATTTTTGTTATTGTTGCTGTTTTTATCTCGTTTTATTGCAAGCGTATGGTTTTGCTTTTCTTTGCGCTGTTTTTATTGTTATCGTTGATGCAACTCTTTTCTGAAATGTAAACAACTTCATCGTTTCTGCATTTCTCTTCATTAAAAAGACATGAACATTTTTATTTTTTTTTTTGTTTGTTTTGTTTTAGTGCTTTTTGTAGAAAGCTTATGGAGCACGGAACGATCAATTAATTTCAGATTTGTAGTATTTGAGTGGCTTTGGTGAAGATTTTATCGAGTTGTTTGCTTAGCAGTCGGTCTCCCTCGCTCCCTCCCCCCACCACTGCAATTGAAATTCTGCGCACACTTGGAAGTGTTAATAAAAGTAATGATAAAATTCACGACAATCGGTTTCGAAAGATCTCCAAAGCGGACGCGAAAATGCCACGGCGATTCATTAGAAAAGCCATTGAGGCGATACCACGGGCATAATTAATTGAGGGACCCCACCTCGAGCCGGCGGCGGCCCCGCCAGCTTGACGGCAGGTATTGACATAATGTCGGCAGCTCTGATTGACAGCCCCCGATGGCCATAGAAATGCCCGGAATACTAATGGTGGGCAACGACGGCCAGCTCTCCACTGCCCAGGAGCGTGGAGAGTTTTCAAATCGATATCTTCCAAATACAATAAGCGCCAAACTCAGCATATAATTTGAAGAAAATTGAAACTTGTATAAAATTAAGGTCATTTAAATTATAATATTACAATATAATAATATGAAATTGAAAAAAAAGGACAAAATTATTAATAATTCTGAATAGTATTAAAAAGTGCATAAATGTCTGTCTATCTGTCAGGACTATCAAAGACATCCAATTCATCTCTATCTCGGTCCTAGTGGATTTTCTCCTTTTCATCTCATTGCCTGAAGAATTGGCCTGTATATCGAGGAGTTTATCAATGTCCAACATGAAGGAGCTGGAATTAGGGAGGGCCGAGGGGATGAGAGGGCCCCACTGAAATGGAGTAAATTGAATCATTTGACATGCAAATAATCGTCTGTCACTTGCGTACTCTGTCCCTCTCTCTCTCTCTATCTCTCTCTCTCAGCCTGCTCACTGGAGTCAGCCCGAACACCTCGTGACCACTTCCATGTTTCCTTCGGGCTCAGCGACTCTTTCCATTAAGCCTGTCGCATTCACACCACTGGGCCGTTTCCGCCTTTCTCTCCTCTCTATCCTGCTCTCTCGTCGCAAACGATCCACGAACGATCAAACGATCCACGCACAAGCTGTGTTTGCAGTTCAGAGACGGACAGTCGGACAGACCGACGGATGAGGAGGGCGAGGACGAGGCGGATGGAGAGTGGGCGGACGAGGGCGAGGCAGACGGCGGTGGAGAGGGATAGACTTATGAGGTCGGAGGACTAGCGACGAACAGATGGTTGGATGGCGAGCGAACGACCAGAAAGAGAGACAGACAGACAGGCAGCCCGATGGACGGACATTTATGTCACTCATCGTGTCCCACAGCATGTGACACTTACGAGCGGAATCCGCGTGATCACCCTATCTCTTCTTCTCAAAGTCCCCCCTCTCTCTCGCTCCCTCTCCCCTGCCCTAGCTGCCTCTCTCTCCTCATCAACCCCTTCGCTCTCGAGCATATCCTTGTTGTTTTTGTTGTTGCTGCTGCTGCTCTCGTTATTATTGCCGCGGCTTATCGCAGATGTATGGGTCTGTGTATGGAGTGCACATGTCTCGTGAATGCGAGAGTGCGCGTGTGTGTGTGTGTGGTGAACGCATAAAATGTCAAAATGACAGATTACATTTGCATAATCAAATATTTTTCTTACGCTTTGCACAATCTCTTTTAAATATCATTTTTCTTTGGATTTTTTTTAAATTTTATTTCTGATTTTTTTTTATTTACTATTTTTTTCAGTTTTTATTCCTTTATTTTATACTTACACAATTTTTACACAAATATTTTTTCAATTACATTTCCTGGCATTGATTTTCAACCGTCTGTCTCTCTCTTTCAGATATCTTCACATGTTGTGCCGAAGTCTTTGGGTCTTGTCGAACCTCGTGCGAGAATGTGAGTATTAACCGTTACTATTTTTTCCTCTATAAATTCGATGCTCTTGAGCTCCTCATGGCATCAGTGTCTTAATTTCGCTCCTTAATCCACAACGTCTGGCACCAAAAATGCAACGATTTCACCACTAGTAGTTCTTGGTGATAATTTTGAAAAAAATCCCTCCAACAATCGGTCGATGTCGTAAATATTTTCTCAGTTTCGCCAGAGCTTCCTCTCGTTCCTCTCGCCGCCGATGTGTCATCTCCTCTCTCCCCTTCTCCCGTTCACAACAATCACCTTCTTACCACTGGACTCACGATCTCCCAACCACAACGAAGGCTGTTTCAACGCACCGTCCAACGTGCAACATGTTTGAGAGCCGTCCAGACCAACAACAACAACCGCCACAACCCCCGACCCCAACATCCGAACCGATCAAAACAACAGCAACCACAACAACACGCTAGGGAAATTTATTGCATTGTTCTCTCCCTCTCTCTCGCCTTCTTCATTGCTTGCTTCATGCCTTCTCCCGAATATTCTCTCCCGGTCGATCGATTCTCTTCTTGGAATTGTTTCCGTCTGCTCGAATCGATCTTCCTTCTCCTTCCCCCGAATACAGCGCAAACACAGGCAAGTGCTGTGGACAGATAGCTAGGTAGATGGATAGATAGATGTATGGACATGCGTTATGATAGCAAAGCGATGTGACAGGAATGACAAGTGCTGGATTTGAACTGTGTTGTTGTTGTTGTTGTTTTCCTACGTTTATCATCATCGTTTCGATTTTAATCTTGTTTTCGTGAAAGACAAAAAGGAAACATGGAAAAAGTCATAAAACAAAACTGTGAAAAATGAATATCCAGTCCAAACCAGGAAGTCTATCTGCGAGATATCGCACATTAATATGCGCGCCATTAAGCGCTGCTTTAACGAGATAATTTTTATATTTTTCATTTATTTTAATCGAATGCATTGTCAAAATTTCATACAAATTTGATGACTTCCTGCGAAACACCTCCGACCGGATGTTAGAGGTGCCGGATTTTTTTTATTCCCTACATCATGTTTTTGTATTTTTTTCCTCTTTTCTTGGCTTTTTTTTTTTGTTCCTTGTTTTTTTCATTCCACTCCTGTCTCTTCAAACCCAAGTTTGATCTCCGTCCCACTCCATTCTTCGCCTCGCTCTTTCGCCGAGTCTCACTTGCACCTCCGTATGCTTGCTTTTCCATCTCCCTCCTTCCCTCTCCCTCTCTCTCCTTCCCTCTGTCCACGTGTGGGTTTGTGAATTTTTCAGCAAATGCTTTTAACAAAATTTTAACTAAACGAGCCTAATGACGACCACGAGATAAGGATAATGCAGACAACAGGTTTCGCCAAACGCCCAATAATCAACAGACAGACAGATGCACAGACAAGCAGGTCCATGGACAGACAGACTGATACACAGACAGACCGATAGACAGACTTTCGACAAACATTGAGTTGCAATTTGCATCAAATTAGCTGTCGCACGTGGGCAACGCGAGACCACGAGAAATTTGCACAAATTTGTATAAAATCCGAGGAATTAAACCCAATCGAGGAAGGGAAAATTTTTCGACTGAAAAGAGAGAGAGGGAGACGATCCAGCGTAGGTTGCGTCGAGGAAAATTTCCTGTTGCTTCGCCTCCACCCCCCTCGTCGCCGCCTCGTCGTCCTCCCGGCAACGCCCCGAAAATGTGACAGCGACGATAGAAACGTCAACGACAATGTCTCCGAAGGAAGGCTGAAGAAGGACTGGTCGGGTGATCGTGGGATGTCTCTTGTTGTTGTTGGAGGGGTCTGATGTCTGTTGTCCGTCCGTCCGGGGGCGCTGGAAAATTATGAATGCCTGTGAGCGTACGAGAGATAGCGATCAGCAGCGATATCAGATGGATAGGTGAGGTGAGATCGCCTCGGCCGATAGCCGTCGTCTGCTGATCGTACGGCGATCACATACATGCACATATTCATAGATGGGATCCATGAATGCTGTTCCAATGATGTCGTAGTCTGATGACAATTGGAAAATCGACGAGGGTCGTCGGCTGATCGTGGGGGAACGGAGGATATGATTGAAGTTCTTACAAAGATTGTCTGATCGTACGAGGATCATCGTTGGAAGACACCAGAACCTCCGGTGATCGCTCGAGAATCGTCTGGTGATCGTGTGATTTTCACCAACAACGCGAAAACGAAGTCGTGGATCGCCTGGAGCCGGTGCAACTGCGTGGGATCGATCGAATGGCAACAAAGTGTCGCGCTTCATTAACCACTTGTAGCCACTTGCAGGCGAGAGAAGGAGGCACGAGCAGAGCCATAGAGCGAGCGATTAAAAAGACAATAGAATTTGTAAATTTTATATCCACTCTTTATTTTATTAACGAGTCCCGGGCTCGAACGATCGACCCGACGAATGAACGAACGCACGATCGAGCGAGCGAGCGAAGGGAGATCGAGTGGATGGACGAACGAGACTGGGGAGTGAACTCGAGCTCACGCTGTGTCTGTCGGTGTCTCCGAAATTTATCGACTTGTCCCGATCGAGGAGAAGCCTTCGAAGAAACAACAACAACAAAACCTGCCTCCTGCCTCCGGGCGATCCCTCGACCATGTTCCCTGGCAGCCTCGGTCGACCTTCCGCCGTCTCGATCGTTTCGTATCGAATTTCCTGAACAATGTTTCATTTCGATTGCGCCGAAAATGAGAAATAAAACGAGGGAAATAACAAAAAAATGAGCATTAAAAAATGATAAATAAAAATTGAGAAATAAAAAATCAAAAATACATAAAAATAAAATTGGGAAAAATATTAAAATAAAAAAATGTTAACGAAAAACATAAATTTTTTTGTTTGATAATTTTAAAATGAAAACAAATAATGAAATGTTCATTAAAACGAAAAAAAAAAAAATTAGGAAAAAATTCATTGTTTCTGATGCTGGGTCGGAATCCAGCGATCGATCGTTTGGTAACCGGAGACGGCTTAATTCGCTCTTTCTCTTTCCCGCCCTCCCATTATCGCACGACACAAACCACAAAGCGACCAAAGTGTAGCACGGTGGCAGCTCTCGAGAGTGTCGGGGCTGCCACCGGACCCCACCGAGCTGTCGGTCGCGACAGGGCCAACAAAAGGAAGTCGCAACAATGGGAAGGAGGGAATAAGGGGCATCGAAAGTGTCAAAATAAGGAGGCTGCAGCTGCGAGATCGTGTTCGAGATTTAAATGCCATTCGTCGGCGGGACCGGGGAGAGGGCGTGAAGCGATCTGTATCAAGTGCAGGGCGTTTCCGAAGGTGCGAAATTCGCAATCGGTGGATCTCTATTGACCGGGGCCGGGACTAACGACGGCGTTACCACCGAGATAAGGGAGGTTGAGTGATTTCCATTTCATGGGAAACTGCTCGAAAAGGCGATGATTTTCACGTTTTAATCGTGGGAAATCGGGAACCGTAGAACATGTGTTTGAAAGATTTAAACCTACTTTCTCTTTGAACTGTGAGAACGTGTTTCAACACTTTGGAATTATTGTTTGAAACCAATCGAACCTAAAATCGTTTGGACTCATGATCAATTTGTCGACGTATTTGCCAAGTATTTTTTAATACAAGATTCCAGCTCCGGCTTTGGGGAGCGACCCGTCCACCCTCAAGGTGGCTCCATTTTCCCCTGTAATGAAGCTGCCCACGCGACGTTGGCGGAAAAAATCAATTTGCTCCGAGTTAATTGCTTCGGAGTTCGCTTCTCCTACTTGTTGATAGACTTTACTCTGTTGTTGTTGTTATTGTTGTTCGCTTTGTTCTTGTTGTTCACTTTGTTCTTGTGCTGCACTCTCTTGCTGCACTTTACTTTTGTTCTTGTAATTAACTTTATTCTTCTCCGTCTCCCTCTTGTTTTTGCACTCTTTATTAACATTATTATTATTATAGTTATTTTTGTTGTTGTTGGTATTATCATCTACTAGTTATTGTTGTTGATAGTCATCTTCTATTTAGTGTTGTTGTAAATCATCTTCTATTTAATGTTGTTGCAAATCATCTTCTGGCCACAATTGTTGTTGTTTTTATTGTCCAAGAAGCGTCAACGTAACGTGTTTTAATATTGCAAAAACGGGGGGAAAACAACAACAACAATGTTTTAATAATCGCTGACGATGCGTACGTCGATAACGCAGTGCTCGGCAGACACTTTAGCCAAGCAATTTGCATTTTTAAACACCGCGGCGACCGGCGACCGATGCGTTCCGCTCGAGGGAATCCGATGCTAATGGGCCAAAGTCGCCCTCCTCCAGCCGCCGGGCATCCCCCCCCATCCTCCTGCTTCTCCAATCATCCTCCTTCATCCCCATCCTCAGTGTCATCGTCATCATGAACTCATCAGAAGTGGTCGATGGCGAAGTGGAAGGCGACAATTGCTCGGAAGAGAAGTTGTATGTTCAAGTAGAAAGGACGAGGAAGAAATTATGAGCAAGACGGAACGAGGCAGAAGCAACGAGGAAGAAGATGAGGCTGAAAGAACGCGGAGGAGGGGTGAGTGGGGAAGCACAAGAAGCTTCAAGAAGACCAACCGCGACTCCATGGGGCATCAGCGGCAGACAAACAGAGCGAGAGCGCGAGAGAGGGAGCCAGAGGGAGGACGAGCGGTTCTCGCCATTTGCGTCAAGTTGCGTTTCGAGACTTTGCTTTGACACCCACAACAGGAGGCCTGACTGACTGCATGGGACGGGGAACCCGAGTCCTCTCTCGAGTCCTCATGTCGCTCCAAGTGACAGGAAGCGATGCTCATGCCCATGGACGACGCTGGAGAGGACATGAGGGCATGGGGGACGAGGAATAATTTGCGTGATGCGGCGATCTTTATTTCTGGTCGGCAGGCGTGGTTTATTTTATTTTAATTCCTGCCTCATATGTTATTCTCATGTGGCTCCGCGGCCACAGGCAAAGCCACAACAACAACAAAAACCACAACAACAGCACTTGGTTCCTGACTTCTTCTTCTCCCCTCTCGACATTGTGTCTGTCCGTCCGTCCGTCCGTCGACCACACTGGACTCGCCGGCCACCGGAGCTCCGTGTTGCAGGAGGCGTTCGGTTGTTGTTGTTTTCACTTTGTTTTCATTTTTTTCCAATGACGTCGAACATAAAATCCAGTGATTTGTTGTTGTTACCGGTGGGAGAATTTATGGAAATTGAAATTGTAAAAATTAATTGCGAGAGGAGAACCGACGATAGAACGATAGTCGTCAGGTGGCAACATCGAGATAAGAAATACACAAATCGATTTGCTTTCGCATACGCAGGAAGACCTCGAGGTCGAACCCGAAATCTGCCTACGAGGATCCCTCCTGGCTTTCTTGGGGAAGAAACTGGTTGCAAAACGAAAGACTTAGGAAACGAACTCGCGCCAGCCGCAATCTTTTCCATTTAATTAAAAACTCTCCACTCGATCATTTATCGTTAGCGGCCAGTCCGATATTGGTGTTGTTGTTGTTACCACCACTAGTATTTACTTCGTCGCAGACAGTGATATTGTGGCTGATATTTATATTGTTGCTGGTGTTATTGTTATTGTCGGTCTTAATTCACATAATATATTTTTGTTCTGGCTGCTGCTGCTGCTGCTGGACTTAATGCCGTTCTTATTCATATCACAGAGTGGTTGTCACTGGAGTTCCATGAATTATCCGCGAATGTTTTCGCAATGAAATGCTTTAATCTGAATGCAAATGAAGAGAACAGGACCAGCAGCTGAGCCACGAGCAGCGAACGATTTTTAATCCTTTATGCAAGCGGCGAGCCAAACACGTTTGACTGCAACGGGCTCTGGCTCCGGCTCCGGCTCTAGTCGCCATCGTCGTCGCCATCGACGTCGTCATCGTGCGCCGCGGTCTCCGGCGTCCTCGACATCTTAACTAATTCCTGCCCACCGACAGCTAATTGCACGGGCCCGATAAGAGTTTTCTCATTACCCCGGGACGCTGTTGTTACCGAACAGTAACAACAAGTATGTATTATAACAACAATCGCCGCAGCAACAACTACCACAACGGAACAACAACAATCCCAAGAGCCGTGCCAGGTGGACGCGCGGCCCGAGAAGGCGCCGCGCCAAGGTGGGTCGCAATAATATTTCGCTTAATGACTTAATGCACCGAGGGCAGCCTAAGCCGCGAGTGGGACCAAAATAAAGGCTCGCAGAGCTGGGCGAGAAGGAAGTCGTGGAAACTGGTTGGCCATTACTGTGGCTTTGCAGATTTTAGAGGGCGGTTAGGGATTGAATTGAAGAAATGGAGGCGACAGGTGATGTAAAGAAGAGAAGTCCACAAAGTGAAAATCGGTGGATGGACAGAAGTGTTGCAGGCGACGGCGATAAATAAGAACACAATCTTCTATTAAACAAAGAACAGAATTCTAAAAAATGCATCAATTCATGATTACGAAGGAAACTTTGAAAACAACGATCAAGGAAAAACTGAAATAAAAACGATCAAATTGTGCTAATAAAATAAATTAAATTTAACTTAAACCAAATTCAAATGTAGAATACTTTTTTCAAAATTGCACGAAATCTCTTCGCAGACAAATTTTCAACACCGACCCAAAATTGGGGTCTTTAAGATCAGATCAGTGGGAATAAAATAAACCTTATGAAAAACAAATATTTGTAGGAAATCTCAAAGACTTCTAAATCCACAAATTGGAAAAGATTTAAGAGTACAACAACAACAACCCATAATCCCCCAAAACAAACAGAGGGCGGCCCACGCGATCCCACGGAAATTCGGAGCTCAGGGAGAAAAAGTGACAGCCGCGTGCTGAACATGTGGACGACGGGAACACGACACGACGTTTGTGGGCGCGACGCTGGCTTCTGTTGTTGTTGTTTTGGATGTAGCTCCTTTGATTTGTCTGCTGTTGTTGTTGTTGCTCCCGTCGCATTATGTGCCTTCCGTGGGCCTGAACAAAAAAGAAACCTTCCATTGGCTACTTTATGCCTGTCTCCAGCAGCCACGGCAACACTTGGCAAATGTCAAACTGACACTAGCTGCTGCTGTTGTTGTTTATTTTTGTCGCAATAAAATATTCGCACACTCGGTTGTTGTTGTTGTCGGGGACACTCGGATAGCTCAATGGAAATGCAAAACACCTGGGGGCGTCACGTCCAACGCTCCCATATTTTTGTACTACCTTTTCTGAAATGGAACTAAATCTAATTTAATTGCTTTGCAACACGCTCCTCTCCCCGCCCAACAAAGGCAACGCCGAAATAATTCAACCTACGAGTTCACTGTAAAACCTCGTGCATGTTTCAGAGCAGAGCGAAAAAGTCAAATCGTAAAATGTGGGAATTTCGTAGTAAAATATGGAAAATTCGCAAAAAATATGAAAATAAATAAAAATGAAAAAGAAAAACAAAATGAAAATAAGAAAATGGAGAGAAAAAAATGTTTATTAATTCGCTCAGAGGCTCCAAATAATTGCAGGTGTTCGAGTTCGCGGTGAAACTCGATCGGTTTAATTGATCGCCGCTCGTAAAAAGCTTCTCGAGCGCCTCGTCGACAGGCTGGGATGGACGGACGGCCAGACGGACAGACGGTGAGAGGACGGACAGTCGGTGGGACGGCGACGTCGAGGGTCCAGCGGGCGATTTGCATCGATTTTTACAGCGATCGGACCAACGATCGATGGGGCATTTTTACGATTTGCGTTTCTGTTGACATTTATTAGGATTTCGAGCAAGAAAAAATTATACAAAAACTAAAACAAAAATTGTTTTCATGGCACTTCTTTTAACCATATTTTTTTATTGTTACTTTTTATGTTCTCGCTGTTTAGTAATTTAATATATTTATTTACTAATTGGCATTTTTAGTTTCCCAATGTTGTTTTCCACTTGCCTCTTATGGAATATTTTAACATATTTTAAGTGTTTAACTCATTGAATACTTTTCATTATTTTTGGCCCATTTCTTCTTCCCAAATGTTTAGTCCATTTTTAATTAATGAAACAATTAAAAATTGTATCTTCTTCGTTCCACATTAGCCTCTTCTCCTTCCCATTGATCCTGATCCTCTCCCACTCCCTCCGCTGATCCTCCTCCGTCCTCTCCTGCGTCTTCTTCTGATTGATGGTTTATTTTAATTGTTCCCTTATTTATTGGGCCTTACTTTCACATGTTGTTATTGCTGTTGTTGTGGGAACATGCAAGTCGTGATCGAGCATTTAAAGTCACGCGGAACGCAAGCGTCCGATGTCGCCTCGAGATCGCGTCAATGTTGGAGTATTGCCGGGGACAAAACAACAACGGAGGTGATGCGAAATAACAACAACGTGTTTGCATCGACTTCCAACGACTTCCAACATCACCAAATGAATGCCAACAACAGCGAACGGCCTCCAACAACAACAAGGCAACACGAACTGATTCCCAATAACCACATGAGCCGACAACCAGCCGCGATATCCGACAACAAGATTCGCATCTGTCCAGCGGCAACATATGATTGCCAAAACCAACATGCGACCGCCAGCAACAACACGGTCATCCAACAGCAACAACACGATGATCCTCCAACCACAACACGTTGATCCTCCAACAACAAGAAGATGATCCTCCAACATCTCGACGACGGTGCTCCCAACAACAACAACAAAAACGCGATGCTCCCAGCAGCAACAGCCATCCGTCTCCACAACTGCAGCAACAACAAAATCACCGCCGACATCCCCATGTGGCTCCAACAGCGACTTCTTCCCCCACCCCTCGGCTGCCTGGCGTTGCCACATTTTTCCTACCTCTTCAACATACTTCTGCTATTTTACTAACGTCGCTTCCTTTTTATTTTATTGTGATTTTGTTCTTTCCTTTTTGCGTTTGTTTTTATTCATCATTTTTTATTTCTTAATTTCGTTCTTGCCCCTCAATTGTTGTCATTTTATTGCCTTCCTCTTAATTCCCTGCCCCATGTGGACGGAAATTGAAATGAAATAAAATCACAAAAAGTAGCGAATGAGGAGGTGGACGGCGGATGAGAGAGCGAGAGGGGGGGGGGAGGGTTGAGGAAGTGTCGCTGCCATAAATTTTTCGCTCGCCAAACAACACTGCTTTTTACGCCTTTCATTGCCTTTTATTTTCGTCAGGCGCGCAGCTCGTTAGGCTTCGTTTTTCTCGCGTTATTAGCGTTTGTTGCTTGTTCTTCTTCTTGTCCGCGGTCCACACTTCGTTCACTAAAGTCGTGTTTTTGACATCATGTGGCGAAAAATTTGAATGAAGAGAACTGAATGGACTTCGGAGGGAGGTGGGAGAGGAGGGAGAGAGATACAAAATTAAAATAAAATTTCGTATGAGTATAATATTTTAAAATTTGAAGTTATATAAATTAAGTGTACAATTTAAAACCCCGTTAATACATAAAATATTTAAAATAGAAAATAATAAAATATCAATACATTGTTCCAAAATATATAAAAAAATGTATTTTAAAGTAAAATGAAAAGTACTGTGAAAAAGGAGTAATCTTATAAGTTCAAAAAAATATAAAAAATGTGAATTTCAAAATGAACAAAAAGTAAAGTAAAGAAAAAAATTACTAAATGTTGTTTATTCTTGCAATTAAATCAGTTGAAAACTAATTGTCAAAAAGCGAAATTTCAATAAACTCGAAGGCAGACCGAACAAAATTTGACGGAAAATTAATTGAAGCTGCCCGCGACTCGCGCCCCCTCTCACTTCACTCGTCCTCACGACCGGCACACGTCGTCCGCGCCGAGATGAACTGTCAAAAATGACAAATGCGACTGAGGACGACCCACGGCGTGCAGCTGCAACACAAGCAGAACAACAACAATACCTCAAAAACAACAAGAAGATAAACATCATGACAGCAACAACAAAGTAGGGGATTTTGCATAATTCTTCACTTGGCGAAAAATGTAAATAAAGCGGACGTGTGGGAAAGCCATGGGTGGCCACCCAGGGACAGAAACGTGTTCCGCCCTCTGCGCCTCTCGAAGAAGAAACGTAGTAGACAGGGGGAAAAGTAGGATTTGGTGGATTTCTGAATGAGGTCGAGGGATTTTTTCCGTCTCTTTCGGGGCAGGCTTAATCGGTTTTCCGCGTGTCCGCGATATTAGTCGTCAACGGCAGGAGTAACAGAAAGCAACAAGAACAACAACAACAACTCCCATTCCAACTTCAACAATAGCAATTGCAGCGACAGCAACGACACAGTACGACAAGAGACAGCCGGGAAAAACGTCTAAGACCGACTCCAACAAGAGTAAACGACGAACTTACAACACCGACAACAACAACAACAGCGCGGTAATCGACATACACGAATTTGCAACTAACTACTGGCAATAACAACAACAACAACAAGAACAACAACATGTTGTCGCTACAAGCAAGTCAGCAACTCATTCGCTCTCGCGCTCGTCGTTCTGGGTTCTGCAATTGATTTATGATCCATCAACCAACCGGCGGGCAGGCGATGCTTTATAATGTTGTTCCCTCCTGTTGTTGTTGCTGTTGCTGAGATTTTGCTGTTGTTGTTATTGCTCTTGCTGCTGCTGAGATTTCGCTGTTGCTCTTATGAATGCGTTGTCGTTGTGAGTTTCGTCGTCGTCGTTGATTTTGTTCTTTTTTATTATTATGTTTTCGATCTGTTGTCGCTGTAAATTTGTTATTTCAGCTTTGAGTTTGTTGTTGTTGCTACTGCTTCTGTTTTTGTTGTTGTCGCTACTGCTGATCTTGCCGCTGTTGCTGCAACTGCTTTAATTACAAACTAGTTCAATTGCAAATTGACTGCCTTCACGCACGCGTTGAAGGCTCCCCGTCGCTCGTCCCTCGAAGCCTCGACCCCGCTGTCTCCAACTCTCTGTCTCCCCTGCTGGAGGCTGGTCCACGACCCCCTTCATGTCCCCTTCGTCGTCCTCTGCATAAGCGCCATCATCGCCTTATCGTCGTCGCCTGTCACCAGAACCTCATTTATAAAGATCTCACATCCTTTCTAACTCTCTACTATTTCCATTTTTTTATGTCATCAACTCTTTAATCGTTTTTTAATTTTCCCTCTCTTTCTCGCAGCTCTCGCTGGCCCACCTGGCCGATGCGGACTCGAGTGGTCGCGTCTTCCGCCTGGAGCTGAAGAAATACTGTCCATCGATGCAGTTGGAGTTCTGGAGCTGCATGAATCGCACGCTGGAGGGTGAGTGGGCGGGTTTAGGGACGAAGAGTGTTGATTTAGGGCATTAATCGAAGTATGGAAGGAGGATGTGGTCCAATGTGGGTTGCCACGGCCCACCCATCGCCTGAATCCTGACCAGAAACCACTCCCTGGAACCCCTTTGCCGCGGAAGATTAACTCAAGTGCCTCGAGACCCTGGAGGCCGTCGTCTGAAGAGCTTTTCACGCAAATGCAAACTTCCATCTCCGCTCCTCCCATAATCCTCCCACGCCCCTCCGGTCCCTCCCGCTCTCCCCGCCATCTGCCCGAATGATTTCCTCCATCGAGTGCTTGGCAAATTCGCGCGTGACAAATTGATTTCCCTGTCGCCGGCGCAGGAAACACGCGTAAACACTTCGCAGCGACAACACTTTGAAATGTCAACAACAAGAGGGCCCAGATCCCGCCAGAGGGACCAAAATAGCTCCCCTCGCCCCGGCCCTCCGCCGCCACCCCGCAGGCCCGTTGTCCGTCCCTTCCTTCGTCCTCTTGATTTGCAACGAACGCTTTGATCTCCTATTAAATTCCTCAAACGCCACCCGTCGCTCCCTCCCGACCCGTCCGTCGCTCCTCCCACCACCGCCCGTCTATTCGTCTATCTATCCATCTATCTATCTAACTTCTCGGATGTGTCAGGCACACAACAACAACAGCAACCTCAAGAACAAGCCCGAGAGATCTCTGTTCCAAATCAGTTGGTGAAGAATTTCACATCACGAGGCGTGAACGTCGCAACCTCGCAGACACATCGTCAGAAGCCGCCGACGAGTGCGACAGACAAATGGGCAGACCGAGAGGCTCGAGTGGGGATCGACGCGGCGGAGGACGGGGGAGCGATAGAGATGGGGCTGGTGAAAGAGAATCGCGAACAAATGCGACAATCATTAGTCATATTAAGTGCACGTCGTCGTCAATTGGATCGAAGCCAATGGCTTCTGTTTCAACCAGCGCGGAGCAAGGAGGAGGGTGAGGAGGCAAGGGCGAGTGAGAGGAGGAGGGCGAGGAGGAGACGGAGGGGAGGTGGGGGAATCGATCGACCGGCTGTCACCGATGTCTTCGATTGAAGTTCTTCGATTGTCGTTCTGTTGTTGTTGGCGGTGATTTTCCCCGGTCGTTGATGGTTTTATTGCTGTTCCTCTCTTGTTGTTGCCGAGGCTGTGCCTATTTCTGACATTGTTGTTGTCTCCTCTGATCCGATCTCGACGCGTCGTCAGCAAATCGCAGACAATGCGACGATGGGACGAGGGCGGGCAGGGCGAGTGAAGGGCGGGGGACGCAGGTTGGGTCACGAGGAGCCTCGATCGTTAATGGATGACGCAGAAGTCGCTCCCTGGTCGCCTCCGGGCCGACCTCCCCGCGATTCTCGATCACCTACGGTGGGGATTTTCTTCTTATTTGCCCTATTTGAACTTCACACTTTTCTCTCTTTCTCACTCTCTCTCTTTCTTCCCCTCTTTCCAGCCGTGACCCGCGGCGCCCAGTGGTCGGGCCGCCGCTGCTGCACCCTGGGGCTGTCGCCGCGCTGCCGCAACGCCTGCGCGACGTCCTCGACGACGGAGGAGCTGGTCGACGCCTGCCGCCAGAGCGACGAGCAGCACATGTTCGCCTGCTTCGAGCGCCAGGAGGCCGGCGACCGCTGCTGCAGCAACGCCCGCACCTCCGAGTGCCTGCAGGTGAGAGGGGGATGACGGGGGCCAATCATGAATTCGAATTTTTTGTTTAATTTTTTAATTTCGTTGTTTACATTTTCTTTAAATTTCATATAAACAATTTTTGTTTGCCTTTGTTTTTTTTGGCTTGAATACACTTTAAAATTAAATTTCTAATTATGTTTTATTTGTTTTTTTTTTACTTATTTTTTATTTTTTGGTCTTTTCAATTTCCTCACATTTCTTTTGTCGCTTCTTTTTAAAAGATATTCTTTTGAGATGAACAAATTTAAATTTCCAATTTTCTCTCCTCCCCGTCCCCGCCAACGACCCGCGCCAGGCCTGTCGCGGCATCTTCGAGCCCCACGCGCCCCACCGCCGCACGAGCCGGCGGCGCCTGCACGAGCTGTGCGGCGAGCGGAACCACGACGTCATCCAGTGCGTGCGCAACGCGACCGACATGACGCCGGTGACGAACTCGCACAAATGTAAGTCGTCAACTCCCGCCTGGCAGCCAGGGGTTAATTGGAAGCGCCGACCCCTCCGCACTCTCTCACTCACTCACGCTCTCCCTCTTTGTCCTCTCTCCCGTTTTCCATTGGAACAGATCTGCCGTGCTGCGACTTCTCGCGCGACGAGGCCTGTCGCAGCACCTGCCGCTCGATCCTGAACAGCACCGAGAGCACGGACGTGATCATCGGCGAGCTGGAGGCGGGCGGCTGCGGCACGCCCCTGCCCCACCTGCCCCTCTGGCAGTGCTTCCTCACCGCCGACCGCAAGGTGTTCGTGCCGGCCGCCAACTCGCCGGGCGCCTCCTCGTCGCCGGCGCTCGACCGGTCGCTCGACCAGCGCGACCAGCGCTCGCAGATCAACGAGATCGGCATCGACTCGGCCAAGCTGCACTGCTGCCCCAAGGCGGAGTCCTCGAGGTGCCGGCGCCTGTGCGCCCAGACCTACTCGACCGACTGGACCACGCAGAGCGGCCACTTCGAGGCGCAGTGCCTGATGCAGGCCACGCGCGAGCTGGAGCTGCGCCAGTGCATCGACGAGGTCGACGAGTCCTGCGAGCTGGGCTGCGACGGCCTCAGCTTCTGCACCAACTTCAACAACCGGCCCACGGAGCTCTTCCGCAGCTGCAGCGCCCAGGCGGACGAGGCCGCGCGCTCCGACCTGCAGATGTGGCAGCAGCGCGGCTTCGTCAGCCTGCCCGGCATCGACCTGCCCATCCGCAACATGACGCGCTGCGCCCCGGCCAAGTGGCTGGCGATCGCCTGCGCCCTCCAGCTGAAGCCCTGCACGCGTGCCGGCCACTACAACCACATCTGCCGCGAGGACTGCTACGCGGTGCTCAACGAGTGCATGGACTGGACCCGCCTCTCGCAGGCCCTCGACGCCGACGCGATCTGCGCCCGCCTCCACCCCCAGGGCGGCGCCGGGGACGGCGACGGCTCTGACGAGTTGCCCTGCGTCTCGCTGCGGCCCTACCTGGAGGCCAGCGACGTGCCGCGCCAGACGGGCGGCCACCAGCGGCTGACGGCGCCCTGCAAGGGCCACCCCTGCAACACGAGCGAGGTCTGCATGGCGCGGCGCAACGAGAGCAGCGGCTTCGAGTGCATCCCCGGCTGCAGCATGGGCGAGACCTCCTCGTACCTGGTGCCCTTCGGCGCCTACGTCCGCGTCCCCCTCACGCTGCCGTCGCCGTCGCCATCGCACTCGTCGTCCTCGTCCTCGGCGGCGGCGCTCCGCGGCGGCTTCAAGGTCTGCCGCTGCGGCGAGCAGGGCCGCATCGAGCACTGCCAGCCGCTGCCGAGCTTCTCGTACGACAACTGCGTGCTGCCGGGCGGGCGGAGCTTCCGGCACGGCACCTCCTTCTACCTGGAGTGCAACGTCTGCAGCTGCTACGCCGAGGAGATCACCTGCACCAAGAAGCAGTGCCGCATCCCAGGTGAGCGCCCGATCGATCGCGCTTCGTTGAGTTTTCTGAGTGCTCATCGTCCCTTCGCAGGCATCTCGGACCACTCGTTCACCAGCCTGCCCTGCAACTGCCCCACCCACTACGTGCCGGTCTGCGGGCGCAACGGCAACACCTACCACTCGGCCTGCATCGCCAAGTGCCTGGGCATGCAGGACAACGAGCTCGAGTACGGCGCCTGCGCCCTGCAGGACCCCTGCCGCGAGGGCGCCTTCAGCTGCCCCGCCGGCACGCAGTGCCTCGAGCGCCGCCAGGTCTGCCTGTCGACGATGCACCGCCCCTGCCTGCAGTACGAGTGCGGTGAGTCCGACGCCCGAAGTCGCCCCCCCCCCCCCCACTCTCTGTATTAACCGTGTTCTTCTCTCCTCCCGTCCAGTGAACCGCACGGCGCCCTGCGTCCCGTCCGGCCAGCCGGTGTGCGACGCCAAGGGCCAGACGCACGCCTCCGCCTGCGACCTGCTGCGCGCCCAGCGACCGCTCGCCCACTGGGGCGCCTGCTTCCGCAGCTGCGCGTGGCGCGGCGGCCCCGTGTGCGGCATCAACGGCGTCACCTACGACAGCGAGTGCGCCGCCTGGGCCGACTTCAGCCTCGTCGACTACCGCGGCCGGTGCCGCGAGGTCGGGCTCCTGGCCCCGGACATGGGGCGCCGCTGCCGCACCGTCAAGTGCCCGAACCCGGTGTCGCCCTACTGCCCGACGGTGGTGCCGCCCGGCGCCTGCTGCCCCATCTGCGCCGGCGCCTTCCGCGTGATCTACTCGCGCAAACAGATCGACCGCGCGCTCTACTCGCTGCGCGGCCAGAACAAGCGGCTGCTGACGCTGCACAGCGTCCTGCACGAGCTCGACGCGCTCGTCCAGATCGCCGAGTGCCAGCTGGCCGGCTTCCTCAACATGGAGGTCGGCATCTTCGTGGCGGTCGTGCCGCGGCCGCGCCAACCCTCGCGCATCCAGATCGAGGCGTGTCGGCGCGAGGCCGAGAAGATCGCGAACCTGATCGACGCCCAGGCGCACCGCATCACGGCGAACCTCGTGCTCTCCGGCCTCACCGTGGCCCACATGGTCGAGCCGACGGTGGAGAGCGGAGCGGTCGGCGCCGCCGTGTCCGTGTGGATACCCGCCCTGGGGCTCCTGAGCGTGGCCGCCCTGTCGGCGATCCGTCGTCTGCTCGGCCGTAGCCTTTAGTGTAGTCCGTTAGTTCTTCTTCTGCTTCATAGTCCCTTCTTCGGCCTTTGTTGTTGTATCATATCGTTTTTCTTCTCTGTAGTTGTGTTTCTCGTGACAAGTGAATTCTTGGTGCCAAATTAGTTGTAGGAGTCGAGCATGCGAACCTTCGTGCCTTCGATGGGTATGCAAGTAGCCGGTAGTGGAAAACCGTTTATGGGTAATCGATTTATCGATTACCGATACCAGATTTATCGATAGCCGACATATCGATAGTGAATTTTTCGATGACTTATTTATCGATAGAAAATTTATTGATAGACCCCAAATCGATACGCGATATTCGATAGCCGATCATCAGCAATAACCAGTAATCAATTAACCAGTTCTACAAAGTCTGCTCTATTCGAATATTCTTGTGATATTAGCGTAAATTTGAAGGAATATAGTGGATATAGAAAGACGTTTACACGTACTTGTAATGTTATATCAATAAATAAGTTATTTTACAATATTATTATATTGAAGAGATTTAGGTACCAAAGCACAATATTGTATAGAATTTACATTGTATTTACAGCCATGTTTCATTAAAGACAACTCATATTTAGAATGCTATATTTAGTCTAGTCTAGTCTATAAAACGCAACAGAAACAGAAACAATCAAAACAATTATAAGTATCGACGAATATTTAAAATACTCATAAATAAATTTATTTATAGAATTCTTAATAAAATTTCAAAAAACAAACAAAAATTGTGTGTATTATTTTCAGTGTATTTCATTTTCAGCCTGGGAGTATGCTTTAATATTTTTTAATCGTTCACCCATGGGAGGAAATTTAAGTTCAAATGAAATAAAAATTTTGCCTTTGTAGTTTAATTATTATTAAAACGAAATCTAACATTTTATTTAAATAATGAATCAATCCTTTTCATTACCGTTTGAATTAATTATTATATATATATCTTATATATATCTTATACACACCTTCCATGCTTTCAACGATTACCGGCATTTTTCATTGTTGTTATTGATATTGTTGTTGGGGCGCTCGCTTCATCGCCCCAAAGACGCTCTCCCTTGGAATCCACGACGCTCGCTCTCTTTCGTTCGATGCTATCGTTGTTGTTGCAGACTGCCGGCTGACACTCGGGCCCGAATCATGTCCGAGTGCTCTGTCGTACAGTCGTCGTCGTCGACGATGACGATTGGAAAAACAACAACATAGTGCGCCGACAACAGATTTTCTAAAATAAATCGCGATAAAAAACACACAACAATAACAAAATATATATTTTATATAAACCACACAACTTCAGAAAATCAACAACACTCATATTAGCAAAAACATCAACAACAATTATAGAAAATGAACAGCAAATGAACTTAATCGGGAATATAAGCCAATAGCCGAGTCCATCCGATGCATTGTCTGTAACTTCCACGGGCCTGGAAGTCATCGCCGAGCGTCAGTCGAGCGTTTGTCAGCGAGCGCAAAGGTTCAGCAGAAAAGCTTTCTGCAAAAATTGTCCAAGTGTGAAAACATAACGATTGTAAAATCATTTTAGTAATTCGGAGTTAGATTTTCAGGTTTGTGCGATGCGATTCGCATTAATGTTGGTCGCCTTGAGCGGCCTGGCGGCAGCAGGTAATTTTATTATTTAACATCGCGTAATTCTCTAGGTTTTCCGTCCACTAAAATGTTATTGAATTTTTGCAAATTACTTGCAACCAATTATAACGCGCAGAACGAGATAAGTCCATCTACTGATTATAGTTTACGCTATTAATTAAATAAATTTACCCCTTTTTTTAAATATACAACCAAAAATAGAAAAAGTCAACGTCATGAAAAAGTTAATTCGGCTTTTTCCTGCTTTCGCATCGTAATCGAAGCTTCTTTAATTTTATGCCGCTCACGGGTGGAGAAGGGGAGAAAATGGAGACGGAGGCGAGAGAGGAAAACAAAAACAAAGAGCAATTCTAACAGTTCAACGAATGGAATATGAAACTCACGCCATTTTTATTCTCCTCTCTCTCTCTCTCTACTCATCCTCCCCACTGATCAAATTGAGCTTTGATATCTTTTTTGTAGTATTTGAACCAAGAAATTGTCTTTTACCTTATTTTTCACCTGATTGTCCCCTAATTTTTTCGCTCCCGCAAAGCCCTCGCCACGAACCCCCCACGATGGGACGCTAACTACATTGTGAAGGGCACCCTGTACATACCCTACGCCGAGATCGCCGAGCCCTTCTACGCCTGGTACGACAAGAACACGCGCCGCTCCCGAATCGACTACTACGGCGGCATGGTCAAGACCTACCAGCTGGCCAATGAGGGCGAGTTCGGGACCTCGCTGAAGCTTGCGCCCATCACCACGCAGAGCGAGCTGAACAAGGTGACCTGCCTGCAGTTGAACGGCACCGCCGACAACAAGATCGAAATCCAATCGATCCTGCCCGACGCCAAGTCGTTCAAGCTGATCGGCACCGAGTCCTTCTTGGGCTTCACCTGCGACAAGTTCCGACTGGAGGAGTCCATCGGCCAGAAGAAGAACGTGTACACGCTGTGGGTCCGCTACAAGAAGTCGCCCCACTACCCCGCCTCCCGCATGCCCATCCCGGTGCGGTACGAGATGCGCGGCTACAACACGCTCCTGGGCTCCCACTACGACCATTACTACCTGGACTACGACAGCTACGAGCACGACGACATTCCCAACGAGGTCTTCGAAATCGACGATGGTGAGTGTTGAAATCTTCCCTTGGGCATTGTACAGTATTACATCAATGTGTTCTTTGTAGACATGACCTGCATGGGCTTCCCGGGACCCGGCGTCGGCCACTACGCCACCTTCAATCCGATGCAGGAGTTCATCCACCCCACCGTCGACCACCACATCGACCACGAGTTCCATCGCTTCAAGGGCAAGCACGGCATCACCTACAAGAGCCAGAAGGAGCACGACTACCGCAAGAACATCTTCCGCCAGAATCTGCGCTACATCCATTCGATGAATCGCGCCCGCCTCAGCTACACGCTGGCCGTGAACCATCTGGCCGACAAAACTGACGAGGAGTTGCGCGCACGTCGCGGCTTCCGCTCCTCGGGCGTGTTCAACACCGGCCAGCCCTTCCCGTACAACACCGAGAAACTACGCGACCAACTGCCCGACCAGTACGACTGGAGATTGTACGGTGCCGTGACGCCAGTGAAGGGTGCGTTGGAGTCTCTGTTGCTTCTCGTTGTTGACTAACTGACATCTCTCTGTTTCGCAGATCAATCGGTGTGCGGCTCCTGCTGGTCCTTCGGCACCATCGGTCATATTGAGGGGGCGTTCTTCCTGAAGAACGGTGGCAACTTGGTGCGTCTCTCGCAGCAGGCTCTCATCGACTGCTCTTGGCAGTACGGCAACAATGGCTGTGACGGCGGCGAGGACTTCCGCGCCTACCAGTGGATGATGCAGGCCGGCGGTATCCCAACCGAGGAGGAATACGGTCCATACCTGGGTCAGGACGGCTACTGCCATGCGAACAATGTGTCGCTGGTGGCTCCCATCAAGGGCTTCGTGAATGTCACCACCGACGATCCGAACGCCTTCAAGATTGCTCTGCTCAAGCACGGCCCTCTGTCGGTGGCCATCGATGCCTCGCCAAAGTCGTTCAGCTTCTACTCGCACGGCGTCTACTACGAACCGACCTGCAAAAACAAACTGGACGAACTAGACCATGCTGTCTTGGCTGTTGGCTACGGCAGCATCAATGGCGAAGACTACTGGTTGGTCAAGAACTCATGGTCCACGTACTGGGGCAATGACGGGTATATTCTGATGTCGGCACGAAAGAACAACTGTGGTGTCATGACCACGCCCACTTATGTAGTTATGTAAATGGGAGGAATTAAAATTTTATTTTTGTATATTCCACATTATTCTGTACATCAGTTCCAAGCATACAAATAAAACCAAACATACCTTTTACATAAAAGTGTCTGATTTTTTTTTTACAAAAATTATTTTCCGCTTCAACTAACGTTGTCTGTTCTGGTTGAATTCTTATCAGGCGCTCAGAATCAACCTGTACCATACGTTTTACATAAGCGTTTCTTGACTCATTTGTAAATATGCCGTTATTTTCCACATTAACTAACTGTGCTTTTCCTCGATGAATTCTTATCAGGCGCTCAGGATTGTGAACTACATGACGGTTTAAGTAAGAGGTTATCAAGTGCTAATCAGCCAGCTGCATAGCTATATAAAGTAAACAATGAATACAATTCAATAATCAGTTGGACAGTGAAACTATTGACCGAGGACTTATGACCATCTGCAGACAGCAGGCTCTTATCACCAAGACGATGTTAACAACCTCGGACAAGTGACAAAATGAAGAACATGAAAGAGTTATCATCAGCAATGAGGAAATGGCATCACAGCGGATAATTTTGCCACTGCATTTGTATTTTCTCAAAATAATTAATACATTCTTATATTATACTCATTTCACATTAACAATAGTAAAACTTTAGACTATAATTTAAACGACTTGCATCTTTAGCTCGCCTCCGTTGGCTAACGATGCATGTTCTTCGAAGGGTTCGTTGGGAAGACGCGCAGGGTTCTGTAGATCGAGACAAAACATGAAATCTAGAATATAAATATGAAAAAAGTAGAATTGTTTACCATTTTCTTAGCCCGATTCTCCAAAGTTCCATAGGCGATATGGTTGAGCACAAAACCGGTTGGCAGGGCCACACCTTGTACTCTGTAGAAGGCTTCTTTGTCGCCTTCGTTGGCCACTTTGTGAGCGGCGGCGATTGTGCATTTCCCCAGAAAGCCCGACGAGGCGATCATGGGACCACGTGAAATATCGATGTGAGTGCCGATGCGATAGAGTACGACACGCCCTTGACTCTGCTGGGAAATGCTGGGTAGTTGTTCGCGTTTGTATCGCGAATCCTTGAACATGTCCATGGCTACCTCATTATTCACCTCGAGACGTTCGATTTTCAAATTTTTTGCGGCTAATTTGACCATCTCGGCGGATATGGCGCGCATTTCCGAGGGCGTTGGTTGCCAATCCCGAGAGTTTAGCACAATGTCGTGCACGAAGCTGCCAGATTTGACTGCGAGTAGGGAAGATGGTAAAAATTCTTTATTTTATATTAATGGAATAACTTACTGTTTGGGCCGGGGAAGCTGTGCAACTGTAGATTCGCTTCATCCTTGAAGCAGTTTTGCAGAGCGGCACCCAGCATGAAGGAACAACTACGCCAGAATGCTCTGCAAGAGAATTAGAATACGTTAATATGAATGAATATTAATATATGAATTCAACAGAAGTTGAGCAACTTACTTGTTGACTACATGTGGATCGGCGATGGTAAAGTTCAGCAGCTGCAGCGTGCACGAGTCCTGGAGCGGACGATGCATGTCCCAAGGAATGTTGCCATCGAGCAGCGCCAGCGCTGAGCGTTTGCAGTGGCCTTCAGTCAGATGTTGAGCGCAGTTGAACGGAGTGGATATGTTGCGATTCATCACCAAAGTCACGTCTTCCGGCAGTCCCAAATAGCGAACCTCGATTTTCTCGATACGACCAACGGCGTCACGTTGACGTCGCTGCTCCTGTTCGAAGAGTTCATTTCGTCGCGCTACCACGTTGGAGATACTGCTGGACTGGAAACCTGGGGTAGCGGTTGAAAGCCGGATTAATTTTGTGGTTAAAACATTTGACGATGGTTACGCTTACGAAGTTGTGTAAATCTCTGTAGGGTGCTGAGTGATTTCCAAGACTGATGCATTATTTTAGTGGCCGGCGACATGTTCACTCTAAATGCTTATTGTGAATCCACTATTTAATTTAATTTATTAATTCTCTTTAAAAGTACACACAGAAATTACAAAACCTAAAGAAAATTCCTAGGCTCCATTTGACAGTTAAAAACAGCTGATCGATGGCATGCGGCTATGATACCGTTGCCACATCTTTCACAGATATCTTACCTATCTATGACTATCAATCTCTGAACATGAAAACATTAGATAAATATATGAATCGCAGAAAACCAAATTTTATATAAGTTTGATATAATGATGTCTATTTTATTATCATATATTATTTTCATATTGTGTAGACATATATATCTCCTACATCAAAGTTATTTAGTTTTAAATCCACTGTAGTTTATTCTTCCACTGAACTATGCTGGTGAGATTTGACAGTTAGTAGCTAAAAATTTGTGTTTGTCATTCCGAGCGGCGGCTTTGATTACCTTGCAAATTTTGTTAAACAATTAAAATTTTCTTAATTTTCATTAAAATATATACAAGTAATCTTTAGAAATGACTCTGGAATTGGCCCGTGATATCCCACAAGCTGGCTTCAATTTTGAAAACTGCAAAAGGTAAGCAGAACATGTCTCAAACATGTACCATCTGAGACTTCACTGGACACTGGAAACATAACCTTTGTAAAACTCTTAAATAAATGCTTTGAATTACAGAAATGCAGACCTTATCAGGAGTGGATTCAAGCCTCCAAAGACTGTGAAGACTGGCACCACAATTGCTGGCATTACCTTCAAGGATGGTGTCATCCTGGGGGCCGATACCAGAGCCACAGAGGGACCCATTGTGTCGGACAAAAACTGCGCAAAGATTCATTACTTGGCGAAGAACATGTAGTATGTATCGATAAATTAATGCATTTTCTTGAAGGTATATTAAATGAATCTCCCTGTTTAGTTGCTGTGGCGCTGGTACTGCTGCGGACACGGAAATGACCACCGACATGATTGCATCACAGCTGGAATTGCATCGTCTCAATACCGGCCGTCAAGTGCCAGTGGTTGCGGCCAACACTTTGCTGAAACAGATGCTGTTCCGCTATCAGGGACACATCAGTGCCGCTCTAGTCTTGGGTGGCGTCGACAAAACCGGCTCTTACATCTATTCTATTCATCCGCACGGTTCAACCGATAAACTCCCCTATGTTACAATGGGTTCGGGAAGTTTGGCCGCCATGGCAGTATTCGAGGCCCGCTGGAGGCCCGATATGAGTGAAGAGGAAGGCAAGAAGTTGGTTCGTGATGCCATTGCTGGTGGCGTTTTCAACGATCTGGGCTCCGGTTCCAATATTGACTTGTGTGTGATACGCAAGGACTCGACCGAGTACCTGCGAAACTATGAGTTGGCCAACAAGAAGGGAGAGCGTCAGGTGAGTTTTAGCGGATCCATCTTATATTGGAACTCACTAACCACATCTTCTTTCTAGCTCAACTACTCGTTCAAAGAGGGAACCACAGCCGTCTTGAACACAGAAATAAAGAAGTTCGACATCACCGAAGAGGTGCACATAATTCCCATGGAGACGGCTTAATTCGCAGTATGACTAAGGATTTAAAATCCCGAGTTCATTGGCTTCAGTTTAGAATATGAAATGGATTTTTGGTGTTTATTCAGTTTTATAATAAAAGAAAAATAAACATATTAATAATTATACTCCGACTTACATTTAAAAATTTATTTAATCGCAGAATAAATTCGTAATAAGCCCTAGAACTACTTACAATATAAGAATAACAACTAAAACCATAACATATTTTACAGGGAAATCACAAAACTCAATTTCGCAATACTTTATAATTAATACTTTTGCAACAAAAGCTGATGGTACTCGCAAAAAAGTCTCGTTAACGAAAGAAATGCAGTTAATATCGAGCTCAACAAGAGTCATCGAACCTCCTGCTAAACATTGCTTCTTCTACCAAATCCGAATGGATATTTGTCCGTTAGAAGAACTACTGGAATAGCTTTTCTAGATCGTCCTCATTGACGGCGATCAACATCATGATGACGCCGCCCACCAAGATGCCCAGGATCTGGATGGAAACGCTCTTCAGGTCGCGCTTGCCCTCACCGCCCATCGCGGGCAGCAGGTCGGCGAAAGCGATGTATAGGAAGGAGCCAGCGGTGCCGGCGTAGATCCAACGGGTCATGTCTGAGTGGACGCCGGCGATGAGGAGTCCAATGGCCATGCCGAGGAAACTCAGTACTGAGCTGACGATGTTCAGGCAGACGGCCCGATGCAGGCTGACGCCTGTCTGCAGGAGCAACGCGAAGTCGCCCAGTTCGTGGGGCAGCTCGTGGCAGAGGACGGCGAAGGCGGTGGCCAGGCCCGTCACCGGGTCCGAGGCGAATGCGGCGCCGATGGCCAGGCCGTCGGTGAGATTGTGCAGGCCGTCGCCGATGATGACCATGAAGGCGACGGGTGTGAGTGGCCGGGAGCCGGTCTTCTGGTCCTTCTGCAGCTCGTCGAGCATCACGTTGAGTTCGCGCGCGTCCACGGGCTTCGCCTCGGCAGCCGTGGACTCCGCCGCCGGCAGGACATTGGGGTCCACTACCACCGACTCGGCGTCGTGGATGTGGCCATTGCTTGGGCTGTGCAGATGCCCCTGGTGCTGGTGCTCATGACCGTGACTGTGTCCATGGCTGTGACCGTGACTGTGGCCGTGACCATGGCCATGTCCGTGAGCGCCCGCCGCGCCGTCGCCCTTCAGCAGCGGCAACAGCATCTCCAGGACGAACATGAGGCAGGCGGTGAGGAAGGCGCAGGCGCAGATCCACACGGGCCCGTTGTCGTGGCCGTGATGTCCGTCCTCCGCCGGCCCCGAGGCCTCCTCATGGTGATGGGCGACCAGGGCGTGCGGCAGCAGATGCATCAGGGCGTCGCCGCTGAGGGTGCCGACGGCGACGGCTACGAGGAAGCTGAGGATCTCCTGGTATGCGACCGTCTTCATCAGGGGTACCAGGAGGATGCCCAGCAGGCCGCAGCAGGAGAGGATGAAGATGCTGCCGCTGGCGTAGATCCAGGCTGGAGAGACAGAAACAGAGAGTGTGAAAACCAGGTAAACCAGGAAAATCAGGAGGAGAATCCGCCTCGACCTACCGTTCCACAGGGTCTCCTTGGGGTCCTCGCCGTGCGTGAGGGGCGCGGCCCGGACGCAGACGTGCTGGTCGATCTGGGCCAGGAGGGCGGGGCAGAGCTTCATGAAGGCGACGGGCGTCAGCTTCACGTTGTTGACGAACTCGTTGTACTCGTCTTCGTGGTCGTGGGCGACGTCCGCGCCATTGTTGTTGTTGTTGTTGTTGTTTTGCTCGTCGTTCGTTACGGTCCGGTAGAGCTTGCGCTTGTGCAGGTCGTCGTGATCGATGACCAGGCGCAGCAGCGACTTCGGCGAGAGGCAGACGTTGGCGGACAACGAGGGGGACGACGAGTCGAGGGCGCCATCTGTGGGGAGGAGTAAGAAAAAGTGGAAGAAAACAACGTAAAAATGGGTTTTAAATGGGATTTAAAGAAATCCAGAAAAAACCCAATAAATTCAAAAAACCAAAACATCTCAATAAAAATTTGCAAATAAAAGAAAACAAAAAATAAATGTATAAATAAAAACAATACAAATTAAAAAAAATAAACAACAACAATAATTCTTCAATACAATTTTACCGAAGTTGTCGACGTGTCGGGAATAAAGACAAGCTCTTGCTTGTTGTTGTGTTTGTATTGTAAGTCTTGTTGTTGCTTTTGTAATTGTAAATAAAATTGTATTGTTTCATTTGTTGTTCGGTTTGCGGTGGCAACGCGAGAGGTGTGCGAAATATAAATGATTCCAGAAGCGCGAACAGATGGGCGCGAGCCCGACTCCATCGAAACTCGATCACGTGCGGCGGCGGTAGCGCCCACTGGCGGCGATGACGCGCGCAACGACTTGGCGGTGCTCCTTAATTTTGGCCACATCGGCTGGATTTCCCGTTGCCCCAAAAGGAGAGCGAGCGTGTGGTGGGAGGCGGGATCTCTTGAAATTCCTCCCTCGTACCGCGCCTAACGTTCCCGATGTCGCATACAAGCGCTGCTTCCGCGTCTCGTTTTAGGACCAGATGCAAATGTCAGTTAGACTTCGGAGTGTCGCGGAGAGTTTTCCTGATATAATTTTCAGAATCATTTCTCTGGCATGTGCGGAAGTTTTGCTTAAATCCACTATCTCTAATATATTTATATCTAAATAGCATGATACAACTTAATGACGTGAAGTAATTGCTGTTACACGAAATTACAATTATCTACTATTCGTATTGTAATGCCTCCTACCTTAACAATCTCTAAGATATGACCTACTTTTCCGTGGCTCCCACTGAAGAACTGTAATCAGATGCAGTGCCTTATCGCATGCGACAGAACGAATGCCATGCTACAATTGTTGTAAAGCAAACACGAAAACCACGTCAACAAACAAACCGTTCAATTTTTTGCTTTTCGTTGGTTTAACCCGGTTTTCCGCAGATCATCCTCACATTAAATCAGACGATGCAACGACGCTTTTTATGACATTATTTCGCCTTATCGCACGTCATAATTTCATCGCATGCGAACTAGGATCACTTCCGCCTGACACTGGCGACGTGGTGAGGGCCAGAAGGAGACGACTAGACGATTGCCTTTAGAATGTTCATGAAAACTATTTGCTTCGCCGACATACGCGACAATCTCGCCGGCGACTATTTATTTAAACCCCGCCCGAGAGCAGAGTACGACGACTGGAGATCCACGCCTGCGAGATGACGGAAGAACTTCAAGCTCCCTAGCAAGAATTCCCAACAAGAAACGTGCCTGAATTAATCTACTAAATTCTTTATATGTGCTAATTGTTAATTCCTACTTGTCCGCAGACGCCTCTAAGTTAGTTCGAGTATGTGCGGCACGTAGAAGGGGACGAGTAATTAGAAATCGTCTGGCCGATGTCGATTTATTGGCGATTCGAAGATGCAGCTCCGCTAAATGTCTTTATAATGACGATTGAATAATACGAATGACGATTATTATGCAACTTTGAACCGATTCTTGGAGTGAGGGAAAATCGCTGGAATTATTTAAGCAAAATGCACACAAAGAAATAGTTCGCAAAATTCATGCACTTATATCTTTCTATAAACTCTGTGTTTTCTATAAAATGCGAATAAAAATTTCTCGTGCTGTAATTTTCGCACATGTTATCTTAATTGTTATGTTATTGTTTGATTTGTGTATCTAACTAGTCGTAATCTCCTTCACTAGGCTTTTACTATCACATGCGTGTTTTCCGGCGAACTTCCTTGACTTTCAGATAACGTTTCATTAACGTTTCTAATTCACCTATGTACCGAGCAATGCTAATAAAAGGCTAAATAATCCCATAATGCCCAGTGTCGCCAAAACAAGAAATGTTCTTCAAAAAACAAAGTAATTAAAGTGTTCCTTCTCGAATTGCGAAATTGCGCATATTATGTTTTCTCGCATGACATTTTTGCGGTAAAGTCAAGTCAATTGAAAATTTCTCATTCTAAAACGACGACTAATTAATTGATCTAATTGATCATGGCATTGAAATCCTTTATTGCGACTTCCTTGAATTTCCCTGGAGTCCATTGATTTGTGTTTCCAAGGCTTCCACCGATCCTCAATAGCCGACAAAACTAATTATTTCTATCATCGGGATCATTATGAAATAATTGGTAAACAACAGCAGCAGCCGGAAAATCAACAATAACAACAACGACAACATTTTCAATAACAACTCAACAACATTGACAGAAGTCACAAGAATACAGCAAGAACGACAAAAATATTGACAAAAACACAATGAGAAGTTTTTATTCGGTGTCTCTTTTAATTCTCATTGTTCGGATTTTGAGTTTCGCAGTTAATTGAGAATTTTTGCAGCTCGCCGAGAAGTCTTCAGAAGCTTCCATCAACATCGCACGCGCACGACTAAAGGTCAGAGAATTTTCTAGCGGAAGTTCATCTTGACATCATTATTACGATCATTGTGCAATTCGTCAAGGAAGAAGGAGACGAGGGATTCGATCAAGAGTGGAGTTGATGAAGAATATTTTCGTTTTCAATTTTATATTTCAGTTTTTATTTTTGAAGTCTGAACATATTTCAGGAAAATCTTCGGAAATATTATCTACAACATTATTTTATTTAAATTAAATGAAAATACTGGTGCAAAAGATCCCAACTATGAAGCTCGAATGGAAATTCCAAACCGCGGAAGAAATAAAACAATTTGATTCATCTCATAAAATTCCCACGAACAATTTTCTCTGGGAAATTATTCAGAAACCATTGATTTTGCAATTAATTCATACGAGGAAAAATCAGAAAAATATTCACATGGCAACACCTTGGAAAAGCAATGAAAATAGCGGTCTACACGTGTCGAAAACAACGATCTGTTGCATTTTCAATGCATCCTCAAGACCCTCCATGAGAAGGTCGAGAAGGTGCGAAACCTTTTTTAAATCTATTAATTATCGATCATTTACGTTTTGTGCTTTTATTGTTATTTTTTATGAATGACAGCTCAATGCAATTCACTTGAGGAATCGCAGCCTTTTATTGACATAGATATATTGGATTTGTATTGAATTTCAGTCAAAATAAATAAAACCTTGCGCCGCTTTAACGAAAACATCTGCATATCAATGGTGGAAAGTGAGAGAATTCGCATTAAACTATATCTCTCTCCCTCTCTCTCTTACTCTGTGGCGGTTCATTTCGTTCTGGGCTCGTCTCCTTCACTCTGAAGCCAACTCTTCTTCCCTCTGCCTTTTCGTTTCTCGCAGGTGGGTGTTAATTAAGTTTGACAATATTTTCAACATTTCATCACGCCTCATCTGACCCCTCGACAACTCCACACAACTCGCCGCAACTCACCACACCCCGCACCTGACCTCAGCAAACACCTCGCTCCGCCTCACTGCACTTCACCTCACCTCACCACACCCTCTGATCCCACCCAGCTCACCCCGCCACCCCGCTCCAGCTCGTGATCGACCACTCGCTCCACTCACCTTTCTCTCTCGGGTGCCTGTGCTTCGGATCGTGCATCTCTCGGAACTCGAGCACCAGCTTCGCTCCCGACGCCCGGTGTTCGTGTGACATGACGACGTCCCCCATCGAGTCCGAGGGTGTGTTGCGACGATGTTGTTGCTGTTGTTGTTGTTGTTGTTGTGGTTTATCCCCATCTTTCCGCTCCAGGGTGCCGTGCGTCATCTGAACGTCATCTTCCACGTCGTCGACTCCATTGTTCTTGTCCGTCAGCAGTCGGTAGGTCTGCTCCTCCAGGTACGACTTCAATTGGCGCTCGCTCTCAGGATCGTCCGCATGGAAATCCTTCGGCCGGTGCTCGTCGATCGTGTGCGCGGGATCGAACTCGATTTGCCCCAGGCCCAGGCTGTACATCAAGTGCTCCAGACCCTGTCGAGAGAGAGAGAGAGAGCGAGAGATTGATTGACCGAATAAATGAAATGTGTGGCAATAAAGCTAAAGATAAAGATAAATAGAGAAGGCGAGATAACGAGAGATGCGATGATAATTGGCGATGACAATGGAAATCGAGATGGAGCCAAGATAAAGTGGAAAAAATCGGATCTTGATGGATCGTGAAGATGATTATCGTGAAGATGGTGATCGTGAAGATCCATCGCCGAAGTCAAGAAGGCCTGGTGGCAAGGTTGATATTGTTGTTATTGCAGTCATTGCCGTGGGTGTAAGAGAGGTCGACCACCTGTTGCCTTGAGCCAAGAGCAATTATCGCGAGTTGTCTACAGAGAAATGGCAACATTTTATAGTATTAATATGTATTGCAGCTTTTTCCAGTAGACTTGTTCCAATTTTATTTGTTCAATTTGATTTCTATAAAATCTTCCATATAAGAAACTTTATTTGATTGTTAATTCCACATTTTTTTTTTCTTTCTTTTTTTCTCAATTCTTTCCCTAATTTTATTCACATTTTTACGATGCTCTCTTTTTTGATCTCTGCCAAAAGGTCTTAGCCATTTGGAGCTCGTTCGATCCAGGTTTCCAAAGAGTTTGCGAAACTCGTCGCAGTCGCTCGATCAGATCTGCGAATTTAATTAATTGCTTTGTATTCGTTTCAGCCATGGTCGTTGTTGTTTTATTTGTAATACAATTATTAGTTTAATGTCGTTTTTATATTTTCTGCATATTATTAATTTTTTATTGTTATTTTTTCATTTTCTTCCGCTATTGTCGTTTTTCTTTCAGCTATTGTTGTTACTAAATGGAATTTTGTTCCATGTTTTCCCATCGATGTTGACCATTTTCGCTTGAGTGGTAATAGGCGATAAAACAACAACAAAAACACTCATCGGTGGAAAAATACAGTTGCTGAAATATCATGCAATCGACTAATGTCAGTGACATCGGGTCATTTCAATGATATTTTGGCATACTTTCGATAGAAAAAAAAATATTCGTTTTCAACTTATTTTCGAGTCGAAATTCACCTATGAAAATCGTGTACTGGAAACAATGTATCGTGCTATTAAAATTTGTACTACCAGAAATATTAACCAACAACGATTAATTAATTAGCAATCAAGAAAACAATTAAATTTTCCAACGATCTTTCATTCGAAATCCGTTGCGAGTAATTTGCAATTGTGAAGCCCAGTAGCTGGCGGCTTGTGGCAACAACTTATGTTAAGGGGAAGATTAAGAATATGAAAAAATACAAATCTCCGTCGACGCCCAGCGATTCAGCGACTTTGGGATTGGAAAATACAGGGGATTTAATTGACATTATGAAGGTTTTCCCTTCCACCTGCTTGCAATAGCAGCAAATTTTAGCACAATTTATTAATGAAACTGTTTACAGAGCCGTATAAACAATTTAATATTGTCAGTAAATCAAAATCAGGAACTCTAATCTCGTCTTGATTATGATAGTAGCCAAGATATCACTCTCGCTGCCTGTTTCCCGCTTCTCCTTGCTCTGCGGTCGTAACCACGTTTGAAACGTAATAAATATTTAATGAAGTAGTTGAAAAAATAAAGTCAATATAACCCCACATCACTTTAGCTTTATCTCGCTTTTCTACTTAATGCCATTGTATTTGTTTTTATCACAACTCCTATTTATAGCCAGCTTCTCGGGCCACGGTGCGAATGGTAATCGAAACCGTCAGCAATTCCTGGCTCCCTGCTGTTTCCAGTTATGTTCTTTTATCATTGTTGTGAACACATGTTTGCGCTTTTACTAGACACAGACAAGAGGCTCTCGTTATCAAGATAGGCCAGTAGAAGAAATACAAATAATAACAACAATTATAGCAAGTCATAAGACAGGTACATAAACTATTAATTTAAAAAAAGGTTCAAAATCAATTGAAAATTCATCGAAAAATTAAAATTGAAAACAGCGAAGATTTCCACGTTTTCCGAATTCTACTTTGAAATTCTAATGATGAAAAGTGAAATTAATGGTATTCAAATCGCGAGTTGCACGCGCTTCGCACCATCAAAATTAACTAAAAACATATAAAAAACTTTAAATATTCTGTTCTGTTATAACAATTACTACTTTGTTTATTCATGGCGTGTTTCAATAATTGCTGACCAAAAGGAGACAGCAGAGAGAGATGGACAGGGGGGCGAAAACAGCGATGGCGGCTGGAGGAAACGACGTAGAAAAATGGGTACCGGTTACCGGCAGTGCTGTTTTCCAATTTTTTGGCCAACATTGATAATTATTGATGTCCAATACATAGCTACAGTCAGTGTAGGAATCAAGTGATTTTGCCATTGTTATATACAATGGTGGGGGATCTGCAGCGAATGTGTTTGTTGTGTTAATTTCGAAAACCAACACGCATGGGTCGGTTTGTTTGACGAATCCGACTTCTATTGACTGCCGCCAATACTCGTGATTTACGCCCCGAAACGACTCAAGTGCAGTGGGGAAATTTAATTGTATTGCATTTGTATAAGGCTTTTAATCAACTACGACAGGGGGAGAGGGAGAGGGAGAGATAGAGAGGATTTACATAAATCGGTCAGTTACCTCGTGATGTGAGCAGAATTTAGAGGATCTCGATCGTTGGCACGATTTGAAGTCGCTGTCATTTTAACGATTTAGTGAATAATAAAAAAATATAATAAAACGGTGCAAATAATATACAATATAGTAATATAATAAAAGTTTCTAGATCTTTCCCACACGACTTCGAATTACTTCTTGAGGTCTTTCGGATTTATTTTCCTGTGTCTTCTGTGGACAAATCAATTCAGTAGAGAATCCACAATAGGGGATTGACAAATAGAAATAAGAAATATTTAGTTTTTTCTCTCACTCCATTTGTGCTCTGATCTGATCATATATACGTTTATTAAATATACAATATTCATATATCATCCGCATCGTAGGAAACCACCGGCGGATTTGTCGACAGACCGAAATACAATGAGAGACGGAGACAGACGGACGGAGATCCAGAATGCGAGTGAACTGATAATCATTTAGCTTATGGTTATTATTCCGGTGGTTGTTGTTGCCACAGCTTTTATCCTCATATTGCTATAAATTTAATAAAATCTCCTACGGTTTATCACAGCTCAAAGACGAGATAGTATTAAATCGAATAAATATACAAACACACATTTACACACACACTCACACTCGCGCTGATGGACATATGTCTGTGCACACAAGCACACGGACGTCGTTTGTCGGTTTGAAGATTACCAGACTAGTTAAGTTCAGTTCGGTTGGCATGACTCAAGAAGCCGATGCGACAGATAAATTGCTCCATAGTCTCCGGTAAATTGTTGTTGCTATAGTTGTCTGTCGGAGTCTGTGGCCTTTTTCCACTTCGAGAACTATTTTTAGGGTTTATTTGCACTTCCTCTCCATAACAAACGGCACATTATTTGTCTAAATTCAGTTTTATTGCTGTTACACTTTCCGAGTACTCGAAAGCAGAAAGTAGAAAACAAAGCCCTCAATATGTTTTTTTGATGTAACATTCTTTGACTACAACTTTTGTTCCTAAAATGTTTACAATTTCCAACTGATTGTCTGAAAATCGCAAAAATCCTCCTCCACACAAATGAGGCAAGAAAAAAATTGGGTTAATTTCGCCAAATTTTTTTCGTTACTCATTAAAACTCATTTCCGGCCAATACTAATTTCCGAAATAAAGGTCATGCGACGAGATAATGACCGATGTGACATCTAAAGCAACAGCAACAACAACGGCATAACAGAGAGCATTTCAATATGAAAAAACTGAATGAATTAAAAACAAAAGAGAGAATCAAAAATCGGCACTGGGCAGACCCCGGTGAAGGCAGCGGCCGCGGGCTAATTACGATCGTAATGACTGCAACTAACCTCGAACGACATCGTGCCGCCGCTTCCATACTTGTTGAAGATGTGCGCCAAGTAGCGATTGTACTCGGTCGAGGCGCCAGAGGGCGGCACGTGCAGGGCTCCGCATACGAGCATGCAAATGCAAAAACCTCGCACCGACGGCGTCATCGTGCAGACTCTTCTCTTTCGCTCTCGCACACTCTCACGATCGTTGTTTTGTACGAAATCCTCCGAAAATGCCTGTGTGTGTTTAGGGATTTGTTTTTCTACGAAAACAAATTCTTCACATACATGAGTTTCCTTTTATCGAGTTGTGATTTTTATTTTCGCTCAAGTTTTCGGTATAACACATTACAGATTTTAAAATTTCGTTTTTTTTGTCACTGTTCTTAATTCACTTTTTGGTAATTGTTCTTAACTTTCACATTTGTAAAAAACACTATATAATTATTTGTTATTTCTTCGCCTTTTTTTTCTCCACCGTATTTTCATTAATATGAAAGTTGAAAATTTTTTTTTACTATTTCAAGATTTTATTATCTGCAATGTTTTTTCGTTAATATTAATTAATCAAACACTTGTTGCAATTTAAAATGTTGATCGTTTAGTTTCAATATTTGTTCGTTATAATTTAAATGGTTCTTCGTTAAATCTACCGACTTTCTGGACGAAAGTGGTCACTTCTCTACCACCGAGTGGCTGGACAGCTCTACCGATTCTCTCGAAGATCGCGCTAAGCTCGACGCCGGCCCAATGCTCGTCGCAGACGCCGCGCACACGGTTTTGTAGCAAAGTTCTCTGTTTGTTTTGATTTTGCGATCGCTGATAACAGTCAATGACGACGGCGGTCGAACCAGCGAGAGACCGACACCTCTCGTGTCGCCGAGAGCCAGAGAGCGAGGAACTGGATTATGACATAAGTCATAACACATAACAAACAGACAGAATGAGAGAGAGAGAGAGAGATAACCGGCGAGCTTTCGAAGCTCAACTGTTATAAACGGAAGTCGGTTTTCGATCCGTCTCGATCTGGCGCGTACGTGCGATCCATGACATGGATGCTGTTTTTGTAATCGCTTACTCCCTCTTTCTCTTCTCCCTCCTCTGTAATCGTTTTGTTGTTGTAGTGTGGTCATTGTTACTGCTGTTGATGATCACTTTGTTGTCGATGCTTTCGTGGTTCCTGTTTTTCTTCACAAACCGTTGGCTTCTGTTGTTATTTCAACGATCGTTTATGATGTTTTTCAGCCTCTCTGCTTTGTTTTTCCGTATTCCTGCTTGTTGCTGATAACTTATCACTCACACACATAATCTTAATCTGTCTGTATCTCTTCACTTGTTGTTCTTGTGGTTTCCTATGGTCTACGATAGAGATCAGCTTCAATACCTTAGATCAAGGAAGTTGAGGAGGTTTTTCTGGTTTTTTAACATATTCCACTGCTTACTTTTAGGCGCTTTCGTATAGTGCGCGAGAAAGAGATGGAAAAACATGATCAAAAATATAAATCATAAAAAATCAATATAAAAAATGAACTCAAAATAAATTTCAAAAAATAAACTAATAAACAAAATAACTAAGAAAATAAATAGAGGCCATTTAATAATTAAAATAATTGTTTTCTTATTTTTCAAAATCGAGTTTTAAGATATTAATTTTAAATTAAATGAATATACCCATAGTTATTTTTTCTTTTAATAAAAAGTCCGCCGCTGATAAGTTTGTACATAAAAATATATTTTATTGAAGATGTCTGTCTGAGTCTAACATGTGTAGAATATTTTAATTGAATTCATTTCACATTCCCACTTGTTCAATGAATTGTTAACTTGGTCTGATGAGTCTTAAAATGTCTATAAATATAAGTTTATGCTTTCAGATTAAATGCTATATTTTTATTCGTGTCTTTATTGAGCTTATAGTTTATAGATTACAAAAGGATCTTGCAAAATATTTTATTCCATATTCAATACTTATATACAATTCATTCGATTTGTTGGAGTTATGTATGTATAGAAATAGTTTTAATAGTGTTTTGAGGAATTTTCTTTGTAAAAGAAAAGGGTTTTTCATTTTTAGTTCAAATTAATATTAGCTCTACATAAATAATTGCAGCTTTACATTAATCATGTAATTAATTGAAGCTTTACGTTAGTCATGTGACTGATTTAAGCTTACATTAGTTAAATTATTTGCACTTAAGAGTAAGATAATGCTTGGTTCTTCTTTCGTTTGAAGCAAAGTGGTTTTGGAGGCTTCACGAGGTCTCCGCTGGAGCCTGAGTTCTGGAGCTGGAGTCTTGAGCTGCGACTTACGCTAAGAGTTCGGGTTCGAGTTAAAGGCACACACACAGATGGTGGGTGGAGGTGGGGTTGGAGAGGGGTTTCAGTCGAACTTCTCCTGGTTGGGCATGCAGATGAAGAACTTGGAGCACCACATGTTGATCGCCTGCGAGGCGCTCGTCAGCCACTTGACCGGGCGTTGGATGGTCATGTAGTAGACGGGGATGCCCGAGAGGATGATCGCGGTGCCGACGCCCACCTCGACGGGCGACTGGAAGACCGAAGAGACCACGAGGAACAGGCACGTGATGAGGTAGATGATCGGCAGCGCGAGGCTGACCCGGATCGGGCGCTCGGTCTTCGGCTGCCGGTAGCGCAGCCACAGCAGCCCCGACACCGATATGAGCGTGAAGAGGGCCTCCACGTAGCTGACGTAGTTGATCAGCGCGTAGACGTCCTTGATGAACAGCAGCACCAGCGTCAGCACGCACTGAAACGGGTCGACAATGAGTCATCAGTATCGGAGGAGAGAAGAAAGAGGGCGAGGGAAACGAACCAGGAAGATCAGCGACGGCACCGGCGTCAGGCAGTTGACGTTGATGAGCGAGATCGCGGCCGGCAGGTGCCCGTTGCGGGCGCCGACGAAGAACAGACGGGAGGAGGCGAAGATGGCGCCGTTCAGCGAGCCGAACGTCGAGCAGGCCACGAAGAACGGCATCAGCCAGGACATGAAGCCGAGCATCTTGTCGCCGAACGTGACGGCGACGGCGTCCGAGGAGAGGATCTCGTCGGACGAGAGCACCGAGAAGTAGGCGATGTTCGTCACCACGTAGATGATCGTGACCACCGGCATCGAGATGCAGATCGCCTTGGGCAGGTTCTTGTACGGGTCCTTCAGCTCCTCGGTGACGAAGTTCAAGTAGTTCCAGCCCGAGTACGAGAAGAGCCCGTTGTAGAAGGCCAGCGCGATGAAGCCCGGCGACGTGAGGCTGCCCCGCATCGGCTCCTCCCAGTGGTCGGTGTTGCCGCTCAGCAGGTACCAGGCGCCGGCCGCGACGATCACCAGCAGCGCGAAGACCTTCGTCCCGGTGAAGATGTCGGTGACGCGCGTCACCCACTTCACGTTGTAGCAGTTGATCACGGTCAGCACACCTGGAAGCGGAGGCAGAGGACTTTAGTAATGTTATCATTGTTGACGGTAGACGGAAACCGACATGTTATGACGGCGGCCAGCAGCTGCACGGCCTCGTTGGGCGCGTCGCAGGACGGCCAGAAGGGCTTCAGCAGGTACTGGGCGAAGGTGAGCGCCGTGATGGCGTTGCCGGTGGGCACCAGCACCAGCAGCGCGACCCACAGGTATAGGAAGGCTGGCAGGGGTCCGAAGGCGGTGCCGATGTACGCGTAGTCGCCGCCGGACTTGGGGATCATCGTGCCTGGAAGAATTCAGAGGACACATTTAAAAATATCAGTAAAAAAAAATACTTCGTATATTAAAAAATATTGGAAAATTTGAAATTTGAAAAAAATATTGAAAAAAAATTTGCTCTATGAAAAAAGAAAACTTATCATAAAATCCACCAAGATCCTAAAAATATTATTTCCAATGTCTTTAAAAAATATTTTTAACTTTTTTTTTCGAAAAATGAAAACCAAAACTATTTCACAGTTGGCAACGTCGGCCTTATATCGCAGAGAAAGAGAGCAACAAGTACTCAAACACCATTGCCCCCAAGCCGCTCTCTCGGGCTCTCTTCGAAGCTCTCTTCACACAAATGCAGATCTCGTTTATTGTATATTGTCGTTTCTTTACTATCACGATAAAGCGCGTTGTTTACGATACAACATAAACTGCGAGAGGAAGACTACGAACTAATTGAAACGCACATGTGGACGAAAGTGCAAAGAGAAATGGTAGATAATACAGAAATAATGGACTGGCGAGAGAGAGAGCGCTAGAGGGAGAGAGAGGAACTTCATGACTTCCGGTGGTTTTGATTGTAATTTTTATTTAATTTCTTTATGTGGATTTAAATGAAGGTCTTCGCAGAACTTGATAATGAAGGGCGATAATAAGGAAGAGAGGAAGAGAGAAAGAGAGAGCGTCTGTGAATGATTTCCTTGTTTTGGCGGGAATAATGAGTAAGTCCCGCTGGGGTCAAGGGTCAGGCGAGTTCATCGGTGCGACGAGGAAGCGCTCGACGCGAGCAACCCCTAAGAGGATGCCTTTGTGTTTCTCTCCCGCTCTCCCACTCCTTCTAATGAATCCATTCCCGCTTCAATTAATTCACGACAACTTCGACGTTTCTAATTGGAAATAAAACATGTCAACGGGGCTATAAAAATGTCCTGAGAAAAAATGAAATTCTTCCGGAAAATTAGAGCGAGCGCCGTCAGGGGCAATAAATTCCCTGGCCGATGTAAAAATAACGCTATCAGCACATTGCGATGCGCCAGGGAGGTCTCGCTCGCCCTCTCGTTCTCGCTCGGCTCCACTTGTGTCTTTATCAATGATAGATGGCCACGGCTACGACTACGACGACAACGACAGGTACTCGCGGTACCCTTTGAACCGACTGGAGGCTTCTTCAATGCTGTTTGTCTACAACTCAACTCAAACATCTCCCAGAGCGGTCGCGTTCGAAGAAGGGCTCGGATAGAGAGGCGGACAGAGAGGCAGAGAGAGAGAGAGGGAGAGTTTGGGTCGGTTGTTTTTGACATCATTTTTTATTTCGAAAACAAAAGCTTCTGTTCTCTTTGGGAGTGGAACAAATTTTCCTTGTAAACAAAAGATAACAGCTGCCTATTCAGAAATATTTCATCAGCTGCTTTCTGTGGCCATTCTATATAATTCATTGACGTTTTTCAGTCTGTTCAAAAACACAAAAAATTGACTCATAAATTAAATTTTAGTCTTCAATGAAATCTGTTTTGATCAGGATTCAAGAGCAAGTAACGCATTTTAACAATAAATTCCTTTTGTCGACAACTATGATACAAATATTTCCATCAATGCGGCATCCCTGACCGAGTGAAGCACCTGACGACGTATGGTGAAGTCGGCAGCCTTGGCAGGCTCAGGTAGAGCGTGATGGAGAGGGAGAGGGGTTTCTCTTGTTTACGAATTGTCACGTGTTGTAAATGTAACCGAATGTCGGAGGTTCGTGTGTGGGAGTGAACCAAAATGACATGATTCAGTGAGGAAGAAAAAAGAGAGAGGGTGATAGTCAAATACACTCAGAGGGAAATGCATTTGGGAGTGTCGAGGGAGAGCCAGGCACGGCCATAAATCGATATACGAGAAACAAAGTGTTCTTGGAAGGAACCTGTGTTTGTTTTCATATCCAAATATAAATCAAATTCATTTCGGCTGAACCGCTTTTGGCGTCGCAGGTGCTCGCTAAATTTATGCAAAGCCAATCGAGACTTGCAGCCATAACAAAATACGACACACATTCCAAAATTTGCAAGCAATACAAAAGTAAAAAGTTGCAAAAAATACAAAAATAAATCGTATGTTAAAGTAAATGAAGAAAACAAAAAAAAAAAAAAAAAAATAAGCTAAACGTTCGTCTGGAAAAGAAAGAATATGAAAGAATGTTACTAAAAAGAATGGATTTGAATGGAGAAAATAACAGCGAGTTAAACCAGAGAACAAGTTTAACACGAAGAGGAAACCAAATTCAAGTGAATAACAAAAAACGATTTGTTAAACGCACGTTCGAACGCAGACAATGCCAAACGACTGAGGAGAGGTGGGAGGCGGGGCCTGAAGCCGAAGCAGACACCTGGGCAAAGCGAAGGTGACGCTGATGACGTTCATGATCATGATGATATTGATGATGATGATATGGTTGTGCCAAGCCATGCAAATTCAACGTCACACAAAGTCAGAATCAGAGAAAGATGTTTTACTGTTGTTGTTGTACTCACCCAACTCCGCATAGCAGAGGGCGCCGACCATGCTCAGGACGCCGCAGAGAACCCACACGATCAGCGACTGGCCCAGGGAGCCCGAGTAGAAGAGCACGCCCTTCGGACTCACGAAGATCCCGGCCCCGACGATCACGCCCACGATGATGGCCACGCCGTCGAGCAGCCCGATGCGCTTCTTCAACTTCACGCCCGACCCCTGGCTGGAGTTGTCCGAGTTGGAGGCCGACATTTGCTTGGCGTTCGTCGCCGAGGTCCCCGCGCCACTGACGGTGGGTGCGTCGAAGACCTGCCGGGGCACCAGGTTGTCGCCGGCCTGCACGCGCGCCATCTCGGGTTCAGCGCGGCCTGGTGCTGCTGTTGGTGTTGGTGAACTTGACGATTGGGGTGGGTGCGGAGCCGTGGAAGGCGATGCCAGGGCCTTCAGGAGTCTGGTGGTGTGGATGACTTTTCAGGGTTTGGTTTTGGGTTATTTTTTATTGTTTTTGTATGCGTGTTTTAGTGTTTGTGGGTTTTTGGAGATTATTTTTGTGGTCTGGTTCTGAAAAGTTTTTGTTCAAGGGTTTTTTTCTGATTGATGTTGACAATTTATTGAATATTTCGAGGACTTAATTTTTTTGTGAATTTATTTTGTTTTTTAGTATTATTCAGAGGAATTTATCGAGGATTTTGACACAATATAGGGGTTTATGCAATTTGTTTGACTTATTTTGGGACGATTTTTAGGGTTTTCGAGGTTCCTCCTTTCTTGAACGTTCTTCGAATCGAATTTTTGGGTTTTTGTCAACTCCTCTGGTGGATTCGCGAGGATTGCATCAGCCACTTCCAACGCGTCCGCTCGCGGCGTCGTCTGGGTGTTCGTCGGGCAACTATCGTTGTTTCATATGCCAACGTCAACGCTAAACGTGTTCCGCTCTCACATTTCCATATTTTCCCCTGACGCCGTCCTCTCTGCACCACCTTCTATTGGTCGCTCCGTTTCGCTCGCTCGCTCTTCACTCGCTCGCAGCTCTACGAACTCATTTCAAGCTCTTTTATGGACTTGCTTTAGTTTGGGTTTTTTGCACTGACTTCTTTTTTTGTCTCTTTCGCCGAAGTGGGATTTTCTCTGTAGCGTCGACACTAAAGTTGTTCTGTTGTTGTTGTGGTGTTGGATATTATCTCTCTCAATATTATGTCCGACTCCGCGCACGTGTTTTACTTCACTTTATTTTCACCTTTACTACAAAGGTAATTATTGAATTGAGATTATATTTTACTAAAAATATAAATTAATATTTTATTGCATTTAAATTTGTTTAAAACGTTTACAAATTTTTATTGGAAAAATATAAAATTCAGAACATTTTCAAATTTAACTGACAAATTCTAAAATAACACTGAAAAATTATAAATTTCCACTGATCATTTATAAACATGTACTCAAAATTTAACTGAATGAACAATAATTGATGGTATAATTTTCTCAAACGGGGATTTAATTTAAATTCCTCTGAAATTTTGCTTATTTTCAAAATTCAAATTTGTTCGCATTTCTCCCACCTCAACAGCTGAATCCAAACCTTCCTATTCGCGCGCTGAAGCAACACTGAACAGTCCGCCGCCGGCCAGAAGCAGCTGCAGTCCCTCTGCCACTACTGTCGTCGACCTCATCGTTGTCGTCACCGTCATCGTCGTCGCCGTCGCCGCGTCTTCGGCACAAACTTCGAGTTATGCGATGTTCGCTTTTTATGCTGTGTCCCTGTCTGGCCGTCGCCTCTTCATATGGCCGCATACCAAATTCCTCATTCCCCTCTCCACCCTCCGACCGAGCGACCGACCCACGAACGACGGCCTTCTCCAGTGGGCTGCCACATGTCTTGCACTGTATGACGAACGAGACAATGCTGACTTTGATCAGAACCCTTGCTTCGAAAGAGAGAGAGAGCGGGCGCAAGCGAGGAAATTCCTCTCTTATGACAAATAGAGATGTAAAGAAGAGAGCGCGACTCGGTCGTCTACCGGCAGATGAGAAGAGAATGAGAGGGAGCGACCGGCTTCGCCGCTCTCTTACATACGACCCAGGTGGAGGATTTGCCGGCTTCAGCTCGAGTTTCCTTCAACAATATTTCTATCCAATTAACTTAAGGCTTCTTCAGTAAATGTTGTCTTCTTAAGGCTAACTTCCTTGACAGGATATTTTTCGTCTAATGGGTATCTTTCTTCAGAAGAAGTTGTTACTCTAAAATGTCTGTCTTCAGAAGGATACCATTCTCACAATGCTGTCTTTTATCAGAAGAACATGACATGTTCAGAGGTAAATCGTTATCTACTAGGATATCATTCTTGAGGATGTATTTTTTTTCATTCTCGAAAATCACTCCTGGCTTACAAAAATCCAATATTTACAGCATATTTTTATCGAAAATTTGCCATGACTCATGGGACAGATATCAGGGGTATCTTATCTACATATTAATAGATATGCAATCAGCGAGAATTTTTTTCTATCATGCTTTTCGCACTTTCATTCATGGAACTAACCTAGCCCTCGTATTTTATTTGGAATGGATTTTTATAGCATCTCGCATGTTTTACGATATCGAGATATCGTGGTTATTGCACCTGAATGCAATTAATACGTAAAACTACCGAATTGTGTCGAAGTAGGAAATCTGGAATTTTTTGTTTCTTATTTTTTTTTGTACTAATGGAGTCTTTACCCGCACCCTTTCTAGAACTCCTCACTATCTCAATGGAAGCCCCTTTCAGAACAAAGCCTGAAATTTGCCCGCATGTTGGGGGAGAAAGATTGGGAAATGTGCGAGGGCGAGAGAAAGCGATAGAGACGCTGATAAGCTAGTTGGATAGACGAATGTTTAAAATGCAATTAAATTTACTTAAGTGTGACAACAAGACCACGTTTCATCTGTCGTGGGATTCAAGTGAAGGTCGTATAAAATCCACAATTTAATCGCTTAATTAATCTTTATTTTCAATTGCAAATATACACCGACAGATTTTAATCTGTGAGAGATTTTTCAATTTAACTGTGACAGAGAGATTTTAATCTGTGAGTTATTTCTCTAAATGGAGAATTTTTGTTCTTAATTTGCCATATTTTTGCAAAAAGCAAATTAACAGATTAAACCTAATAAAATTTGGCGTGAAATTTCATAAAGGAATGTGACATTGACAACTCCTGTTGCGACGGTGTCGGTCGCTAAAATCGGCTGACATCTGGCATCACTTGGGCTCAACGGTAATGTGAGCGCCTTCGCGAAGATGGCCGCAATGGACGATCGTGTTGCCGATGCGGCGTTCGATGCCGACTTTACGAAGCAATCGGAGTAATAAATTCGATTGGTTATTAATTTTTGGCTCGATTATTTTTAACTTGTATCCACTCGTGTGACTGCTGGGAATAATTATGTATGTTTTCAGTCTGGTGTGAAATTTGATGTCTCTTCGAACCTCCTGAATTCGAACCTCTCTCTCGTCGTCTCCAAGTGCCTCTGACTCTGTCTGTCCTGTCTGTTGCCAGTCGTCCGCTGTGTGCACTTGTTGTCTCTGTCTGGCCCTCCTCTCCCGGCACCCACCGTCCCCAGTCCACGGCATCTGTCACCATGTGTCCACGGTCGCACGGCACGACGTCGATCGGGTTCAACGACCTCCTCCTCGTAATTTGCGATTTTTGCGCTTGCATCGGTTGCACTTTGATTTAATTTAATTGCCACGTTGGCCATAATAGATTTCCAATCAAGCAGTGTTGGTAAACGTATGAAATATAGCTCTAGCCCAGTTTTGAGTTAGAGTTGTATAATTAAAAACAACAAACAAGCGAAAGTTTAAATTATAGCTTTATACGTGTATGGGAAACGTTAACCTGTTAAAACAACAGTACAAAATATTTTTATCAACAAATATATGTAAATTTTAATTATCAAAATAAACCGGATAAAATAAGTCGAAATTTATATATTTGCTCCCGTAAAATCCAGATCGCCCGAATTAAAATTGTGCTAATAAACTCCTTAATTTAGCACAAAATATTCTCTAATTCAATGCATTGTTCAGTGATTTATGTGTTATGTTATTCTCTTATTTTTTTTTGTAAATTTCAACAATTTTCTCGTAAATGCCTCGAATGAAAATAGCTTTTAGAGGAGACGCCATTGTGATTTAATTGGATCCCTACATCAATAGGTACAACAACAAAACGAATGTGAATCAAAATTCGAGCTAATCTTTTATTCAACACTTGAGAGGATCATCATCATCGATGTGCTGAATTGGAGCTGAATTCAGTGGAAGCAGAAGCGAGTGGAAATATCACTGCCATTAAATGATGTCTATTACGAGCTGTTTTCGTTGTGATTATTGTTATTGTTGTTGTTGCTGCCTGTGTGTAATGTCACACACTGACATTCATGTCTGATCTCCACATGAACCCACGACCGACCGCCGACCGACCGACCCCCGACCCGGATGAGAGGCCGTTAATAAAATTAAAGCCTCGTTTTTCTTTCCCTCTCTCTCTCTATCACTCACTCGCCCCCGGTATCTATTGCCGTCCCTCTCCCGCTCTCTCTCATCCTCCCCACTCCCGTTTGTATTGTTTTCAGTGTTGATGTTTGGTTTATTATTCTTTGTTTGCGTTTTATTTTGTTGCGTCGTTGAAACGAACTGATTTGAACTGTTGTTTTAAAACAAAAAACAAAATAAATAATGGTAATAATACAGTGTGAGTGCATGTGCTTGTTTGTGTGCGTGTTCGTTTGGTGTGATAATCTAATTCTATAAAAAACACACAAAACCGCAAATAACAGTGTTGTTCTTGTGTTGTTGCTGCTTCGGTTGGTGTTGATGATGATTAGCAAAACGGTGCTGCCTGACTGTGAATCTGAGCAATAAAAAAAATGATGGATCACTTCCCATTGTAAATGTTTTTTGTTAAATTTGTCGTTAGGATTTTGTGAAAAAAATGTATATACTTTTATTCGCCGCCTTAATACGATGCTTATTTAGGGAGAAATGCGAAGTTGGCCAAAGGCTTAATTAACCTCAAATATATGGGCATATATGGGGACGTATGCGTGATTTTAATTCGATGGGAGAAAATCAACGGGAGGGGATTTATAATAATTTCGTTATATGATTTGCAATCATTTAATTTTTTTTTTATTTATTTCTTTGATTCCAACACACACACACATTTCAAAACTTTTCATTGAAGCAGTTTTATTTTTAAGATGTATTTTGTATTGGCAAATTATTTACGTATTATACGTATTTACTATCCATTCACATTTATTTATTAATAGTTTTTACTTAAGATTACTGTTTACTTTTATTATTTTTAATATCTAAGTTAGAATTTTGAACATATTTAATTTCTCTTAAAATTATATATTTGTTTTTTTTGTTTTTTAGCCCAACGAGAAACAACACTGAATCCTTTGCCGAAGACTCGCAACACTACCGAACACTTTCGCCCATTCGCGACGACTGAACGCGAGTACCGTCGACTGGACGAAGGCGGGTTCGGCCGGTTCGACTCGCGGGATTCAAAATGTGAAATACAAAATGAACTCTGTAGTGAAAATAAGACATAAAAAGGAATATCAAATAATCTGTGGCATCGGAGCAATAAAATACGATCATTGCGAACAAACATCACATTGCTTACATTCATTCATTCAGAAGGCAGAGGAGCAGCAGCACGAGCAACAACAATAAGAGAAATTGTGACGAGAACTACAACAGCAAGAGCATTAGTGGTGAGTAGAATGAAAACAACAATGTACAATAGCCAGACGGGCAAGAGAAACGAGCAAACAGCATCATTCCATCGCATCCAACCGAAAAATGTCACCGTGCACTCGGTGCTTGGAGCCAGACGCAGCGCCAGCCCCAGTTGTCGGACGTTCTGCTTGCAACAACGTACACTCGTACAAATGCCGGCAGACATATAGCCACACACACAGATGTAGTGTGTATAAACACTAAGAGAGACTGACAGGCAGAAACAAAAAAAAAAACAACAAGTAAATCAACAGCAACCCTCGCGTGGTGAGAGACCCTTCATGAATTTTGTTTATTTTTCTTCTTCCTACGTCTATCCTATTTTTCTTCCTTGCTTTGGGCTCTCTGTTTATCGTCGTCATTGTTGCTGCCGCACGCTTCGTCTCTTTTCACTAAACGCCAACACGTGTTCGCTTCTTTGTCCTCTCCGCAAAGCCACATGTGACTTCCGGCTGCCGACGAGCTCGATTCGAGGATTCTTCTCTCGCAGCCGAATGGCTTGCAGCGTTTCACAAATCTTCGACTTTGTGTGCAAAAACTTGCAACGTGCACGAACAATCATGCATTGAATTTGGCAAGCATTCTATTGTCTATAAAAATAACTAGCGTATGATATAATTTTAATACTTCGCACTCGAAAGGCCATTAACATTTGTAAAACGCAGTTAAAGAACAATTCTGTACTTGTTTCAATTATATATTATATCAGTTTTTATTTTTTCAAACTGTAAATCAGTGCGAAATCTTGTACAAAAATAGTATAACATGAAACTAAATTGTGTTATAAATTGTTTAAAGCTCAGCACTTTTCCTGTCAATTAATTTCAGCCAGTTTATACGATTCTTAAATGGATGTAATTAATTAAACTATGCTTTCCTGTGTCTTTCCTTTGCAGTTCTCAGTTACATTCCACCAATGTAAACGCAGTTTACTTTAATTAGGATAAGTAAAAACCAAAGGAGAGCACGTGGGGGTAAAAAATAACAATAATAAAAATAAAAGGGGGGCAAATTTTAGAATTTTAACTAAATCGTTCGATCAATCACCCAACTCGGGGACTTTAAATATCTTTGCGGAATGATCCTCCGAGACGCTTAACAAAATGCTCTCCCTGGCATCGAACTGCATGTCGTAAACGTCGGCCATGTGTCCGGAGAGCGTGAATTTGCGAGCTCCCGAACGGGCATCGTAAGCGTATATATTTCCCTGAATCGTGGCCACCAGCAGTGTGTAATCGCTAAGCCATTTGAGTCTAGAGAGGAGTAGTGATTGTAAATAATCGTATAGGGTTCGAAAGAATTTCACAAACATACTTCGTAATGCCGTCATCCAACTCCGGATGTTCACACACTGTGCGCATGGAGAATTTCGACGTATCCCAAATTGCAATCTGTCCATGCAGTGTCCCACTAGCAGCCATCTTCAGCTCGGATGAGGGAGAGAAGGCGACACATTCCACCGGTCCTGAGGCCGTGACTGCCCCCACGGGTCCGTTGTTAGTGCAGAAAACGATTTTACCTAACGAACCAAAAGCAATAAATAGCCTATTTATGACTGAAATGAGAAATCCATACCATCTCCGCCGCCAGACATGTACAGAGGCGAGTCCTTGTCGCAGGCTACCGTTGTCACGGCGTCCTCGTGGGCCAGGGGATGCTGATTGTCAACCTCCACCAGCACCGAGCACTGCTTGAGGTCCCACAGCTTGAGAACGCCATTCGTGTAGGCCACGAAGAGCTTCTTGCCGTCGCTCGTCAACTCGCCCGCCTCGCACTTTACACCGTTGCCGGGTAGAATCTTGCAGTCGCCGGACGGCACGCGCCACACGTAGACTTCGCCGTTCTCGCTGCCGGCCATCAGCACGTTGGCGGCCCGATGCCATCGCACCCAGGCCATGTCGCCCATCGAATACTCCCAGACCTTGCGGAACTCGCCGGCCTCGCTCACTCGCAGCACCTGCAGTTCGCCGGCCAAGTCACAGGTGGCCAGATAGTTGCCGTCGTAGCTGAAGTGCACCTCGGTGACGGTGTCCTGGTGCGAGTCGATCTCGTGCAGCACCTCGCCTGTCTTTGTGTTCCACACAAACGCCTTGTCGTCCTCGCCGCCCGTCGCAGCCCAATCCTGCTGGGGGTGCAGGGTGCAGCCAAACACGGGCGCCGTGTGTTGGCTGAACGTCAGCTGGGCGTCGTCCTGCACCGGTGAGCGTCGCCCGCCGGCGCCATCGTCGTAGTCGTCATAGTCGCCGGCGCCCAAACGGGCCTCCAGCTCTTCCAGCGTCACCTCCTCCATCTCCAGTTCGTCGTCATCGTCTGGCGGCGGTTCGTCGTTATCGAACTGAATCACCTCGCCCTCGTCATCTTCGATGTCTGGCACTCGTGGTGGTGTGTTTTCACGCATTTCTTCTAATTTTCGTTAATGTTTTTCTCGTAAATACTTATTAAAAGTAATTATTAAATAGGTTTTCAATCCGAAAAACAATTTCTCCTGCGTGATATGCGAAAATTTTCTTCACCAGACAGCAACAAGCAAAACAAGTTCAGCAACAACAATGCGAGTGAAACGTCAAACACAAACGAATTCGCTCTGCACGTGGTGTGTTGAGAAGAGTGACGGGATGCCAGGGTTGCATTTCGCGAGAGTGGTGAGAAACGTTCAGTGAGATAGTATAAGGTGGAGACTGAACTATGTGTGTAGATAAGCCTAAATTTTTGGTGGAAATACATATAAGTCTGGATTGCTACTTAAATATAAATAATATTACTATTTACTATATTTGAATAATATTATTATTTACAATATTTTGAGAATATTGTTATTTACCATCCTTAAATAATATTGTTTTTACCATATTTAAAAAATATGACTATTTACCATAAATAACCCTTAATATCAATGGGCGTTTTTTCAATTTGTGCCAATTTTGTGTCATGTTTTTAAAAATTAGTGCGAATCAAATTAACGGTTCACCGGCAGAGCATCGTTATTACGGTTCAGCAGCTTCCGCTTACCGCTAGATGACACTTTACTTGCGTGGCTCGCGCAACGATCTCGCATTAAATTGTCACCCCGAACGTTAATTAAGTTCTGAGCCGTGTCGTCTGAGCATGCGCGGAGGTTGTCGTGGTCGTTAAACCTCTTGGCTTGTCTATGAAATGTCGTCTCAACTGAAACTGGAAGGAAATTAAGACAAAAACAACAACAAAAAACCACAACAACAAAAAAATCCAAGAAACAACAAGAACAAAAACTGGAAATGTAAAAACCAAGAGCAGTTCATATAAAAATAATTATGGGTATATAAAAAAAAGAAGAAAAAAAAAAAAACATTAGAAACTAAAGCTCGTTAAGGAATGGAAAATGAAAGAGAAATGAACGAACTCGCTAATTAGATTTTAATTAATTGCCAGACTTTCGCGATTTCTGCCAATTCTGTTTTGTTGTGTTTTGGTCTTAGATCAGACATGAAATCTTTGGATGAGAAAAACAAATCAATATCTATGCAAATGCTTCACATTTCAGAAGCTCGAGCGGGTCTACGAATTCCTGTGGATCAAAATAATAATGCAGAGTGATATTTAAACAATATACAATCGAATGCGATTCTAAGTCCACTGGTCAACAGCCCGAAGCCTCTGCAGCCGGTCCAAGTGGCTCCACGAAACCGATTCTGCCTTGAGCAGCTTCTTACGACACCGATCGTCCGTCATTCGTTGACCTCGCCGAGGCTTCCTTGGACCCCGGCCGAGCCTTTGTTTTCCGAGTGCTTTCTTTAGTGCTGCGTGAAAGCGCGAATCGAAAGAGTGGCAAAAATAAACGTTGAACAATGGGTCAAAGACAGAAGAGCCAAACGACGAAAATCAAATAATGAAGATTTGACGACGGAGAAGAGATAATTTAAACAAATTAAAACATTTACACAAAGCATGTGGCGAGGGGAATTAATTCAATGAACGAGGCGAACGAAACGAACGAAACCTTCTGTTGAGAAATTCTTTTGTCTGGCGTTTGGCCTTTTTCCTGTTCCCCCAGCGACGGATGGCAACCTGTTTGCGCCGCTTCCTCCAGACGTCGGCCACCGCCGGGTTCATCATCGTCGCGGGACGTGGATTCGGGAAGAAACTCCGCTGACCCAAATTCTTGGCCTCCGTTTGGGCCAACGTCTGCTGCCTCCACGATCATCATGGTCATGATCTTCATCGCAGACATCGCTGCGACTTTTCTCGGCAGCGATGTTGTTGTTCTTGTTCTTGTCATTGTGTCTCATCGTTGTTGTTGTTGTTCCTGGTTCTTGGAGATCTTCGATTGGCTCCGTCACCGTCGCCGTCGCTGACACCATTCGACCATGCTGCGTGCCAATTCCCGGAGCCGTCCGTTGGAATTTCTGCGCCGCCCCCTCGGCCCCCTCGGCCCCCGACCGCCCCTCGGTCTCGTCAAGGCGTGGCATGAACCGACCGCTCGAATCTCGCATGCTCGTGATCGCGATCGAGACGGCGTCGGCCAGACAAAAGACTCAAGAAGCGAACCTGCTACGCGAAGAGAACGCTTTACGAAATTAATTTGTAATTCAATCAAAAATCCATAAAACAAAGCATAAAACCCAAAGCAAAGAAATTGAAAAAATTATGTAAAACATATACAACAAAAACAATAAAAATAGAGAACAATCACAACAATGAGGAGAAGAAGAAGAAGGCCTCGAGCAGTCCAGACCAGACCAGCCCAGCATCACCGCACAAGTTGGCAACGCGAAGACGTTCTTTAAGAACTTACCGTTACTTCGGGCTGTTTCTTCTCGCCTTCTTCTTATTTTTCTTCTTCTTGGTTTTGGCCATGTTCTGCTAATTCTGCTTCTTCTTCTTGGTCGTCTGCAGGCCGTAATTTTTGATATCGTGCTTTTTTCTCGTTGTTTTCTCGCTGCCTCGCGTTCGTTCCTAAACACACACATTAAGTTCGAGAACCCGCAACACCAACAACAACATCGAACAGTGGAAGCGGGAGGGGCAAGGCGGGGGGAGGGGGGAGCGTCTACATTTGGTCGGCCGTCCGTTGTTCGTGAACCTGTTTTTCGCACATTTTCCACTTGCTGCGCAGTCCAGAGATCTGGAGATGATGTGGACGACGATGATGACGTCGTCGGTGGCGGCTGCGACGTCGACTGCGCGGTGCTGTGGCCGCCGCTGTCCGAATGCGATCCGCGCTTGCGCAACATCGCCCAGTGGTCAGCGTTAGAAGAGGGAGGAGGCGGAACGGTTCAGAGGAAAATATCAAGAAACTGATGGTCTCAAGAGGAACCGGAGAAGCAGAGCGGGGAGGGAAAACAATGAGAAGCAGCCGAGACCGCGCAGTGGTCAGTGCGAGAGTTTTGAAGGTTGGCCGCAGCCTCAGCTGGAAGTCGCAGACAACGGGAGCGAGAGGAAACAACAAAGGAAACAACGACAACAGGCAGAAGCGGGGCAGAACAGAAGATGGCAGAATAAGCCAGAAGAAGGTGGCGAAGATGATGGAGGAGCTGACTGTGGAGGATCAGATGATGGAAGAGTAGAAAAGAGAGAATTGTGGAGAGAGAGAGAGAGGGGCAGCGGACCGGGTCAGTAGGAGGCAGAACGCGCTCAAGCGGCCGTTGATGCCGTCGTCGCCCCAACGCTTTTGGGTCACGAGGTGCACGAGGTGAGAGCGACAGGTGAATCGGAGGAAGGAACTGGAAAATACAGTAAACAAATCGACATTAGAATAGAAAATATCAAGCAGGAATATAAAAATAACATCAAATATAAATAAATATGAAAAAAATAAGTAAGAAAATAAGAAAAGTAAATAAGAAATAAAAATAAATTTGAAATACAAATAAAAAGTAAATCAAAATAAAAAATTGATTAATAATAATTATCATAACTGAAATAATAAAACGGAAATGTTCGAATTCATGAATTTTGATGAACTATTCATTTTAAATTACATGAAACTTACATTGTTTATTGGTATAATTAAAAATTGAAATTTTTTTTTGTTTAATTGATTTAATTTAGTTTTTATTCAGATTATTTGCCAGATCAACTGCAATTATATTCTAAACATCACAGGCCTTTTTAAAATATCCTACTGTTTAATTTTACGATCTGTATTTTTTATCATTCCGCTTATTTTCATTTTTATGCCCGGTCGCATATGTTTTTGATTTCGCATGGCTGAGGTCGTTTCGAATCAAATCTTATTCATGTTTCTCCCATTAATCGCGATTTATTGCATCTTCCAATCGACGTCAAATCAATTTCCTCTGCCAGAGACACCTGCAACCCGAAGCCTGCTTCTGCCTCTGTTTCTGTGGCTCCCCATCGGCCACGTTTGTTTGTTTGTTGAGCACTTGTTGTGATTTTCTTTTTGCCACACATCATTCCTATATATCCTATATATCATTCCTATATATCATATATATATGTGTGTGTGTGTGGCTTCGTTTCCACGTTTTGCTAAATGCGCAATTGTGCTAGTTTTTCTGCTGCGTCTCGGAGACCATGCGCGCTGCACGCAATCGCCCGAAGAGCAGCCGATGCCGGTGTTGCCCACAGCGGGAGCAAGGCAGAGGACAACAACAACAACGACGACGACGACTGGCTGCTGACGCACGTTCGCCACAAACGCAATAGCGAACGTCGTTGCTGCTGCTGCTGCTGCTCCTCGTTTGACCCATTTGCAGAGGTTGCCGACGAAGCTCGGCGACGGCCGCTGATGGCTCGGCCTGGCGTTGATGAAGATGGAGCTGGAGATGAAGATGACGGAGCTCCGGCTGCTGCTGTTGTTGTTGTTAGCTTTGTTGTTTTTGTTCCGGCGGCTGCTGCTGTCGATGATGGAGCTGGTGCCGCTGCTGTTCCTGCCTTCGGTTCGACGTCATCGTTGTTGCTGCAGTTGTTGTTGCCTCGTTTTCATTGTTGTCATCGCCATCATCACCATCACCATCGTTGTTGTAGTCGTCGTTGTTGTTATTGTTGCTGTTGTTGTTGTCTTCATCGTCGCACTTGCTCCATCCACCGTCTGCAGCAACAATTTCCACCATTATGTGGCCGCTGTTGTTGTTATTGTTGTTGTCCTTCCCGTGCAGCTCGTGTTGTCGCATTTTGTGTATAATTTTGTAAAGTTGTTGGCATGGAGTACTTGCTGTTGTTGTTGCCTCTCCTGCTGGCCACCAACGGCAGCGTGTGTTTAGCAAAGCTCTGTAATTAACAAATTTGCATTTTTTCCCTTGCTTTTCTCCTCCTTTGATTTTCGAATTACTACTCAACTATTATTTGCGTTTAACAGCTTTTTATGAGCGACAATTAATATGGCTTACACTGGGAAAATACGAAGTTCAAGCAGGAGCGGGAGAAACTCGAATGTGACATGCAAACAAAAGACACGAACCCGAGGCATGGGAGGACCTCGAGTGAAAATCGAATTAAAATGCGAATAAATCGCTGAATTTATTCTGACAGTGAAGACTTGAATATTTCGTACAGCATATAAGCAATCAAATTTAAAATAGAACATAACATTTTTTGTATAATATGAAAAAAGACGCTTGTTAAAAAACATTGTAGTATTTAATATTTATTGTTTTTCATACAATTTGTTTTTTGTTAAATTCCCAATTATTTAGGAACATTTAATTAGGGCTAATTTCACGTTTTCTTAAAAAAATAAAACTTTTTTTAAATTAAATTTTTAATACAACGTTTCTGGAACTACAAAAATAAAAATAAAAACCGTTTCACTCTTGTTCTCACCAAGACTCTGATTATTATTAGTTTTTATTGTTGTTTTTTCGTTGAGTTAGCATCAACAACAACGACAACAACAATGGGCAGCAGCTGCTTCCGCATCAACGGCATGACACACATTTTCGAGACAGATTTTATTCGATTCCCTTATGACTTTTCATTTGTTGCCACTCTCTATCGCTATCTCACTCACACGCACACAGGAACTGAGACTGCAAACAAATGAAAGCAACTGCTTGCATGTCTATTGACAATCACAACAATGACGACGAGGACAACAACATCATCATCATTAGCAGCAAAAATAAAAAGTTTAAACTTGAAAAATATAAGCAAAAAACAAACAAAAACAAGTACAACAAACAGACAGATGCGAAAAACAACAATGAACGGAGTCAACGCGAGAGAGCAGAGGGTGAGGGGGAGGAGGAGGAGGAGGAAGGGCTGGGTAGAAGGGGAGGAGGGAACGAAATTGAAGCTAATGTAGGCGCGAACGACTGCCGGTTGTTGGCTGTCGGTTCGTTCAACTCTTGCGTGGCGTGAAACGCAGTCGAGCCGACACGACAAGCACAATAAGAATCGGAAACAACAACAAATGCAGTACAAAACCGAAAACAACATCAACGACAACAACAACAAAAACAACATGTCGTCGTGCCCTCCATCAGCTGAGCGTTCGACAGGTTCCGACTTGACTTTTACTTGTTTCACATTTCATTTATAAAATCATATTATTTGTGTTGTTTATATTTGATTACGATATTTTCTTATTTACTTTTTACACATTTACCCATTTTTAGACAATTAAGTTGTTTTTGATAATTTAGTAATTTTTGCAATTATTTTATTCTGTTTACTATCTGTTTACTATTATTGGTTGTTTTCAAAGAAATCATTTTGCCAGCTTCGATTTCCTAAATTTCTCATCAGATTTCGTTGAAATTGTTTTTATCTTGCTTTTCCGCGCCTTGTTAAATCAGACATCTTTTCTCCAATTGAAAATGAAACTCGAAAGTTTTGCGGTCGTCAATGGTTTCCTTTTACTTTTCTCCTCTCTTTGGTTTCGGTTGTTATTTTTCTACAATTATTCTTTGAGATTTCAGAAAAGAAATTATTTATAAGTATATAAGTTTGTTGAGTTCAATTTAGAAACTATTTTGATTTGATTTTTTCCTATTTGACTTTATGAAATAATTGTATTTCTGTCTATTTTTTAAATAGTATTTTCTATCTTTGGTTTTTCTTGCTTTTTTATCGCTTTTTTACTCTGTAAAAATTGTGTTGTTCAGTTTTTATCCCAATTTCTGTTTGTAGAAATTATTTATTATAGAAATTTTTTTTTTCATTTCACCCGACGACAATTGCTGTCGATTTTCGCATGGATTTCGCCGCATGAAACGCACCCATCTCTCTCCCTCTCTCTCTCTGGCTCGTTCTCTCTCTCCCACTTTACACTGTGTTGCACTCTCTCTCGCTGCGATGAAAACTCCTTGGCTTTCTGGGTTAATGTTGGCGACGTTTTTTAATTGCGTGCGATTTCTAATAAAAAACCGACAACAAATAAATAGAAGTAAGAAAAACTCCTTCGAGGAAGCGGCGATTATTGCCTTTCATCACAACAACAACAACAACTTCATCAACAACGGCAATATCACCTAAGCAAAAATTGCTTAATGGAAAATATATAAATATGCAAGAACAAATTGTCCATGTTAAAGATGTAGACAGCATTACAACAACAAGTACAACAAGCTCGAGTCTTCGATTCGCGACCACCATCGACGTTTTTTCCCACTTTTTTTCCTTGAATGACACCCATTGTTGTTGTTCTACATGCTCATAAAATTATGTCACATGTTTCTGTTTTTCTTGTTCTCCATACGAGTATTTTTTTCCTTGAAACATTTTTTATTTTCTTTGTAAAAACGTAGAAAAGACACACAAATTCCCGTGCGATCCCCGATTTGTCTGCATTTTGTTCCTGTTGTCTCCAAGTCGTTCTGTTGTTCTTGTTCCCATTCTTATTCGTTGGCTTTAAACCATGTCAACGTCATCGCGTCATCGCGTCATCGCGTCATCGCGTCATCGCGTTTTCCCCCCAATGCATTGTGGTTACAAATCGCTATTGTTGTTGGTTCCCTTGTTCGTGTTATTCTAAATTTTTGTTTTTGGTTTCTTCTTGTTGCTCCTCTGCCTTGGGTTCTCGTTCTTGTCGCTAATGCTAATGCAACTTTTATGAGTTTTAAATGACGACGACGTCGTCGGCTGCGTCTGGCGTGGTCAGGGTGAGAAAGTTCTTTGAAAACGTTTCTTTCCGAATGCATTTGGGGACCAGACGAACAAAAGACTTAAGACACAAGCGTGGAGACGACTTCGGGCCACCAGCTGCAGCCCGAAAGAGTCCAGGAACGAACTTGATAATGGAAACCAACTTGGAATTATTACAGTAAAAGAACGCAAACGCAAAAAATAAATACCAATTGTTAAAAAATAAATTGAAAAAAAATATCTATTTGAAAATAATAATTGTCTCAAAAAGTGAAACGAATGAGTCATGCAAAATGAAAATTAATTAGCGAAAGGGAGGAAAATAGCTGCGAGGCGACGAAAACGAGCGACTCGAGCCACGAGCCTGCTGCGCAAAATATCCCAGTCGCATGCTGAGCTCAACTCTGGCCACAAATCTCAGCAAGACCAACATCCATTACAACTACAACAAATATCGCTGCAGTAACAACGATAGCAGCTACAACAACAACGTGAAACACCCGCATAGACAACGCCGAAGGACAGCGAAAATAATAAATTTCCATAAATCTCTTCGCATACCTGGTAATGGAGTCGCAATAAAAAGGTGATAAAAAAATCAAAAAAGTAAGAGGTAAAAAGTATCAATTGAAAAAATATCAGTTAAAAAAGAATCAGTTAAAAATTTGAAAATCAAATAATGATAAACCTGTTGAAAAAGAATTTAGCGAAAAAGATCAACTAGTGGTTAAGAAATAAAAATTTACAGTCACAAGATATTATTTCCTTCACACCTTCTGAGAGACGTGGATTATTTTACAATTTGCACGCGACAATGACAAGAACACGCAGTACAGAACAACAACAATTTCTAGAAAACCACTATAAAAATGTATAATAAAACTTAGTACAACTACAACAACAACCAATGAAACTTGCCCCGCAACAAGACTAGACGTTGATTTATGCCTCGATATGCAAGAAAATTTCATTTTACTTCGTTTTAGTTGATTTCGTATTTGGTATTTTGTTGTCGGCACACAGTTGTTGTTGTCGCTGTTGTTGTTGTAGCTTTCAAGTTGCTGTTGTTAAATTTCTGGTTGTTCCTCGCAAATTCAAGCCGTTAAATTTCTAGTTTCCCCATTAGATTCGTCAATTAAACTCGACTTAGAGAAGAAAGCAACGAAGAGCAACTGAGGGAGGAGCATCCAGGATGGATGATGGCTTTGAAGGCAGATGGACGGGTGGAGAGATAAATGTTAGGGTCGGATAAATGTGTGGATGGACGTTGAGGAACGAATGAGAAGCATGTGGAACGAGGTGTGGGACAAAAATAAAAATAATATATAGAATATGTGGAAGTAATGGATGGGTGCAAAGACTCCAGGAGGAGACCCAAAAAAAATTATAAAATGAAAAAGGAAACCCCCAGAAAGGAGAAAAATAGAGAAAAAAGACAAAAAAGAGAAGATCAAGAACCGGTGCGAGCCATGGCAGGAGGAAGAAAGAAACAAATCAGGAAACGGCAAGAAATAAAGACGTCAGTCGTCGTCGGTCTACAGAGAAAGTCAACGGTCGATGGCGATTATTTCGTATTTTTTCTTTGGCCGCGGTCATATTTTGATATTTTTTGTGATATATGTGATATAATTTCTGGTGATTTTCATATAATTAAGATTTTTGTTAAACTTGTTCTAGTTTTAATTTTTTTGGAAAAAATTTGTTATTTGTGTTCTTAATTTTTCCTCTAGTATTCGATCTTTCTATTTATATTTATTATTTGTATATTGTTTGGCTGACAATTTTCCACCATGTCTTCAGTATTTGCTCTTCTACTTCTCTGGTCCCGTCTCCCTCCCTCCCTGGCAATTAAAGGGGCGAGTTTGACGGGAACCACAAGCGGATTTAATTAAACGCTGCCATCGTGATCGCAATCGCCCGGCGCGATTGTTCGCGGAAAGCCGGAAAACGTCGACTCCGACTGCGCGCGAATGGGCGGGCGGTCGTTTGGGGGCGTGGCAGACGTCTGTCTCGGTGAATTAGTGCGGCGACGCTGTTTTAATGCGCATGGAAGTGTGTTTGTGCGAAAGTAGAACCAACTGGATTCGCACTGGATTCTGACGCGGGCCATCAGGAAGCGGGAGAAAATGGCTCGGGGGCGAAAAATATTTTTATACGATTTCTATTGATTTTCCAGCAGTTTGATTCGTTCCACGAAGCCGTCTTTCGTTTAGTTGCTCATCGCTTCGACTGACGAACTGATTTTATCGTGGGCGTTTATTTCGTTTTATTGAGTCTGAAAAATTCCTCAATATTATGGTGATGATCGAAAATCATGTTTTCGACCAGTAGGTTTTCTAAAGTGAGTCATGCAACCGATTGAGAATTTCTATTCAATTTATCATTCCGTTCTTTCATTTTCTTGGGCTTCCAGAGTTATTTTTTTTATTTCCTAATACGTTATGAATTTGTTGTTGAACCATTTATGATCAAGTTGTTAATACGAAACTTGAAACGTTAAGATGTAGTCTGGAGCAAATACTTCAGTAATTACTTGTTGACGTTATTATAAAGGTTATCTTGTTTATTTATTCAATCACTTTCGGTGAAACATGTTATTGGAGTTTTTACATCTATTTCAAATTTAAATCATAATAATCTTGTTTAGTCTTTGACAAATTGGATTTAATAATAAATAACCACACATTGCCCAGAGCAAACAACTCGCATTGGAATCTCGTTTTTGAAGATAAAACCAGAGACATTGCTTTTATTTATCTCTTTTATCTCCTTGAGTGCGGCATGGAAACGATTTTTCCTTTCATTTTTTTGTTTCGTCTGCGCTCACCTTGAGGTGTCGGCAGTTCTTGCACCCTGAATTTGCAAGCAGCGGCATTCAAATGATTCGTGTGCTTCTCCTCATTTTTGGAATCCAATTTTGCGTTTTTGTTTTTTTTTCAATCGCCGTCGGCACTGGCTTGGAATGACATTTGGCTGTTGGTTGCTGTCGGTGTTGGTGTTGGCGACGGACAACGGGTTGGTGGCAACCGAGACGTTGCGGTCCGCACGAGTGAAATTCCTTGCGATGGCGGCATCTTTAGCAGCAGCAGCAACAACAACAACAACTGTAATGGCTCCAACACTAATCCGAAGAACAACAACAACAACCACAACATCGCAATCATCTTCATTAAAGAAATCATGAGCTGCAACAGCTGAAAACGTCGGATTTGGCGTTGTTGTTGTTATTGTTATTGTTATTGTTATTGTTGTTACTGTTGTTATTGTTATTGTTGTAGTTGTTTCACAAGTAGTGTTGGTGGTCGTTGATGCCGTTATTGTTGTTGCTGTGGTAGTTTTTTAATAAACAAATTTTTGCAATTTTTCATTTGAAATTGTTTCCGAGCCAGTGACTGAAAAACAAGAAGTAAACAAAAAAATTGGAACCTACGTGGAAAATTAAGATTTGTATTTTTTTTGTGTTTTTCGCCTGTCGAATTTTTTTTTCGAATTTCTTGTTTGCTTCTGGAAATTTTTTATACGTGTTGATTTTTGTATTTTTCCTCTGCATTTTGGGGGATTGCAAATGAAAGTAGAAGGTCTCCCCTTTCATCTAAGCCGGTTGCCAGGTTCCCATCATGACCGGGACGGATTTTACAGCCAATTTTCTTACCTTAAAACTTTAAACAAGAACCGCCATTAAACCGCCATATCTCGGCCATTTCAAGAGATATCCAAATTAACCCATATTCCCGTACTGCTCCGAAAAATGTTTTTTCATTCTTGTATTTTGCCGCCGGTCACTGGCAGAGTTCGATGGAGAGGTTTCATCGCCGCTCTTCTTCTTCGTCTTGGTCTTCGCCTCTGCGCTTGTCGTTGTCTTCAGCGCGCACGTTCGTTGCTTAAGTCTTGCGTTTTGTACTCGTGCCTCTTGCATCGATTCTTCTTGCTGAATCGCAGTTTATTGCCATCCGCCGTTGCTTCTTCTTCTTCTCCTTCTTCGTCAATTCATCTTCGAACTCCACCGTTCGCCACCGTCAATTGATCGCGTTCGTGGCCGGAGCTTTGGCGTCACTCCTTCGCCGTTCTCCCCATCGCCCGAGTGCCTTCAAATGGTTCGACTGCTTCCTTTTTCCTCTGCTCGCAGTGCCTCCGTGTCTTCTTCTTCCGACCTCCCTCCCTCTCTCTCTCTCGCTCTCGCTCGCGCCCTTGTCTGCGGCTGCTTCTTCTTCGTCACTTTCGATTTCTTCTTCGGTTGAAAACTTCCTTCAGTCCATTAAATTGCTTTTGTCACTGTCGTCGCTCTGTTGTTGCTATTTATTGTGGTTGATACTGTTGTTGTGTTCTTCTTCTTTTTCCTCCCTTCATGCTTCTCTCCTGCATCCAATTACGTCGTCGTTACGTTGGCTTTTATTGCTTCACTCGATATATTTTCAATTTGTATTCGATTTGAATTTCGATCGCGTCCGTCGTTTAATGTCACCTCCCATGTTGTTGTTGTGGTTTTATTGTTTTATTACGATTTTTTTCTTCTGTCTTCTGTCTGTGTCGCCGCCACACTTTAAAGAGTCGCAGGCAGCGAATGTGTTTTGAATTTCGATTGGCTCGAGCGATGCATTTCAGAGCAAGAATCGTGTTTTCGGGAGAACCTTGTCTCTACAACAACAACAACAAAAACAACAACAACACAAGACACGACGAGAATGACAACAACAATCTGTGACTTCATCGATTGACCGAATTTTGCTATTGTTTTGTTTTTTTACGAATTCTCCCTGACTCGACCTGACCGTCGATTGTCACCGTATTCCAAATAAATTCGTTTATTATCTGATTTCGCTCGCCTTGCCTTGCCTCGGGAGCTCGTTGCAGAAACCGCTGCGCAAAATTTATTCAAACGGCTCTTTTTGTTGCAACCCGCGGCGGATGCCAAATAAAGCAACAGCAACAATCACAACAACGACCAGCAAACGACCTGAACAATTTCGGCCGACAACAACAATGATATACCAAACCTGAGGAAGAAAACAAATGATGTTTTGTTTTTGTAATTTTTGCAATAGACACGCGGGCGATTACAGAAGTTGTTTTCGTTGTTGTTGTGGTGTTGGTGCCTGGCTTTTCGCCTGGCATATTGCTCTCTCTCTCTCTCTCGCCTTCTGTGACTCCTGCCACTTTCGTTTTTAATCTTGATAAAGCTTTTATTATTTGAATAAAAATATTCGAAATATGGAAAATTTGTTGGTTATAAAAACAATTGCTTATTTGTTTGAAATATTGAAAATTCAACAGATAATACAAATTATGTTTAAATTATTTTAAGATGAACATATTTGATATATTATCCGATTGTAATAAAATATATAAAATGTTAAATTTTTTTTATATATTTTTTCCCTATAATTTACAAGATGGTAATCTTTATTTTCTACTTTTTTATATCAATTTGCATTTTCTTTAAATCTAGTTAATTTTGTCCTCAATACTTCCTTTTCTTGATCGCTGAAACCCATATCCATTATCTCCATCTCCTATTTCTTTATGCTTTTCTCCACTTTTTATCTTTTTATTTTTATATTTTTTTTTTTTATTTTTTGCCACCCTTTTCTGTTACCTTGTCTTTTGTGGTCTTCCTGTTATTCATCTCTTTACGAAACTCTCCAACTTTTCAGTATCTCCATCCTCCTCCCTTCCTCTAATTGCTCTTATTCCCCCTTGGAATATTTATTCCCCAAATCCATGTTGGTTTTTCTCCAAGTGCATCGACGGATTTTGCAAACATTGCACTTAACTCTCCAAACAAGCTGCTGGCACGCTCCAAACTCCAGCAAACTCTCGCGCTCTTCCTCTTCAAATAGTTCTCTCACTCAATACCGCTCTCTCTCTCTCCCTCTCTCACTCACTCTCTTACCAGGTCTCTGGCACTCTCGGGGCCGCTCGAAGCGAGGCTCGAAACGGGTTTGGGCGCGAAAAAGAACCACAATAACAATAAAAACAACACGATCGCTGACTCGACCAACTTTTGTTTACAATTTCAAATATATTCGAAACGAAATGAAAGACCAAAACCACACACGGCACAACAACAAGGCGAGCAACAGCAGGGCGGCCTAATGAGCGCAAGAGCCGAGCGCTTAATTAAAACAACCACCGGCCAAAAAAGAGCGGGAGAGCGGGAGCGAGGACGAGGAACCGAGAGAGAGAGAGAGAGAGAGAGAGAGAGAGAAACTCGCGTGAATGAAGTTCCCGAGCGTGTTTTCTAAGCCAGGTTTGGCTCTTGCCGTTGTCTTTTCGTTGCCTCTTTTGCTGTTGTTGGCGTTGTTGCTGTGCTCGGCCACATGCAGTCGAACCGAGCCGTGCCAGCCGCGCTACGCCTGACACGCTGACTGACGAGCGGCCCAGCGCCCAGTTAGAGTTTAGATCGTTGCGCGTCAAGTTCGTCGTTCTTTCGCCATCCAGTCGGAGCCACGAACACGGATTCGAGCCCGGATTCGACTCGGGTCCGCTTCACATGTTTTCGGTTCGCTCTTGTCCGATACCCTTCACCACCCGACCGCGCTCTTTCCCAATTCGCGGTAATTTCGACCGAAAATTTCGCAGTGTTTTTTCGATTATGTTTGGTGTTTTATCGCTTTGAGTACTAAATATTTTTGATTATGACTTCGCGATCGTTGCGTTTTTCCATTATTCATCCTTGCACAAACCTTTTGTAACAACTTGATTTTTGTTTAATTCATTGTTTTTGCACTTCCATGTGATCTCTTTATTTCTGTCCATCACTCGAGAGTTTCGTATAAAGACGAAAACCGTCTGCACGAAACCCGTTTGCCGCCGACTTGGCCAACGAGGAAGTGATTTTCAATTCAATCGAGTATCAAGCGGAAAACAATGATAAGAAATTATATAAAAACCATAAAACAAAGGGATTCTACTAAGAAAAAAGAAAAATACAAAAACAAAAATAAAACGAAAACATTGGAAAACGTTTTTCAAAGAAGCGAGATAAAACAATAATAAAGTGCATGAAATATTCATAAACAAAAAAACAAAGGAAAGAAAAAATTCAGCAGTAAAAAACATGCAAACTCAAAGTAGAGGAAAAATAAATAATCAATCGGCTTTGTGTTTGCAAAGGAAGTTCGCGAGCTATGCATTCGTGCATATTTCTGTTTAAGCAGTTGTTGAAAGATAATCTTCGTATAAACATGAAACGCAATCTCCGTCGAACCGCTTGGACACGTTGACGTCAACCCTCAGATACTTCGGTTTTGGTCAAAGACTTCGATCATGGTCGGCCGCAAGACCAGATGAGACCAGGCCAGACCAGACACTCGAAATCCACTTCACGGCGAATCACAAAAACCTGCAGATACCCTAAAAGTAACTTGCAGATACAGTGTCGACGACAGCGATTCGTATCTTGTGGATGCCGATTAAAGTATCTTGCACATACTCGTCGTGGACTGATCGCCAAAATTATATTTCAAAGATACAATATGTTCGAAAACATACAAACAAACAAAAGCAATCAAATAAAGAGTTAAAATAATAATAAAGTCATGAGATTAAATCGATAATTATCGATGCTCGCGATGCTCAGTGAATCTGAAGGCCTCGAGCCGAGTGTTTGATGTATCTGAAAGATACTCCTTCTGCATCGTGTAGATGAGACCACAATCTCTTGGCAAATCACCAGCGACCGCAAATATTTTCCAGCCTGCAACTTTGTCTCTCTCTCTATCTCTCTCTCTCTCTTTGTCGCGCTCGCTGCATCTCACGGATACTCTCATTATCTCGGCTATTGCTTTTAATATTTTGCAGATACTTTTAATAGCTTGCGGATATGTTTTATGATTTCTTGCCGTCGTCGTCGTCGTTGTCGTCGTTGTTGTTCTTCGCCAAAGCGTTTTCTTCCTTTCTTCTGCTTTGGCGACTTCGTCGTCAGTGTGAACGACGTTGACATGCTGCTTGGTGTTGTTGTTGTTGTTGTCAAAGTAGTTCTTGTTGCTGTTCTTCAAGATATTGTTGTTGTTGGTGTTGTTCCTGTTGTTGTCGCTGCGACTCGACCAACATCGACCGCATCGAAATCTCTTCCGTTCGCCTCGAGAGCCAGAGACAGTGGCAACAAGTGCAACAACAACAACAACAGGAACACTTTGACCAACGACAACAACACTAATACAAAAATCAACAACAACAAGAACGCGAACACGAAGAGCGCGAACAAGCGACCGAGGGAGAGAGAGGGAGAGAGGGCGACGAAATTGTTTATCTTCGCATCGCATGGTGCACAAGTGCATTCCGATGCTCGAAAGCATCCGACGGATACGAGTGCGCGCCGCGGCTAACTGTAAATTGTGAAACGCGCTGCGCCGCTGCCGACGTCGCTGCCTCGACCGCAGCCTCTGCGGCGATCAATCGATCGTCCGTTCGTCCGTCCGTCCCCAGACGACGCCGTCGCGGCCGTGTCGCGATCAAGTTCAATGCGCGATGACATTTTCCCCCAAACTCCTCGCTTGCTCCTCCTGGCTTTATCGCCGCGACATCTTCAGCCGCCCCTTCTTCTTCTTCTTCTCCTTCTCCTCCTTCTCCTCCTTCTTCGCCGACGTCTTCTTGACGCTGTTGTTGTTGAGATTTCCTTTCTTTCCTGGCGAAAACTTTCACAAGCGACCACTCGCAGTATTTTCAACGCCGAAAACTTGACGTTGGCGACGAAAATAAATGAGTTGGGTTTCTTCAGTTCGCCCGTCGATTGACCGACCGATCGATCGCTCCATTCGATCCATTCGAATCATTCGCCTCATTTCAATCTGTGGCGCTTTTAATTGTATCTGCCGGTCAACCCGGAACTCGCGGTAATTGTTCGACCCCGTCGGCCCCCCGTCCTCGGTCGCGCCGGTTCCTCCTCGTCGTCGTCGTCGCTATTTTCACTCCTCGAATTGTCGTCGGGCACGCGCCGCTGCGCCGCCGATACTTTCGCAGATTCTGACCGATGAAAGTTGCCGTGACTCGGCAGCCGGGACCGGCATTTGAGCGAGGCAATTGGTCGCGTTGCCAACCGAAGGATCGCGCCCGAGCAGTCGAAGTGAAATTCAACAAACGACAACGAAATATGCAAAATAAATAATAAATATAAATTAATTAAATATGAAGCTAAACAAAAATTAAAAAATATTTCAATAATTCAAATAATTTATTTCGAAATTCACAAAAGAATATGAAAGTTATAATTTATTTAAAAAACAAAATTAAATGAGGAATATATAAATAAAATATTGACATTATTATCTGAAGATTTCAAAATAATATCAATTCAAAAAATTTGTATTTTAATCCCTCTTTAAATAGCAACTAAAACAGAAAAATGATTGATTAAGTTAAAGTCAAAATAGTGAAAAAGAAAAACAACAAAAACTTGTGGTTGTCGGTTTCCTGTTGACAACAAGTTAAAAAAATATATGAGAATTGAAAAAGTGAAACAAGTTTTGCAGCCGACGTATTAAAGGAAGCTTGGCAGGAAAATAATAATACAAATACAAAATTTAATTAAACCGCAAAAAATTTATGCAAAGGAAATTCAAATAAATACAAATAAAGTGGAAAACAACAACAATAAAAACAACGACGACGACAACGCAAGTCCATTGAAAAGGAAATTCGCGACTCCGGCGACTGCGACAAATGTTGCCGCGTTGTCGAGCCAGGAAATAAATAGTTGCAGATCTTTAAGCGCAGCAACAACTCAGCAGCAGCAGTAGCAGAAGAAGAAGAGACGGCGACGACGATCTGAATGCGGAAATATTGATTGCAGCAGCAGGAAAGTGGAAAAGTCGTCGTTAGTGGTGAGTGGGCATTTTCTATTCCTTCTATTATATTGGGAAATGGGGTGTCTGGAAGGGAAATTTATTCCAAAAAAAAAAAAAACACTAAATTATTATGTGAACTGTAAAAATCAAGATGAAATACAAAACACCAGCTAATACTCTTACAAAATCATCTGTGGAAACCTAATTACGATTTGAATATAATGAAATTACCATAAAGAAATTCCCACCATCGGGATGCCTTTGCGCTGATTTCATGCGCCCAGTCATCATTCCATCATTTTTCTCCCAGTTTTTATTATTGTTATTTTCGTTACTGTGCTATTTTTTTCTCGCATTTCTTCTCTATATTTTTTTTTTCTCACTTGAAATTGAAAAAATCAACAGCTTCACGGATGGATATTCGTTTCTTCTCACATCGCGACTCACATCTCAATAAATGTGAGTCACATTCGCGATCTTGGCCAGGTTTCTGGCCGTGTTTCTAAACAAAGCTTCGAGCTTTGAGCCGGTCAGACACACAGACAGACAGACCGACGGACGGACATCTGCCGCGGATCGGTCTGAAGTCATCACTAGGTGAACGTGTGGAGAAATATGCTAATTGTGGGGAACGATTTTAATTTCGCGCGCATGATCCTCTTGATATCTGCGTTTTAGATAACGATTGCAATTTTTCTATACATAATGACTCCTATTTTTCTCGACATTAAGCAAATTTTTATAAATCACAATTTTCTCCGAAAATTGAAGTTAGTAATTCCAAAAAAATGCGGTTTCTGTTTGTGAGTGAGTGAAGGATTTCTTGACTTTTTTTCATTTGTGTTGTTAGGCGAAATTTGAAACCTTTATGTAATTTTAGACAGTTTATTTATTGGTTCTCAAGTTTAAAATTATTTTGTTATTTTATGTATTTTTCGAATTACATTTGCCCGCTGCAATATTTTCGTCACTCGTCTCTCTTTCCGCTTCGCTGAACGCATGCGCGCGCCTTCGCGCTCCCTCTCGCTCTCTCTCGTTCTTCGCTGGCCTCCTGTGCCTTTCAAACTGCCGCCTGCATTTCTAAACCACTGCGAAGCGCGGCGAAGTAAGAAATATTTTAATTGCTTCTTTACACGGCTCCCGAAAACGATTGCAAGCGGACCGATTTTTTGTTGTTTCTCATTTCGCTCCCGCCTTCGGCTCCTTCTGGTCTTGTTCGTGTGTGGTTTTTCGCTCTCTCGACACCGATGCGCGGCTTTGCTTAATGAAGTTTTAAAGAGCATTCCAGCAATTAAAAAACACACACCTATTTAGTCTTATTTCCATTGGCTTTAACGGTTTCACGCCTCGTCGCGTTGGGTTTTCAATGTCAAGGTTGTTGTTGCTACTTTGGCTGCATTTTTGCTGCGGTTGTCAACACATCGGCCGCCTCGCCACGCCTGGGTTGCCAGAGGTTTGGCGAAGTCTTCACTTAATTTTATTTTCTTGTACAATTAACACAAGTCAGCCATTGTGAGTTTTTGGGTTTACGATTTATCGTCGACTTGATCGCCCAGTCTCAGGTCGTTACGCGATCTCTTTAATTCCCACCTTGTCCTAATTTGTGCTGATTTTATTTTCAGTTTTGTTTTTCTCTGTTATTTTCTTGCAATTCCGATTTTTTTGATTAATGATCCGTTCGAAACTCGCTCCGGACATGCGAGATGAATATTAATTAGCGAAGAAATGCCGTTTGGTCTTACAAGGTTGATTATTGTATTGAATTCAAATGCTATATTAAAAAATTGAATATTTGAAATTTTTCTTATTTTTAAAATCCACTTCAATTTCTTGTTATTACGGTATTGACAGTCATTACAAGAAAATATTCACGTTTTTCACGTTTTTCTTTCTCGTTCACGTTTTTTTATGGTTTCGATCCAATTAACATATATTTCATTTTACTCAAAAACGAGTTGAAAACTCTATGCCTGGAATTTTAGACAGTTTCGTGACGAGTGCAGCTCATAAATATTTAAAAGAAAACACAAATGGGGTCGCCTCGAGTCGAAAGGAGTGGAAGACAACGAATAACAAAGGAGGAAAGAGAGGAAAAGGAAAATAAGACCAGGGTGGTAGAGGAATTGTGCATGATGAGATAATGATATAAACCGTAGACACAGATTCATAATGTGATGTAATGGATAAAGTGAAGAACATTTTGAAATATCATAAATATAAAAATACCAAAATGCATTTACATTTTTGGAAGAAATTTTATGTCTCAATTAAAATACCTTAAATTGTTTCGACGACCATAAAAATTCTGAAATTCAATTTAAAAGTGAACAAAATGAAAATCTTTGGATTTCTGTTCACTGTTGAAAAGAGAGTTAAATGTATTTTAATTGGACGAAAATTCCGTAAATGGGAAAAGTTCATTAATTCACGAAAGAAATAAGAACGATCGTAAAACCACGAGTGGAAAACTCTATTTCGTTGAAAGGAAATAATTTTCAATTTTCCACACAACCCGATGATGGACACCACCAAACAAACAACAACAACAACAACAATAAAAGAGCATTAACAGCCATGGCCAACAATGTTGCACATGCTCTGCAGTTGCCTTTTATGGCCTTTTGCTATGGCCAGTTCCTGTCGGTGATGATGTTGTTGTGTTGTTGCTGGTGTTCTTGCTGTTGTTGATGGTGATGTTGTTGTTATTATTGTGGTGGTGGTTGTTGCTGTTGTTGTTGTTACCGATAAATTGAACTCCCTGCCGTTTTAACGGTGGTGAAAAACAGGTCAGTGGGATCGCCTGGCGTCCAACGCGCTTCACTGACTCCAGGTCGGTCATTTCGTTGCCACGCTCTCGCCCTCTCTCTCTCCCCACGCTCTCTCTCTTCATTTCCTCTCCACTCCCTGTTCTCTGCGCCTCGTTCGACTCGTTCTCAGCTCCTTCAGCGTTTCCTCTCCATGCCTCGTTCTCTGCCGATTGAATTTTCAATGAAGTCGCCTTTTTGGGCAGTTGGCAACATTTTTCTAAGTCGACTGCGGTCGTCAGCGTCGCTGTTGTTGGTGTGGAAATATGTCAGCTGCTGAAATTTTTGGTCATGAAACTAATTGGCAACTTTGTTTTTGGTGGGAATTTCTTCAAAACAATGCAGAAAATTTAATTGGAAAAAAAATATTAGTTCGAAACATTTTTTTACCATTTTCTATAATCACCAGATTAAGTTATCTGATCTTAGTTAAATTGTGTTTTAATAACTTAATTTCTAAATACCAACATTATTTGTATTTTTTCGGTTTTTTTTCTTGAGTCATTTTATTTTATTTCTCAGTCATTTATTTTGTAATACTTTTCCTACGAAATACTTCACGGTTCTTAGGAGTTAATTTTTATTTTTACGAATCATCGGTCGTGTTTTAATCACGGCTTTGTGATGTAATTTGTAGATTTTTTCTTCCATTTTTCATTCTTGCTTCGGTCTATTGTGGTCCGTCACCGTTTCCTTCTTCTTCTCAGGTTTCGGTGGTTCGATTTTCTTCGATTAATTCCCATTTTACCGGTCTCATGACACGGCCATACCCGGCTTGGGTCGCTTCTCTCGCTCCCATGTGGCCAGCCTTGGGTTCCCCGGCCTTAACCCGTTGCTGGCAACTGTCGCCAAAACGGTACATAGTCGTACTGAGGGTTAAGAATGGAGCAAAGTGTAATTCCGAAGAAGAAGAAGAAGAACATAATAATGCAATTAAGAAAATCGTTTTAATAAAATATATATTTAAATGTTTAGCAACAAAGAGTAAAATAGTAGAAAATAACTTTTCATCAATTTATAATAATAATAAGTAAATACAAAAGAGACAAATATTTCTATTAATGTGTAAACGTAGTACCTAAGTATTAAAATGGAAAAATTTGTAATTGTTTTTAATTAAATTGCAAAACAAGTCATGATCGCGATCAACTTTTCCGAAGTATGGCAGCATTAAAATGCAAATGCATGCAGTTTTTCTGTTGAGTTTCAATGGAGTTCGTTTATTTTTTATTTTGTTTTTCATTTTATTTTTTATTGTAATTTTTACGACTTTTTCTGTTAATGGTTTTTATGTTGTTGTTGTCGGAGTGTATGACATTTAAGTTGACTTTTAGACTTAACTGTTTTCGTTGTTGTTGTTGTTGTTCGACAAGCAGAACTTGCTGTTTTGTGTTGTAGTTTTAGTTGTAGTTGTTTTTGTTGTCGTTGTTATAGAATAAGCTATTGTTGTTATACTCGTTATCGTAGCAGTTATTCGCGTTGTTGTTGTTGCTTCCATTGTTGTTGCAGTCTGTTGCGTCTGGCGTCTAATGGTCAGCGTGGAATGCGCCACAACCCAAATTAGAGTTGCCACCGGTGGCCAAAATAGAAAGACGAGTTTTTCTGCTATTGAAATTTGGTCTTCTCACGACGTCAGCGATAATTAATGAATGCAGCAAATTAAATTGGAATTATTATCACTTGAGAAAACTAATTTTTCAATTAATCCCCAACATTGGCAACACTTTTTCGCAGTCCAAGGCGTCGAGAAGAAAAAATTCCCACATGCAAGACAAACTTTGACTTTTCAACAAGTAATAAAAGCAACACCGTCCGGCGGCTGACCAGACAAGGTGCCACCTACAGCGCGAGCAGAACGGGACAGAAAATTGCGACTGGTCAGGGAGGGACGACGTATGGCAGATCTTGTCTCTTGCTCACTCCGCCGAAGTGTCTCGGCGACAGCGACGGAAGACGAACGACGAACGACGTAACATGAGCCGACGACGCCGCGTCATTCGTGGACCTTTGCTAATTGTTGTTGTTCTTGTTGTCTCGGTATTGTTTTCGCCCGTTGTTCCCGTTGCTGTTGTTGTTTCTGCGTTGTTGCCAAACGTCAAGTGACCGGCGGTCGGCCCTCGTCCGGGAGAAACACGAGAAGCTCGAGAAGCTAAAAATAAAAGTGATTTTCGTAACGAGTTTTCAATCAGTAATAAAGTAAAAAGCAGATAACAAAAAATTAAAACGAAGAAAAAAAACCAAGTCAAGAAAAAACAAATCAACAAAAAATAAAACAACAACAATTACAGCGAAATGAAAAGAAGTGAAGTGAAGTAAATATGTGAGAACGTAAAGATATGTGCGAAGCCGAACGTAAAAATATTTGTGGCAGAAACACTTGAACTGTAATTGAAACAGGTTTTGACGTCGCAGTCGATCGACGAGGTGAATTCGTTCGAGTGGCAACGCGCACTTTCGAATCTGCGATTGCCGGAGTTGCCAAACAGATGCTATTTTTAAACTCACTCCGCTCCACTCACTCCACTCACTCGATCGGTCGCACGGTGCAAGGAATTCGGGGAAACTTTTGAATGGAATTTTTCTGATTGCCCCGGAATCAACCAGACGGAGGGAGGCAGGAGGTGAGTTCCAAATGCCAATTAGCGTTGCCAACGGTGAGGATAATCGTACAATGTTATGTGAACATTCCAGAACGGATTTGAAATATTCCACTTTTACCCTCAATTAAATTCCCAACTCATTCTGTCTGTCTGTCTGTCGGGAGGAAAGAACGAAAACCTCAAATCGAGCAACTTAACTTTTCTCCCTCTCGCTCTCCCTCACATTCGTCGCCGCTTAATGCGCGTTTCCGTTAATATTTCCATTTTTCTCGCAGCGTTTTCCATTCAGAAAATGTAAAGCATAACTGAAAAGGGAAAAATGAAAGAATTCGCCACCACCTGGAACCGGTCTGCGGGCCGAAACCGGGTCAAAACCGTCTTTAACTGTCACACCGCGAGGTGGAGCCGAAAGGCCTTATTTACAATTTTTACGTATTTTCCACGGTTGAGCTTGTTGGCGAATTGGGCATGAAGAGAGAATGGGGGAAAACAGGAAGATAAATATTTGCAAATTTCTGGAATTTCCTGATTAGTTTTACTATTTCATTTGTATATATTTGATGATTTTTTTCTTTTGCACATAATTTCATTGATTTGTCTCATAATTCTTGTCTCGTAAATTTTATAGTATGCTTCAAATCTCCATCTCTTGGATAACCGCTCCCACTTCGTCCATTCCATTCCATTCCCCAGCGTCAGATTCACGTTCTCTGCATCCACCTGTTTCGCCGACCATTGATTGCTTCGAGCGGCGATCATTACAAGAATCCGCCTTCTCTGCTGGCCGCCTGTCCATCTGTCTGTCCGACCGTCCGTCCGTCTAGCGGTCTGTCTAGGCCTCTTGTTCAGGCTGCCAGCCGGCCGCACGGTTCACTGCAACATGTTGCTTCTGGCTGAATGGCCATTGTTATTGTTATTGGCATCGCGCTGTTGTTGTAATACCATTGTTCGCATGCACGGCATTAGCGCCAAAACATAGTTAAAGCCATGTTATGAGGCTCTTCACCTCACCTCGCCTCACCTTCGCGCCCATCATCCCACTTCACCTCCCCACACCTCCGCTCACCTCGGTCCACCCCATCCTTCATGGGATCGCATCGTTCGTTCACTCGTCCGTTCGTCGTGTTAAAAACGTTTCTTTGCTGGCTTATGTTGTTGGCCAATTCGTTCCACTTGTCTTGAACTGGGTCAGTTTGCAGTCAACGGTGTGCTATAATAATGCAGCAGCAACAACAACAATAATAACAAATCTACAGATCTACAAATATGTGAGAAATTGCAATAAAACAACATCGCCAACATCATCATCATTATCTTCATCGTCCGCGAGTCCGAAGATCTCTGATTCCCACTCCCATATCTCCAACTCTTCCATCCCTCCCTCCAATACACCTGTCTCTTTCATTGGCCGATCGTTCGTCCATCTGTTTCACTACTTTATGACTCTTGCCTCGGGCATTATTTTTCTCTTTCGCCGAACATTTAATTCCTCAATTTAAACGGTTCTCAAATTGTTATGAAAGCCGGCAGCGAAATTTTACTGTCGAAGTTTTCTATTTCTCTGGAATTTCTGTTCCTTGACTTTTCCATTATTTATTTTTCTGTTTTATAATTTTCTATTTGACCACATTTTTACTATGTTTCTTTTCATTCGCCATTTCCCGTGTGCATTTTGAGTAGGTTTTCGTTGCCTGAGCTCACCTTGAGCTCTGTGCAGAAAATCCTTCAGTCGCATAATCCGCGGCATTAGCGTCCCGATCCACCTCTCACTCGTGCATACTCTGTTAATCACTGCAGTTAATGAAGCTGTTGCCGCATTCGTCAAGTTTCACCCAGGCCCAAACCAGTCAACACACGAAGATAAGCGTTCCTCGGATATTAAATCCGAAACATTAATGGACGGATTTTGTCATTATCGGAAACCGGTCGTTGGGATGGCCGATGGTGTCTCGTCAAGTTCCCAAGTGTCGCTTTCGTCCAGTCGTTTTCACCCATGTCAATTCCGCGGGCCCCTCGAGTATCGACCTAGACTTAGGAATCTTCACTCGACTAGTTTATTTTATACAATTTATTAATACCGATCATTAAGTTCGGAATTGTTGAGTATTCGTTGAGTTATCAATCGGAATTTATGTCAACGCTGGAAACGCCTCTGTTTCCATCGATGAAATAAATGCGTTCTGGCAACGCCCCCATCATCATCATCGATGAAATAAATGCGTTCTGGCAACGCCCCCATCATCATAGGGTGGAACGAAGTTTCTATTTCGTTGGAGAAATTGAAAATAATAAAAACCAATGGGAAACGAATTTAATTTATTACGATAACTCAAATCCCATCAGTATATCTCGTTACTAACAAATCGAGAAATCCATCAAATTTTAATGGAATCTAAAATCTGAGATCGGTGCGGGCATTAAATGGAAGTGATTTCAAAATCGGACGTATGCAAATGAATCGTAAATTCTATTCATGCTTCGTGGAAATGGAAACCACCATCAGAGCCGGACGCAGAATAAAAACCCAACGCACTTTCTCTCTTAATATTGTTTCACTCTACTCCACCTTTTCTCCCCCACCTTTGCCGTCGTCAACGCCACCTTGCCCGAGTCCGGTCAGCATCTGAGGGGCTCCCTTCGTGGCCGGAGACCTCGGATCTGACGAATGTGGGTCACCGGATCAGAAGAACGTCGACGTCGAGCGACGTGGTTTCAATTTCTCAGATTAAATCAAAATCCGAAAGTTTGAAAGAAAAAAATCGCCTTTAAGAACTTGTTTTCGATGCTCGAGTGAACACCTCGCCGTAAACGAGAGAGAGTGAGAGGGAGTGAGAGAGAGGAAAATGCTGTGAATGGCTTTTGGCTTTTGATCTGTTGATGGCCGCCCCAACAACAAACCATTAAACCTACAACAAGAATCCATGATGGAAGAAAAGGAAAGGAAACAGTCAAAGTAATAAAATACTGTAAATGGACTTCGTGCGCACCCTGTATCGGCATTCTTCGGCCAATAGAAGATTCAATTATAAATATTTACATAATCTGAGGAATCAAATCGAAGAACCAACTTCGTCTTCGTCTACTGCAAATACTGGAAATGGCTGCCATTCGATCGGCGATCGTTGAATTATTTAAACCTCTGGTGATGTGAGCGAAAGCGCAGAAAAGCGAAAGGAACTTAAAAGCTCTCATAAATCTCGACAAAGGTTCTTAAATGGGTCAAGAGACGCACGACGAAGACGACGGCTGTCTTTTTTCAACGAGGCTGAGTGGAAGGAGGCGACACAAAACGATAATTATAATGGCGGAAAACCATAAAAATTACCATCAGAAGATAACATTGAATGAAACAAAATGTGAAAAAACAGAAAATCGCACAAAAAATGATTGGGTTTGAACATAAAAAATATAAATAATAAAAAATTACAAAAAAGAGAACTAGCAAATTAAATATAAAAAATAAAATACAATTCTCACGCACTCTGTTGACAACGGCCGGCTATAAGAATCGTCCAACTCCGGACTTTCTTCGCAGTTCGAATTGGGGCCGATCGCTCGTGCGGATCGTCGCCAGGAGCGAACCGAGTGAACCGAAGCGCAATCGACCGAAACGAGTCCAACCGAACGAATCGGAATTGGAATTGGAATTCTCCGAGTGCCATATAAGGGAAGAACGAGACGAGCCGATCGAAGAGAGCATTGTTGAGAGCAGAGCAGGAAGAGAGCGAGAGCAGGGACAGACGATGTCGCGAATTTTTATTCTGTTCTCCGTCGTCTCCTGCTTGTGCTGCACACGGCGCAGGCGGTAAGCGGGACATCAGGGTGGTCTCTCATCCTACTGACTGCGATTTCGTCGTCCACTACAGGGTGCCGGCTACTTCTACCCGCGTCCCCAGCGACTGCCGGCAGGGCTGGACGGGAATGGAACAGCTCAGGCAGAGGCTGACGACGGCGCGACTCCCGCCGGCCGGCGTCCAAAGCGACTTCATCGAGGACATCATCAACGCGCAGAAGGAGCAGATCCTCGCCTCGCTGGTGGGCGGACAACGCGCTGGCTCTGGTCGGCCTCGATGGCAGCGGCAGCAGCGAAAAGCCGTGACCATCAACAAGTGCGCGAGTTGCAGTAAGTGCGGGACGGGCGGCGGGGGAACGGAAGGGGTGGAAATGGAGCGAAGCGAAAATGGCCACAGTTCGACATTCCACTTCTCGGTTCCCTCGGAGGCCCCGTCGTCCGTCAATCGATCGATCGATGGATTTAGCGTGAGCGAAATGATCCAAGAATTAATCTCGAATCGAATCGATTTTGGATCGTATTGATTTCGATTCCAATTGATTTCGGATTCGAATCGATTTCGGAACGAATTGATTTTGGATCGAATTGTTCCTGATTCGTTCAGTTTTTGGATCGTCTTGATTAATTGTCCTTGGTCTCCTCCACTCTCCGCAGCCTGTGGGGTGCCCAACGTGAACCGCATCGTGGGCGGCAGCCCGGTGCGCACGAACAAGTACCCCTGGATCGCGCAGATCCTCCGCGGCTCGTTCCTGTTCTGCGGCGGCACCCTGATCAACGACCGCTACGTCTTGACGGCGGCCCACTGCGTCCACGGCATGGACATGCGCTCGGTGACGGTGCGGCTGCTGCAGCTGGACCGGTCGTCCTCGCACCAGGGCATCACGCGGCGCGTCAGCTTCGCCCACCCGCACTCCGGCTACAGCCCGACGACGCTGGTCCACGACATCGCCCTGCTGCGCCTCGACCAGCCCGTGCCGCTGGCCCAGCCCATGCGGCCGGCCTGCCTGCCCACGAGCGCCTTCCAGAACTTCGACTACAAGCAGGCGGTCGTGGCCGGCTGGGGCCTGACGCGGGAGACGGGCGGCAGCACGTCAAGCGTTCTGCAGGAGGTCACCGTGCCGATCATCACGAACGCCCAGTGCCGGGCCACGTCCTACAAGTCCATGATCGTCGAGACGATGCTCTGCGCCGGCTACGTGAAGCAGGGTGGCAAAGACGCCTGCCAGGTGGGTTCAGGGGTTCATCTTCGGCCTCCTGCGGTACTTCTTCTACTGATTTTCCTTCTCTTCCGCCTCGCACAGGGTGACAGCGGCGGACCTCTGATCGTGCGCGACAGCGTCTTCCGGCTAGCCGGCGTCGTCTCCTTCGGCTACGGCTGCGCCAAACCCGACGCGCCCGGCGTCTACACGAGGGTCAGCCGCTACTTGGACTGGATCTACGCGAACACCAGGGACGCCTGCTACTGCGCCAAGTAGATGCCCTTGATTGTTTTCTACGGAAACTAAAATACACTTTTATTTACGAACTCGTATTAATAACTTTTTTCATCCCTGCATCACTTCTCGCTGAACCATTTTCGTTTCTCCACTGAAGGAAATTTTTCACCTGCGTCAGTTTTTTACCTCTGAATCAGCCTATAGTTCAAAAAGTCCCTGTCATTCATTCAAATATGTCTCTTTTTATGGAAATAATTGCAATTAATTTTTGATGAATGCCATATTTACTTATTTATTTTTCCATTGTTCGATATTTTTAATTAGTTGATTTCATTAAATTCACATTACATTAAAATTGGAAGCACATATGAATAAAAACACAAAAATACTTCGATTCGTTTCGATTCAATGCCATCTCCCTTTTCATATCCTTTCACATTTCAGCGCCGATTCATTCATTGTTAATATTTTTTGTTATTGTTTTGCCTCTTGCTGGTACCTCGTTGTTGTTGTTGTTTTTGTACCTCTTATCGTCGGTTGCCGATTGTTTTTTGTCGTTTCCCCTGCTGTTGGTATGGCATTTTAACATTTTTAATTACTTCTGTTTTTAATTCGTGTATAATTATTGACAGCTCGTCGCGCGTTTTTATTAATAAATATTTCGCCGCAAGCGGTCGCCACTCGTACAATGGCGGCGACATCCGACGGTGACCACGACACAGTGGGAAATGTTGACGAAACAGTGTTGGCGACGAATTTTTAAAGAGATTTTTGTGTAATGTTTTGAATTTTATTCATATTTATTGGTGTGCGCTTCGTCGTTGGATTTGCATTTAAATTTGCATTCTTAGATTATTCTTTGTTTATTTTATTATTGTTTTTTTAATTTATGTTACTTTTGTAATTTCTAAAATTTAATTCTTTTGCATTGTTTTATTTCGGATGTTATTTTCATAAATAGGCATTGAATTGTTTTTAATATTAACATTGCAAGGACATCACTTCGTCCTTCTCGTCATCCTCTTCAACTGTCATGAGGTTTTGGATTCCATCCTTTTGGGTGTGTTGTTGGTGCATTTGTTATCTTCATTTTTATATTCATTATTGCTGATCGTTGCTGTCGTCGATCTTGTCTCTGTAGTTGTTTTGGGTTTGTTGTCATTGCTATTTTTCTGTTATTGTTATTTTTATTGTTGTCATCTCTGTCATTCCTTATAAATCGTTCACTCGCGTCTGTCGCTATTTTTACCACGAATGCGACATCCTTATTTCGAATTTATTTTACTTTTTAGTTTCACATTGTGGCTGTTGTTTTCGTATTTATTGTTGTAATTGTTGTTGGGAATACCTCGACTTTTTTAGCTCGTTCGGTTTTCTTGTTATTGTTATTGTTTTTGCTGCTGTTGTTGTCATTGTTATCGCACGCATGCATTTTTCCCTTTGTGCGTTTCTTGCCGCTAATAATCTTCGACAATTTAATGGATTTTTGAAATCTGCGGCATCTCTGGATCTCTGATTGCTGTTGTTGCAATAGTTGGTGTTGATATATTTGTTGTTGTCGTTGCTGTTAGCGACAAAGAAATCTGTTATTATGGCATTGTTGTTGTCGATGTCGCACATAATTGAACGCATATTTCAAGCGACAATTATGGCGACATTCGGCGGCGGCTTTTTTAAACTCAGAGCCAGAAGGTGCAGGAAAGGAGGAGAAATAATAAATACATAAATAAAAAGACAGCGGAAAAATACAAAAATAAAGTAATGAAAAATTATTGGCATTGCGGGAATTAATCAGTGACAGGAGCAGGAGCAGGAGCAAATGATCTGCATAGGCCGAGGAACGAGTGAGAAGACGAGCGGGGAGAAGAGCTAGAAGAAGTGGATGTTGCCAGACCGCTGAAAAGAATCTTGAGAATGTTTGAGGAATTTAAAAAAAAATATGGATATGAAAAAAATTATATTTTTATTATTGTCGAAATTTGTACCAAGTATATAAAAATATCTGTCTTACAAAAAATGTTTTTCGCAGCAGAGAAAAAGTCCAATTGAAAATTCTTAAAAATCAAAATACAATGATGAAAAATGTTGTTATTAAATTTGTTTCAAAATGAGCCACTGAAAATTGCTGGAAAATTAATCAGACGTTGTTTTTTGTACAAACATATTTAATATGTTAAATATTGTGTTAGAGACATTATTTGTGCATTAGCAGAAAACGAGACAATTATCTGCAATTTCGACGTCGCCTCCACCGCCGGAGTAGGTCAGAGGTGAAGAAAGTCGAAGCGGTTTCATTAGCGAATTGGATAATTAGATAATTATGAGAGCTGGCAGAAAACACGCTGGATGCCTTCAAATTACCGCCATCTGACAACTCTGTTAGATGGGGGCGTGGCCAGCGAGCGGAACACTTTGCACTCCTAAACACCAACTCTCTCACACACACACTCAAACACTCAGGCACGACTCGTTACACCTGGTAATTTTCCACTTTGCATACGATTGTTGTAATTTCCACAATTAAATTCCGAAAAGATTTCCCGTTCGTGGACTAGTTCGGCTCCGGCTTCTTGGAACGGTGGCAACACTGGCCGAATGCGATGCTTTGCGAAAGTGGTATCTCGAATCAATTGAGGCAATTAAACAAGGCAACAACAACAATAGCAACAACAAGAACAGCAGCGAATAGAAAACAAACATTTGACTTCTTTCAAGCATGAAAATTGCTGCAAACATGTTTTTATCAACAGAGAGAGCGAGAGGGGGAGCGAGAGAGAAGATGAGGCAACGTGGAGGACGCCAGGGAAACAGTGTGAAAGACCAGGAGTGGAAGAAGAGGAAACTCCGCTCAGACAGAGGAGCAATTAAAAATGCATATCAGGATAAATTAGCATAAAAATGGCATAATGAGAGGGATGGGGAGCGAGAACAACAACAGCAACAAAAACGACTACTACGACAAGCAGAAGAACTACAAGAGGAAGAAGTCCAATAACAACAACAACAACAATATTTCCATAAGAAACAACAACAATGTCCCCAACGGCAACTTAATGTCCACAAAGGCAAGAAATAAATTGCAAGAAAATTTCCCACCATCTCCATGCGAAGATAGACATTTGTACAGAATGCAGGGGACGATAAGGGGAGAAAAGGACAGAGCAAGTTTAAAAAAATAAATAAAAAAGACAAGGAGAAATAATGGGAAAATAAATCAAAGTGAAGCGTTTTGCATATATACGGAGGGAATGGAGAAAAACAGAATGAATACGGAATGGCTTTGGCATGAAGCCTAATTAAGTGCTCAACATTTCAATTAAATAGTTCTCACTCTCTCTCTTTCTTTCTCTCCCTCTCTCCTCTCCCTTTCACTCCTTTTGTGTTTTTCAATTTCTTTCCCAACTGCTTTCAACTGTCTCTGGTCCTAATCCTTATATTAGTGTTCTGTCTTGTTTTACAAAGAAGTTCCTGAAGTTAAAGGACCGTTCCTGAGTTACTTAAAATAAAATGTAAAAAATAATAATGATAAAATAGAAATAAAAAGAATTATAAAACTGTAGTACTTTCCTTTTACGGAAAAAAGTCGAATTAAATTCTGTATTCTGTTTCTTTTTCGTAAGTAAGCATAACTTTGGTTCTCTTTGCGTATTTTTATTCTCCTTTCTAAAGAAGTATAATTAACAAATGACCTAATTACGGCTTAATTAGTACTGCTCGTAACGACTCTAATTAGAAATCCAAAATCTCTTTAGAGTCTTTTAAATGCGATTTAAGACGAAGAGACTGGTTGGAAGTAAAGAGCTGTTGGAGGAAATCGTAATCAAAGCACTTGAGATCTCCTTGGACTGATCTCTGAATGAGTAGGACCCGAGACAAAGACTCGACCCTGCCCGGTCTCCCACGACTCTCAGGGCTCGAACGAAACGCGGCTTTTGAAGTCAGTCGGAAAATCTATTAACCCTTTGTTGTCGAAAGACGGTCCCATTGAGGCGGGTCGAGATCGCTTCCTTCCTTCCTCTACGTCCCCTCTCCCCCTCCCTCTCTCCCTCTGTCTGTCTGCCTGTCACGTGTTGACTCGCTCGGAACGTCTCGAGAGGCCTCGGAAGCCGCGATTTATGGTGGGAACCACGTGCGACCGAGCCAAATGTGCATAAAATTAAGTCCAGACGAAACAATGGAAAAGAGAAAAAATGTGAGATGCAACCGGCGATAAGCGAAGAAGAAGAAGAGGCTCCGGAGACTTTCACAGAGCAGTCGGCGGCAGCCTCAAAACGCAGGCCGAGGCATCGGAGGTCGTCGGGTTGACGAATTTCAATTGGAGTTTAATTCGCGACGCCCACACGAGATCTCTCTCTCTCTCCCTCTCTTTCTTTCTAGTCTCTTGTCTCGTTCCCTCCCATGTCGGATCCTTCGCGTTTTCGCTCGCTCGACCTCGATGTCGGCTGCCGGCTGAGCGCTCATTAATTAACCTAAATTTGTCCGAACCTCACGAAAGTCACCTTGAGCCGACCCCGCCATCGAGCGAGGGAGGGCGGGAAGGAGAGGAGAATGGGGGAAAGAGAGGGTGAACCACCTGTCAGCGGGTTGATGGAGTCGCTCCGGGTCCGGCTCACGAGTCACGGGAGGCGGTGGGAGATCGTGGAAGCCTCGGCAATGAAGCCGCCGTTCGTTGTTCGTCTCTAATGAAGCTGTTGAGAAGTTCTGCGACTTCTGCAAAACTCCAAATTAAGCTTCTCAAGCCGCTGATTAATGGCACAGGCAGTCCGAGGGCTTCAATCAATCCGAGAGCCTCGTCCGTCGTGAGTCTCCGTCGTTCGTTATTTCTCCCAGCTTCAATCGTTCACGAGTGCTCCTTCAAGTCGTCTCTCTTTCCCTTCCTTTTCTCCTCCTCCTCCTCCTCCTACGCCCCCTCCCACCGTCGTCAGAGCCTTTCTCCAGCTCGCTCCAAACCCAACGACCTCCGCTCGATTTCACTCGCCGCCTCCGCCACCCACTCAAAACTTCTGCCGCCGCTTCCCACGATCACGGATTCCGTCCCTCTCGGTCAACTTATATCTTCGCTCCCTCCCTCTCTCTCTGAGTCAGTCGCTTTTTGGCATCCGCTGGGCGGGAGCCCGGTTATGGAACCAGGCCGAGACGAACCGCGGCCGGACCCCGGTCATCGCGAGCTGCAGGTGACCGCGTGCCGAGCACGGTCGGCAACGACTTTCTGCAGCCCCGCCTCCTTCGCCGACTCTTCAACTTAAAATTTCACGAAAAACTACACTTGATCGCGATTTCGAAGTGAAAATTTTGCTTAAGTTTTTGATTATCCTCCAAATTTATTCATTGCAAAAAAAACAATCCGCAACACCCTCAGAAATTTTACCAAAAAGTAACTTCAAAATTATAAATTTTCAATCTGAGTATTGGAAATCATTCAAACCATGAAGATATTTTCCGATTAAGCTGGGTTGAACTTTGGCTGAAATAATTTCCGAACCCGAAGCTCGTGGGTTGAAACCGGATCGCGCTTGAAATACGAAAAATACATCAAATCAATGATTTTTACTTTTTTATTTTCTGAACGTGTCGTTCGATTCAGTTTGTAGTATTTTACATTTATTTTCAATAGCTAATTTTTTGATTTTTTAAAATCACTTTCAGAAATTTCCGAATTTGTTGCTTGGGTTATTTTTATTTATTTTTATATTTTATACTGCATTCGGTTTACGTTTATTTTGGTTCCATATTTATTTTACATTTGGTTTAGTTCTTTTTTTCTTAAATTTATTTTTTTTACATTTTTTTATTAACATTTTTTTTTTTCAATTAAATTCCCTGCGCAAATCGTGCGCCTGCCTCGGCAGCAGCAACATGTTGCTCGTTCTGCGCCCGTCGCTCGCCGATCGCGTCGAAGAGTTAAGCGGCGAGTGAAAAACCATCGATCGATCGGTGGAGCGAGGATCGATGGCACGGATCGATTGGACGGTCGTTCGGTCGGTCGATCGATCGATCGTTATCGAACGCAAATTAACAGCTTCTGCGGCCCAGAAACCGGCTTCCTGTGCCGTGGGTTCTTTTGCAGTTGTTGTAACTTTTGATTCCCCTTATTATATTGTGTTGTTGTTGCTGATATGTGTTGTTGTTGATACTTCTCGTGGCACGATACTGATCTCGTTGTTGTTGCCATGCTGGCCTGCAATGACAACATTTTGTTGCATTCTGTCCGTCCGTCCGTCCCTCTGTCGTCGACGTTGTTGCGATTGTCTGACATACTTTCAAGAATGCGGCTCCAGCAACGACTCCGAGTCCTCCACAGTCGCCAGTTGTTGTTGCTGATATTTGAGACCCCGCCGCAGCAGCAACAACAATGGGCTGAATACACTTTGCTGCCGAGCAGCCGGTGGGAGCGAGAAGGCGAGAGGGAGGAAAGGTCTCTGGCGAGTCCGACGGCTGCCAGACATGGACCACTTTTTGCTGCTCCCGTTGTCGAGGTTTTCGATGTTGTTGTTGTTGTTGTCGTAGTTGCTGCTGCTGCACTGGAGTTCGCTGTTGTTGTTGCTTGCGAGTTGGACGTTGGACGGAAGCGAGCTCGAGTGCAAAGTGGAAATTTATGTTTTTATCGTGAGGCCGAAGGTGTTGGGAGGCGGGGAGGCGGTTGGTGGGTTGTAGGCGGCAAGGCAACGATCAGGAGAAAGGACCGTGGGTGGAAGTGGGAAAACACTGTGGGTGGATGCTGGGAGGAGGCCCGAAGGGAAGGTAGGAAGCGAAAACGTAACAGAGCAATAGACTCGTATAAACGGGTCAGTAGGGGGCCAAATGGGGCAAGGGAAATGAAACGATCGTGAAGGCCTTTTCTGTTTCAATACCAGACGTTTTTCTTCGCTTCCACTTCCAATTTTCCTTTCTCTTCCATTTTACCATATGGAATTTTTCTGGCTTTTTCTCTCTTTCATTTTATTTTCTAGATTTTCTATTGAAATATTTTTCATTTAAATTATTTTCTACAATTTTGGTTTTAATGATATTGTTGTAAAACAGTGTTTCTTGATAATTTGTTTTAAAAACTAGAAATATTGCAATCTGAATATATTATTTCTAATCACACTTTTCTTTCAATTTCTTGCAGCGCCATCTACGCACCAGCCGCGAAGGCACGATATCCAACGCGTAGGCTTAGCCGAAACAACCACCCAGTAGCTGAACCGGTTCACGATCGCTTCATGTTCCACAACAACAACGCAGTCCCACGTAGCCGTTGCACACTCCACAATGGAAGACTACATAACTGTCGTTGAGGTGGACGATCCCCGTTCCAAAGACCCGAACCATCAGCTCGAAAAATTTCAGCAGCGCCCTCCGCTAGTCAGTAGGAAAAGCTCGATACCCGAAGACTCGTCGTTCATAACCGTGCTATCGATCAACAACAATCCGCATTTGCTAAGCAATAATAACAATAAACTCAACAACAACAACAACAACGACCACATCACCCAGAGCAACAACATCAATCACAGCAACAACATCACTCACATCAATGAAATGCTCCACAACACGCTCATCACTCACACCAAGGACAGCAACAGCAATAGCACCAACCACAGTATCAACGGCAGCTGCAACAATGCCAACAACACCAACAATGCAAACATGAGTTTCTACAACACCAGGATAGAAACATCTGCCACCCATAGTGGGGACACAAACCACGACAGCGAGTCGGCGGACTCGGAAACAGAGACGCTGATCGTGTACCGGCTGCCGGGCGAGCGGCTCGGCTTCGGGCTGAAGTTCCAGGGCGGCACCCGCTCGGCCGAGAAGGTCCAGAAGCTGTTCATCCAGTCCTGCGCCGCTGACAGCCCCGCCTCGCGCGTCGCCGCCAGCTGGGGGCTGCTGCGCGAGGGCGACGAGATCGTCAGCATCGACGGGCAGCGCGTCGTCGAGCTGACGCGCATCGAGTGCGTGCGCGGCCTGAAGGACAACGTGGCCATCCGGCTCGAGGTGCGCAACGGGCACGGCCGCAAGCCGGCCACCGAGGAGGAGTTCGCCAACGGCCTCCAGTCGTCCACAGCAGCCTCAACGGCCTCCAGCTCCGGTGTGGACGTCGCCCACGGCCAGCCGGCGCCGCTCGGCAACGGCCACCAGGCCGTGAAGGCGTGTCCGCCGCCCCCGCCGCCGGTGCCGCCGCGGAAGCTGGTCAAGCGGAAGTCGCTCAAGGAGGCCGGCGACGCGGCGAAGGCCGGCAACGGCGCCGCCTCGGCCGCCAATGGGGGCGAGGCGACAACGACAGCGACGTCGGACAAGCCGTTCACGCCGCCGCCCGACGCCGAGTACTACATCAACCTCTTCTCGGACACGCACTCGGTCAAGGCCGAGTCCGAGTCGGACGACACGGCCTCGACCATCTCCACGGTGATCGACAAGTTCTCGATGAGCTCGAACTACTCCTCGGAGTCGGACCTCTCGAGCTTCGCCTCGCTGACGAACGGCGTCGGTGTCGGCGTCGCTGCCGGCGGCCAGGGCGCGGTGATCCACAAGTCGGAGCTGGCCAAGGTCCTGAAGCCGTTCACCATGCTTGAGCAGGAGTTCAACGTGGGCGGCGACCCGGCGGGCGGGGCCGGCCTGGAGGAGTGCCTGAAGAAGGTCGCCGAGTCGAGCGCGGACGCCGTGGACACCGCCGTCGCCGTCGAGCTGCTGCGGCACACGTTGATCCCGGGCAACAACTACGAGAACATCGAGTTCAAGACCGAGAAGTACAACGACTACGAGAACGTCGAGCTGCGGGTCAACGGGGCCCCGAGCACGGGCGTCACGAAGGCTTCAGCGACGCCCGCCAACACCCCGGCATCGCCCACCACGCCCACCAACACCCCAGTCACGCCCCCAACCACTCCGATAACGCCGACGCCGAAGCCCCGTTTGGTGCCCGCCTCGTCGTCGTCGTCGACGGCCTCGTCGCCGGTGGAGCCCAAGAAGCGCTCGATCATCCCGATGCCCCGCAAGATGACCACGCCCATCCGGCGGCCCATCGAGGTGGAGACGCCGAGGGTGCCCGACGTCGCCCGGACGCCCGCCGCGGTGAAGCCGGCGCTGCCCAACACGCCGCCAACGACGCCCACCACGGACGGCCTCCAAGTGGAGGAAGGCTGGACCAAGGCGGAGACCCAGACCCAGACCCAGGCACTGAAGGAACCGCCCACGACCCTCCACACGCCGCCCGCCACGCCCACGAGTGGCTCCAGCACCAGCACCCTGACGTCCCCAACCACGCCTCCCAAGAGCATCGAAGCAACGCCCCCGAAAGTGACGACGACGACGGCCAGCGGCAGCCCCGGCTCTGGTTCCAGCTCCGGCTCCGGGTCGACCCCGGCCAAGGAGTTCATGACCAAGATCCCGAAGGCCATCGCCTCCGTGTTCTCGCCGAACTCGCTGCGCGTGATGGAGCGGGCCAAGACCGAGAGCGAGATCCGGCTGAAGGCGGCCAACTCGCTGCGGGCCGCCGGGGTCGACCTGCTCAAGCAGCAGACGACGATGTTCCTGCAGAGCGAGGCGAGGGCGAGCAACGAGCGACTGGACCGCCAGACGCCAACCGGAGGCAAGCAGGCGATGACGACGACGACGACGACGACGCCGTCGCCCCTCAAGTCGCGCATCCCGGTGGTTCTGACGCCCAAGCGGTCCTTCGAGCTGGACGCGCCGGCCAACGCGACGCCGTTGACGAGCTCGCTGACCGCGTCGATGACGTCCCTGGGCGACTCGCCGAAGGCCTCCATCGGCGCCACCTCGAGCAGCCCCTCGAACATCCCGCGCCGCCTGATGCAGAAGCAGAAGTCGGAGACGGACCTGAAGCTCGGCCTCTACCGCAGCAAGTCGAAGGAGCCGAGTCCGACCTCAGCGACGACGACGGTGACGAAGTTGCCGCTGCAACGAGCCTCGTCCGCCGAGTCGAAGCTCCGCAGCCCCGACCGCACCCTGATCCCGGTCTACAGCGGCGGCCTCGCCTCGTCCTCGGCCTCGTCCTCGCTGGAGTCGCTCGGCGCAGGGTCGGGGTCGACATCGGGATCGGGATCGCCGCAGGGCGTCTCGTCGCGGGCCGCGGCCAAGGGCCCGAAGCCGAAGCCGCCCGAGCGCCTCCAGTCGTTGCCCAACCGCACGCAGATCCCCAAGTTCCAGGTGGGGGGCACGGCGACGACGTCGGCTCCGGTCGCCTCCTCCTCCGTGGTGCTGGTGGAGCGCCAGGCGGCCTCGCCCCAGATGACGCCGCCCGCGACGTCCGCGCCCACGATGCAGACCTTCTTCAAGCCGGCAGCAACCACGACGGCGGCGACAACGACGTCGCCCGGCGGCCAGCGCGAGATCCGCTTCAAGATCCAGACCTACGAGAGCAAGGTGCTGGAGGAGTCGCAGCCGAAGGACGGCGGCGAGGACGCGAAGATGCCCAGCCTGTTCGACCTGGTGCGCCAGGGCGGCGCGAAGGACGGTTCGACGGGCGCCGGCTCGGGCATAAAGATCCACGTGAAGAAGCCGGAAACGGACGTGGCACAAGAGCACGGGGAGGAGGAGGAGGAGGAGCCGGTCGTGGTGGTGGGCAAGTGCATCAAGGTCACCGACGACCACCAGACCTACTACTCGAGCTCCAGCTCCAGCGCCAGCAGCGACGACGAGGACGACCTCCTGGGCGCCGCGATCGGCGAGAAGGACTACGAGATCGAGGACGGCGAGAAGCTCGGCCCGCCGGAGGTGATCAACGGGCCGGGGCCCTCGGAGGCCTACTTCAACCTCTACTGGCACTCGAACATGCTGCCCACGATCGGCGAGGTCGAGGAGGAGTTTTCGTCGCTGGAGCCCCAGTCGCTGCCCAGCGGGTGAGTGGGGGATGGTGGAGAGTGGGAAAAGAGAGAGAGGCAGGTGTGGGAAAATATATTACGAATCTTTTGCCCTCCATTTCGATTGCATTTGGATGCCCGACGACTGGCCACTAGGGCGAGGAGAGAAGCCAAAGCTCTGATCAAGAACGAACCCAAACACTTGGACTACTGCAACCACCATCACCGCAGCAGGCACGACAGCCAACTGAACCACTGAACCTCACCAACACCACGACGTTATTTAGAACCTCTACTGACAGCCATCGAACCTTATCTCGACTGCTGGGGCGATAAGGGGCTTCGAAGTGCAAACGTAATTTTGCAAACACACGACGGACGACGGACGGACGGGCGATTGGAGGATGGGAGGGGGGAATAAACAAGTCGGGAGGTAAATAGGGGGAAGGCCAGACCGAGAGGCGGACAGACGGACGACGGGAGACCTCTTTCGCACCTCGCCGCGAGCTGATAAGGAGAGTGTGACGAAGTGAAAGGGACAGGGGCAGGAGGCAGCTGTTGGAGAGTCATAGGGGAGAGAGAGATAGTGGGAAAGAGAGGGCGCTAGTCTGGGTAAAGACGATAGTTCCCCGCGCTCGTGTGAAAATAGAAACTGAAGCAAGTTCAATTTGTAGTCACGAAAGGCAGGCAGGAGAAGACAAGGCCAACTACGGTTAGTTAACAGACGTAATTTCCGTTCGATGTAGCTTCGTCTGGTTTTCCCAGCGCGAAACGGAACAAGAGGAAGACGAACAACATCTCTATCGTTCTGTCTCTCGTTGGTATTTTGCTCCATTCTCGCCTGTCTCTTTTACCAGTTTCATTTCTCTCGCCTGTTGGCGAAATTCTATTGAGTGATTTTGGAACAATTTCAGACCGATTGTCATCGTGGACGACTTGAGTCAGCAGAAGCAGCAGCAACAACAACCACAAGAGCAACAGCAACTAGAGCAAACAGAACAAGTACAAAGAGAACAACCGGAAAAGCTGCAAAAGGAACAACCAGAACAACATCGAGCAGAAGAAAATCAACCTGAGCAACCCCAGTCGACAACTGTCGTCAGCGCTCGGAGCGAGTCGGGATCGGCAGAGTCTCCATCGTCGACCCCAGCGGTTGTGAAAAAGGATCCGTCGCAGCCTCCGCCCACCCTACCGAAGCCCAGGAAGTCCTCGCCCTTCATCGGGGTCCCCGTCCTGCCCCCGACCGTGCCCAACATGGAGCTGGAGCGAGAGCTGAAGGCCGCAGCAGCAGCGAGAGACGCGGCCGACGAGCCGACGACCGAGACGGCGGACCAGGCGTCGGTCGATGGACCTGACGAGGGGGACGAGCGAGCGGCAGACGGTGCTGTCGTGGCGGAACGAGTAAATAAACAAATCGCAGATAAGCCGGCGGCCGAGGCGAAGAGAGCGGAAGAGCGGCAAACTGCAACCGGCGCAGAGAGAGAGCGCGAGGCCGGCGTGAGTGAGAGGGAGAAGGCGGAGGAGGTGAAGGTTGTGGGAGCAGAAGTGGAGCGATTTGACACTGAAAGCCGGGGCGCCGATGGCGGCAACGACGGCCACAACGTCGGCGTCACCAACGAATCCACCGCTATCGGTGGAGGCGATAAGATAAGCACCGTTAATTACTCAACTGATACCGCGATGGAACTGAAGCGAATTCCGAAAGCCCAACAGCCCGATGACAGAGCTGCGGAGGAACAAGTGAACGGCGAAGGAATGCAAAATGACAATACGACAACAACAACAACAGCAGCAATTACAGAACCAACAGAAACCACAATCGCAGCAGGTGAATTAATGTCCACCGATACCACAAGCGAACCCGCCGCCGAACCTCCGTCGCGCTCGACCTCAGTGAGCGAGCACCAGACGATGGCGACAGTTGGCAACGCAGAAACGGCGCCCACCGAAAGGGAGGACGAGGAGGTGGCGACGGTGGTGGAGTCGGAAGAAGCCACCAGGAGCGAGGCCACGTCGATGTCAACGAGCACGACCAGCCGATCCGCCACAGCGCAAGAGTCCACCGAGTTACAAAAGTCCACAATGGCACAGGAGTCCATCACAGCACAAGAGACCTTCACATCGCGCGAGTCCAAGACATCGCACGAGTCCATCACATCGCATCAGGCCATCACGTCCAGCGAGACCTCGACTTCCAAACTGATCGAGTCCAAGGAGATGCTGAAGCAGGAGCAGATCAAACAAGTGAAGCAGGAGCAGATCGAGGAGTCGACGGCCGAGCAGTTCCAGACCTCGAAGGCTACGAGGGAGCAGCGCACGACCACCACGACGAAGGTGATCAAGACCAAGACGAGCTCCACCTCCAGCAGCTCGCACACCAGCAGCGCCTTCGGGTCGATGGACGCCCTGCCGGCCGAGTTCAGGCGGGCCCTGGAACGCGCTGCTGCCGCTGACGATGACGTTGGCGACGATGTGATGTCCAAACTAACCACGGCAACGACGAAGACGACCTCGCCATCGTCGTCGTCATCGATCGCCTTCACCCTGCAGCCGTACGCGGAGCGCACGGGAGCCGCCAAGGTGACGGTGCTCGAGGAGCGCCAGTTCGAGAGCGACCAGCGGGCCTTCACCGAGATCCGCACGCGGGCGGCCGACGGCGAGGAGAAGCTGCAGCAGAGCTCCGAGTCGCACCGCGAGCAGGCGGCCTTCAAGAAGGTGCGCAGCCAGGACGACCTGGAGATGGCGATGGCCCAGGAGGCGAGTGAGGCGAGTGAGGCGAAGGAGGCCAAGGAGAAGCCGATGACTGTCACAGCTGCGACGGCTGAGACACGCCTATCGGAGGTGGCGCGGAATCCACGAGATCGGCAAAATATTGTCAGGGGTATTTTGAATGTATCGGAGAGTGGGAAGCAGACGCTGGCGACGGAGGGCGGCGGCGTCGAGACGACCGAGTGCGAGCACTACGTCCAGGAGTCTTTCGAGGACCTCGAGCAGGTGCTGACGCCGACACGACCCAAGCACGGGCAGGGCGACTCCCTGGAGGCGACCGCGGAGAAGCCGTCGCTGGTGCGCGAATTGTCCGAGACGCTGACGACGATGCGCGACGGCGACCAGCAGGTGACCAGACGTGTGGAGACCTCCAGAATCCAGCCCGAGGCGCCCAAGAAGGGCGCCGGCGGCTCGAAGCTGCTGAAGAAGTCCGAGTCGGAGAAGAGGCTCGAGCTGGAGGCCCAGAAGCTGATCGAGAGCTACCAGAAGGTCAAGAAGGAGGCCGAGAAGCTCTTCCAGAACGACCGCGTGGACGACGCCGAGGGATTCGTCTTCGACGACGAGGTCCCTCGGGCCGAGGGCGAGTCCAAGGAGGCGCAGATCATGGAGAAAGAGAAGGAAGCGAAAGTAGAGGTCGAGGAGATCAAAGAAAAGTCCGAGAAGAACGAAAATGTCGAGACGACAGAAAAGGTCCTGATTAACGAAAATGTAGTCATGAAGGAAAACACAGTTACGGAAGAGAATGAGGAGAAGAAAGCCGAAGAAGAGAGGAAAATTCAAGAAGAAATGAAAATTGAAGATGCGACTTTAACGGAAAAAGAGTCACATGTTAAAGAAGACATCAACGTGGAGGCAAATGCGGAAGAAAACCTTGAAGAGGAAGATCGTCTAAAGAAGGACACGATCGACCTGACCTCCGACTTCCTGAGGAACGAGTGCGACTTCATGGTCCGGGAGAGGCAGCACGTCGAGGAGTTGAAGACGAAACAGGAGAACTCGATGTCCCCGGAGGTCCTGGAGCCGGCCCAGGAGGTGCCGGAGGCGTCGATGCCGGACAGCGACGAGCCCGAGTACGTGCTGCACAAGAACATCATCGAGGAGCCGGACGACGACGCCGAGGCCGCCAGGGCCCCGCGCCAGCCGAGCAGGGAGCGCATCGTCGAGATCGAGCGCGAGAAGGTCGCCGAGGTGCTGACGATCGAGGACGTGACCGGGTCGCAGGTGCCCCAGGAGGCCGTGCGCAGGGGGTCCGCGCCCAGGAGCCCCCGGTCCGGCCGGAACTCCGACGAGGCCGTCGCGAAGCCGCCGCCGCCCGTGCCGCACAAGCGCGAGACGAAGCCGGAGCCGGCTAGGCGAGAGCGTGAGCGCGGCCACCACCAAAACAACACCAACTCCAACCAAATGCCCCAGTTCACCACCGAGGTGGTCAACGTGGTCGAGCAGCCGCCGAGGGGTTTGGCGAACGCCAGCATCGAGGTGGAGATCGCGCCGCCCAAGCCGATGGAGCGCATCATCGTCGGCGTGGAGCACAAGATCGAGTTGCCGCTGCACAAGGTGCGCACAACAACAACTGTGAGCCCGGTCATCACCTTGGCCAGCGAGGATCTGCCCAGCGAGAGTGCGAGGGCCAGCAGCAACCACAAAAGAAACAACAACAACAGCAACAATAGGCACGCGTCATCGGTTTGTGCGACCTCGGTGGACGCGGCGAACAAGTCGCGTTCGACCCTGCACCTGGAGACGATCAACCTGCCGACCGAGCCGGAGGCTCTCGTCCAGTCGCCGCCGGTGGTGTCGACCTCGTCCTCGGCGGACTCCGTCCAGAGCGCCATCGAGGTCATCGCCGTGGTGAAGCACGACGACGACGGCGACGGCGTGGACGATGACAACGACTTCGCCCGCCCGGTGGTCGTCGAGGAGGAGCCCGAGCCGCAGCCGCAGCAGCAGCAGCAGGAGAAGCCGTGGAAGGAGCAGCCTGTTCAGAGGGAGCGGCTGGATGAAAACGAACAAGGTGAGCCCGAACTTTGTTTCCTATCATTTTTGATAGCCTTCACATTAGAATTGTGGATGATTTCAAGAACATATTTTCGATCTGCTCTATTGACAAAAATATTCGTATGATTGACAATAGAGGCGTTGAATCAGAAATCGATGGGAAATTTTTCTGATTGTCTACTTTGGTTTTCAAAAAATACATTTCGAAATACATTGAAATTTCCTGGTCCGTCGAACTAAATCCAAAATCCAAATTTGCTCCGTTCCCCATAAATATTCTCCACGCCGGTCGATCCCATTGCAATAATTCGCTTTAAGCCTCGGCCTTAAAAGCCGGCTGAAATTAACCGCTTTTCACTCCACCCATACACGTGCACTCGTGCCCTTTGGCCATCGGTTCGTTGCGACTCCGGCTTCTGCCGCCGCTGCCTCCGCTGCCGCGAACGAGGTGTGAAAATTGAAAATGGAAAATCGCTTTCAACAACCGTCCATCACCGGGTCGCCACCGCCGCCGATCGCTGCGGCGAAAGCCAATCGATTGCATAATTGCTTTTGGTGCCTTTCCATGCCTCCGAGGGAGCCGAGTTCCAAATGAAAATCCATTTTTGCGGAGTTTCCAGTTGAAAACCATAACAGCAAATAGAAACAACAAACACACAACAAGAAAACAAAACAAAAAAAAAAAAAATGAATATGGAAAAAATGTGGGTGGAAGAAATCACGTGTAGGCAACACTGGCTTGGTTTATGGCTTCGGCTTTTTATTGGCACAAAGCGTTGCAATGGCCGATGTTATTGGATGGATGGGTCTGATAACCGATTGCTGCTCTTGTTCTTGCTGTTTTCGTTAGCCAAATCGAAATATTAAAGTGACTAATAAGCAACTAAATGTGGTTCAGTGGTGTATTAGCGGCTTTTATTCCATGTATTGTGGTGGAAAAAGAAGCAAGTGTTGAGCATTACCTTTTGCTGACTTGAAACACTGGAAGGCTTGTTTCAAGGCTTGGATTTCTATTTATCGCCACAATTTAAAGGGATCCATTTTTTGGTTTTCTATTAAATATAGAAAATTCAACCCAGACCTCACTGTTCTCCCTGATAGAAATTTAATTTGAAAATAATTTCTAAAGAAGGAAAATGCTCTCCATCATGCTGATTGGATTTTAAATAGTAGTTGTGAAGTACTCTAAATTAAGGTTAATTGCTTTCCCTTCCAACCCCACACACATCAGCAACTCGTTATCCTTGCTATTCTCGTCCTCTCCGTCCAACTCCACTCATCCACCCCATGGAATGCCAATAAAAGTGTCAATCAGTGATGGAATTCCCTTGTTGAGTTCCCTCGTCATATTTGGCCAGTAACAAAATTGCGTACTAGCGATTTTGCTCCACTGAACTTTGCATACATATTTCTGCACCATCAGATGGCGCCACCATACAACAACAACAAAAACAACAACAACAACTGAGAACAATGGAAAGACAACAACAGCAGCGAGGACAACTGCAAAAAGTCAAGTGAAGCACATTTTTTGATTGACAGTTTGCGGAGAAATTTTACTCGATTTTGCCGAGGGAATGATTGACTTTATTTGACAGGCGACAGACAGGGGACAGACCAACGGACGGACAGCCAGACAAACAGTCAGACTAACGGATAAAGACTTGGAGCAAAAAAGTGGACACAAAACGGTCTCGGTCAGACAGAACGATAGACGAGAAGTCGAATTGAAAGTCGTTGCGGATGAGGAGGAGACGAAGAGAGGAGGAGGCAAAAGAGTCAGCGGCTTTCATGTGGCACGAGTACTTGCCAAAGGCTTCCTGTGCGGCTGATGGTCAATACCTTGGAGATCCTGCGGCTGGAAGTCTCGACTCGAATCGACTCAACTCGACTCGACTCGTCTCAATCGACGCTTGATTGGCGGTGGATGTCGACTAAATACGGCTTAAGTGGCCGTGAAAGTGGGGAAACTCCTTGGGGGCTTCGACTGGGGACGATAAGTGGGAAATCGCTTGGAAGCTGACGTGAACGGGTCAAAAGGGAGGAAGGAAAGGGTTTAAGGAAAAGGGACCAGTGGAAAAAGAAGAAAATCTTCTGGTTCCCTCATCTCTTCCTCATCTCCGTCTTCACTTGACCTCGTCGCAGCCACTTCGGCGGCCTGTATTGACGTGGCCTGCCAGATGACATTCCAACGGCTTTCAACTTGTTCACTGCCACATCAAGCAGCGAAGATTTGCATACAAATATGCAATATCCTTCTCTCGCCTGCTCCTTCTCTTTCTCTCCGTCTTTCCCTCCGTCGCTGGCGCTCTCATTGTTTCCGCTCCCTTGGTTTTATTCTCTCTTTCTGCGGGACGCCTTCTCGCTATCTGGCATGTCCATGGCATATGCAAAAATATTCCTAATGGCTTTATCGTGTTCCAAATACGCGAATTGAATACGGACACAACAAGTTCAATAATAATAACAATAACAACAACAACAACAGCTACTAAGACAACTGCAACAAATATGGCAAACACAACAAAAGCCGCTGCAGCTACAACAAGCAAAAATATATGGCTAACAACGTCAGTGCAACAACATTATAACCTGGCCATGTCCAAGAACCACCAGCGACCCGCCTCCTTCGCCTCCTTCGTTGCAGAAACCCCTCCTGCTCCTCCTCCCCCTGCCGCTCGACTGTCATCGCATGTCGAGCGACAACCTGAGATCAAGTCATAACCATTTACATGCGGCTCAAACGGCGACTCAAACTCCGACTGCAGTCGCGACTCCCAGCACAACCTCATGATCGACCCGGCTCCCGGGACCCACAGCCGGACCCAGACCCACAAAACAACAACAAGCGCTCAGCACTTTGGCTTGTAATGCAGAGCAAAGTAGGAGAATTTACAAGCGCTTTAAGCCCATAAATAATGGGTCAGTGGAACGAGTAGATGGATGGATTGCATGGATGTCCCCGAGTGCAGCGACAATAGAAACAACAACAGCTGCAACGACGACGAGGATGACGATGGAGACGAGGAGGGACTGCGAGCCAGCGAGTGAGAGGCAGAGCGATAAGAAGGATGTTGGGGGGAAATAAGCATAAATAGAGCTTTTGGAAAACTCGATAAAAGCTGTGTATTTAGTGCGGAATGAAAAATGGAGCTCAATGGAAAACGGAAAACTCCTTACGAACCACGCAGCTGGGTGTTTGGGTAGCTGAATAGATGGTTGAGTGTGTCTGTCCGCCTGTCTGTCTGAGAAAGACATTTGCCGTCCCACTTCGCTCCACTCCACTTCCCTCTAGTTCAGTTCGCTCCGTTCGATCGATCGATCGACTCGAGATGCTCCTCAGGAGTCCGCAGGATGCTGAGTGCGATTGCATGTTGGTTTTTAATTAAATGCAAAAATAATGAAAACGTAAATGTTTCGACGGAGAGAGAGAGAGAGAGAGAGAGGGAGAGAGAGGGAGAAGCAGAACATTAAAATGGACGGCTTGTATCAACAGCGATTGCTGTGTGTAGTTAGATAGATGAAGCTATCTGTCCACACAAAGGACTGCATGCGGCAATTTTAATTAAAGTTATTTCGCCTCTCTGTTTGCGGTTCGAGGGTGATTGAAATTCAAAATCAAATCGAACGAACTTGCTCGAAACAAGTGAATATCTATCACTCTCTCTCTCTCTCTGTCGTCTGTTGGTTTAAGCGAGGGACGAAATGGGAATTTAATTTAAACAGACGAAGCCTGCAAACTGAGCTTTGATTGAGTTTGAACTGTTTATTTCGGGCAATTCATGTCACGGATAATGCGGAGAACTCGTCATTGATGGTGTTCTCCGAACACGGGTGAAACGGCCAACTTCCTCACAAGACTGGGAGCTTTCTCTGGTTGGCATCTTTTGCCTTTCTATACATTACCCTTAATTCATGACGCGTACCTTTTCCGGCCCTTTTCCGTCGGTCGGGCGACTTTCAAATGGCGTTGCCTTAACATCCACCTCATCTCAAGCCCAACCTCAACCTCATCATCTTCCACTCTCCTCTGCCGCCCTCCCCTCTCGCCGCTCGCCCCTCGACGGCGAACTTGACCCTCACGTTCCGACGATCGCTACCGTAGAATCTCCGTATCGTGATCTCATGATTCTCTCCTCATATTTTCGCGCAGGTTTTTCGTTTCAAATACTTTTTATTTTTTGGACTTTCTTGTGGTGTTTGGTGTTGTGTTGTTTAGTTGTTGTTGTTATTGTTGTTGTTGTAGCTGCGCCAACATCTGTCGCAGCACATGTCATAAATGTCAACAAACGGAAAAATATTGTTCTCCGCTCAGCAGCTACTGTCTAGGGGTCTGTCTGTCTGTCTGTCTATCCGTCCGTCCGTCCGTCCGTGGTTGCCCGGTGCAACGGGCCGCGGTCCCTCGGCCTGTCTGTCTCTCCCTCCATCTGTCGTTCTCTCCTAGCTTCTCTCTCTTGCCCCGTTGGTTCTGCATCCAGCATCTCTGTCGTTTCTGCCACCGTTTGCCTGCCCGTCCCTCCCTCCATTTGTCCGGCCTTCCTTCCCTCCATCCGCCGCTCTCTCGGTGGAAATGTGATAATTGAAAAATCTAATTCCCAGATAAAACGCAAGCTCCCCATACGGCACAGAACCACACAGAACGGAGCAGCCCAGCGCAGCCCAGCACAGCATGGTAGCCTCTAATGAGCTTTCCTGGAAGCCTCGGGAGGCGCAGCTGGGCTTGGGTTGTGTCCGCGCCTGGGCCGGGGTCCGGGGTCCGGGTCTGAATTCGCCAGTGTCAGCCACGGCTCCGTCGTCGTTGTCATTTTACTTGCCTGCCACTTGGGTTTCTGTCAACTTTACTCGGAACGCGGTGGCCAGCGATTTTTGCTACTGTTGCACTTTTCACTGATGGTTTTCGTCTCATTTATTCGGCTTTTGTTTCACTTTTTCTCCTCTTGTTTGCTGGATTTTACAGAGTTTTGTTGGATTTATCGGAGTTCTGTTGAATGTTCATTTTGTTCTTCTATTTTTATCTCTCCTTTGCCCTCTTCCTAGATTTGTTATCTTCTGCAAGTCCCCGTTTGCTCCCTTCTCCTTGTTGCTGCTGGTTTTCGGAAGCTGCTGCTGATGAGAATCTTCTGAAGTCTTGATTTTCCCTCCGATGGCGTGAGGTTAAATCGAGCAGTTTATTTCTGTGGAAAGCCTCTTAATTGGTTTCGCAAAGAGGTGGCAATTAATTTTGGCCTCCATCGGCGGTTTCCATCTCGGGAAAAGTCCGTCCGTCTGACTGTCTGCATGTCTTCGAAGAAACAATCTTGATTTTACATCGCAGTGACTACCGAGAATTTGAACTGAGAGCGAGATGCCACGATTTGTTTGAGCTGAGGAATTTTATTCGCTCTTATTCAATTTTGATGAGATTCCCCGACTATAAAATTAGATTTCAATGTTTGTGGAAGTAGACAAACGCATAAGAAAATTAAAATTAAAATCATGTTTAAATAAAACTCCACTTTGTTTTTTATCCCCAAACGAATTTATCACCATTAAAGAACAGGTTGAAAGTCATTCGGCTGACTGCAGGCCGTTCCTCCAATTTGTCTTTCCTCGAAAACTCCGCCGACTGCTCGCTGCACTGCAACTGTGCAACTGTAATCGTATGGCAGCACCGTGCCGCAGGACTTTTCCTCGGAAGGCGCTGCCTTTGCCTCGGCTCGCGTCCTGAGTCGCTCGTGGGGTCGGTCGATGGACCGTTTCGAAATTCATTTTCGGTGAAAAACCATCGAATGACTCGGATCTCCTCCTTTTCTTCTTCTCCATTGCATTCATTGTCTCTCCTCCGTTCGTTCGCCCTGTCTCTGCTTGGCCATGGAGCGGCGCACGAGACTTAATAAAACGTCAACGGGCTCATAAATCGTAAGCAACACTTTTTCGCGCCTCCGTTTTTTGCGGGACTCCCTTTTCACTTCCTTTGTTAGTCACTTTTTGGTTCTTTTTATTAATTTTTTTTCTTCTTATTTTTTCCTCTTCTCTTTGATTTTCGAGGCAATCCTTTGTGGTTCCTTTTGAGGCCTCACGGTCTCATCCTGCTCCTTCTCGCCCCGTCTCAGTCCCTCCCTCTGGATCCTTCACCGTGTGCAGTAATAAAGCAATATTCGCTCGTACGTGGAGCTGAGTCCTGCCTACAACAACAACAACAACAACAACAGCAACAACAACAAAACTCAATTATGCTGCGCCCGAGGCGACTCCTGAGAGCGGCGGCGGACGGTTTTTGTTGTCGTCATCGCGATCGTTGTTGCTGCTGGAGTCATCGTCGTTGTTGTTGCTGGATGCCCATGTTGTTGGCTTTTGATGGGGTGCTCGCGTAGTTGTTGTTGTTGTTCTCGCCGGCGCGTCATAATTACTTGTTGCCCGCCCTCTGTCAGCAACTTTGTTCCTCGAACTCTTCCTTTGGCCGCACCGAATCCTGCAACAGCAATACAACAACAACAACAGAGCGATATAAAAGCTTGCGATTTTTTTCATTGCTGCCTTTGTTATGTCGATCGCGTTGTTGTTGTTGTGCTGTGTTGTTCCCTTTATTGTTGTCTAGCGGATTAAGACGTGCTGGCAATCAACACGTTGACAACATTGTACAAAGCATGAAGTGTTGTTAATTTGTTCTGATGTTGGACGCGTTGCTGGCCGCCGGTCGATGGCGTCGGTGGAGCGGCTCGGGGGCTGGCGGAGGATGTGGGAGGCTCCGGCGGGTCCGTAGACGAACTCCGATGTGTTGAATTTTCATCCGCAGATCGGACCGTGAAAGAAAGCGACCAGGATGAGGAGGAAGTCGTCAGATTTTATGACTTATGTCGAATTTCATACAATAGGATCATGCAAAAAATACCAAAAAAATGATCGGGGAACGATTTTCATGATTACACGTATACGACAGGGGGTTTAAAACAGAGTTATTGATGCGTGAAAACAATAATCCAAGCCCGTCATCCGAGGGCACTCGTTGGTTGTCCGTGAGAAAGAATGAGTGAAAAGTCTGCGGAATGAGCCGATATATCACTTATCCGCTTATCCGCTGATCCGTGGAGACCTCTAAAGCAACGACCTCAAAACGGCCTGAGAAATTGCGAAATTCCCAAAAAAACAAAAACTCTCCACCTCGAAGAAATCCATTAAAATATATTCGAACAAGAGATTTTCTGATAAAAGCCCAAAAACAAAGGCACGATGAAAAAACCTGAGAAAATACCGCAAAATCCAAAAGAACATAAGGAGAGATAAAGGGGCCAGAGTGAGAGGGGGAGAGACAACGAATAAATAAACATGAGAACTTGGCATGGGACTCGCAGAGAGAATAATAATTAAAGTAACCCTAATTCTGACACGTACGGCAATAAAATCGAATTAAAAGCAACAATAAGTGCAGAAACAAACACAACAACTAAGGCAGGAATGGGCATTATGACCAGGAAATTGCGCCCGGCAACCTTTGGCAACCTTTGCCGGGTCCAATCCATGCGTCATGCAAATGCCCCGTGCGGTCGAAATGAAATACAACGCGGTACTACAACAACAACAGCTAGTCCAACATCGCACCAAAACAAAAACATTACGAGAAACAAAAAGCAAGAGCAATAAGAACTGAAGTATAAAAGAAGTGCATTCGAAACCGAAAACCAGAGAATTGACTGCAGCTACGTGAGGCCAGCCAACGGACGTCGGCATGTGCGAATGTGTATGAGTGTGCGGACGTGTGTGTGGGCCGATGTGGAGCAGCCACCACGGGCATCGTCCACGAACGCACAGTTAACTGCGATTGCCAAAGTTGCGATCGCAGGGCAACCGAAACTTTTCCATGCCGCGCTGTTCATTTCGAATGAAAGCTGGGGAGAAGTTGGCGAGAAGAGTTTCGAGTACGATTCGAGCGAACAGTGTGGAAATTGATTAAATTTCCATTGCGGGTAATTGAAAAAACCATTTAAGAGTGATCATTTCAGTTTAGAAAAGTCGTTAATGATTGAAATGGGTTCATTTATGCAGCAGAGAGCCTTCGGATAAAACGGATAAATTTTATCCGCCTTATCCGGTGTGTCGAAATTGGTACATACGCTAATTGCACGACTAACAAAGTGGCAAACTACTCATTTCACAACTAGTAAACCACCGGATAATAGTTTTCCTCTTACATTTACGGTCAAAACAATTACGATATTTGCTAAAACTACCAAATCAAACCAACTGTTGGCAATGGACATTTGCGGAACGCTGTCGCCGAAAATCCCATCACAATCATGCGTTCGCACTCCAATCTCGACGAGCGCACTCATGACACTTTGTCATCATCAACCGCATCATCGCGGTCGTGGTCATCTAGGACGATGGCCATGGCGATGATGGCGACGGAGACTCGACGTCGTCGCTGCTCGCGCTGACCCACGTCCGCCACGCACAAAACCGCAAATCACCGCATCGCCGGACGCAGACGAGGGCAGACGGCCCAAAGTCAATCTGGCCGAAAAACCACAGACAAAGAAATACAACTCCGGCAGAGACCTCAGAAGCCACCTCAACTGCGAATCTGAGATCGACGAAGTAGAGGAAAAATAATCGACACACCCTTACACAGCTGTCACTGCCGTGCGATGTCAGGAATCCTTTGCTAAGCCACTATTCAACGATTGTTGTTGTTCTGGTCGTCGACGTCGTCGTCGTCGTCGTTGCCTCATTCGCATGCAGATCGCTTGCGAATCGCAATAATTGCAGCTCGAAATGAAATAATTTCGCACGCAAATTGTTATTAACGCGAAACTGAAGCCGCGCTGTGGTCAGAATTTTAAAACCTCCTCGAGAAAAGTCTCGGTGTCGCCTTAGCTCGTCGCCCAGGCAGGGACGAGGTCGATCGCAATCATGGGAGATTTTCAGAAAATCAAACCAAAATAAAAGATATATTGGAAATCTAACTGAAAATCTGACAAAAAAAGATAAATTTAGAAATTTCTATTTCTATATAAAAGAATAAAAAATTAATTTGAATACTCAAATATTAAAAAGAATTCTGTCGAAGGAATTCCTTTTTACTGGACACTGAATTTAAATTTTAAAAAGTTCTGGGTCCTGACCCAATTTTTACTGTTATTAAATTTTTAAGTAAATACTTTACTTCCTTTTTTTACTTTTTACATTTACATTCATTTTCTTCATTGGATTAATTCAATGGAGGGTAAGTTAATTCTTCCACTCTCGCGCTTTCCGCACATCCTGTCCCTGCGCTTGTGTGGGTTTCGCGCCAACGCGGCCGGGGTTTATTGGGGCAGGAAATGGGGCCTGCGGCGGGCGTAATGACTGTTGGCGCGCGGTCTCGCTTTAATCACTGTTATTGTTGTTATTAAACTTCGCGCACGGCCTCGTGTCAGTTCATAAATTTCCCAAATGAGAGCAGGGTTTTTGTTTTTTCGGTTCGTTTTTGGGGTTTTCCGACTCACTTCGCAGGAGGTTTTATTCCTCGTTATCTCTGCGGCAATTTCCATAATCGATTCTGTTGACTGTTCTTCGGGCCTCCCGGTTGGAGTGTCTGAGTTTGTGAATTTAATTAAATCGCTTTGCAATGTTGAACGGCATGGCACGCTAAGCAAATAAAAAGACATGTTTTTCCAACCAACTCAACTTTTTTTAATTCGACTACCCTTGCGTAAACACATTTTATGCGAACACCAATTAAAAGCTTAAAAATACGAAATTTTTTCATCTACTCAGTTTTAATACGAAAATCTCTTCGAAAAACACATTTTATTGGAAAATAAATATCAGGAACTCGTTTTTGCACTGTGGATAAAATCGGTTCATTTTATTCGGAGTCAGATTTTTTATAAATTTAAACAGTTTTTATCAGCTGGCACTATAAACTGATTAGGGGTGTGTTTTTACTCCTCCGGATAAGACGGATAATTTTTATCCGATGGAATAATGTGGAAAATTCAACTGTTTGGATGATCAGAAGCACCGAAAGATTATTCGTTCTCATCATTGTCGTGTTCTCTTCACGCGCAAATTGGATACAATTTATCCGCATTGGTTTTTAATGCAATTTCCACCGAATGATACGATAATTCTCAACGGCTTATCTTGGAACTTTTATTGCAAATCAAAGCAATTTAGTCGCTTCGCTTCGAACAATTTACACACCTCTTGCTCACACACACACACACTCGTGCATTTATGGGCCATGAGGTTCACCACAAATTTCCTCTGGTGGCCTTCGAAGGCCAATCATTACAACACATTTCTGCGGCTTGCAGCGAGAAGATGTATAAAGCAATTTAGCAACAATGTGGATGGCAAACAATAACATAAAATATAAAACGACGAGGCAATGATAAAAACAACAAAGGAACACAAATGGGATGAAATAAAATACAAGGAACAACAGGCGTTAATGACACTTGCGTTCGCATGTGTTCAACAGTTTATGGCTTGAACTTGATCTCAGCACAAGTGGATTTCTTTTTGGTTTTTCTTGTTTTGTTTTTAATTCACCTTTCCTCAATTTCATTCTCACTTCAAAGGAAGCCTTCATCTTGGCCATAGCAAGGTATTATAAATATTTTGCCTTGCATCGATCGCACCTTTGTTTTGGCTGCCCATCGTTCATTTTCCCTTAAATGCATTTTTCAAATTATAAATTTCCCTTTTCCACATATAAATTGCAATTCCTTGCCTCCACCAATGCCGTGATTTATATCGCTGCATGACAACTCATAAACCAAAAACTTTAAACCGCATCGCAAATCAAATGGCAACGAAAATTCGCGCCGGCTCGAGGGTCAGGACGAGGTCGAGGGGAAGGACGAGGCCTTTGACGACTGCCCTGCGCTAATCCTTAGGCCAAGCATCTCTCATTCTATCCTCCGAGAGCAACATAACATCGACTGTAACAACAAGATTCAAGTGTTGTTGCTGCCGCTGCCTCCATGTCGTCGTCGTACCTGCCGCCTCGGCGAAGATTTGCTTCAAAGCGGCGCAGCAAAGGTTTGGCGGTCAAATGTCTTTTAAGTTTTTCTCCTCGCTCCTCGTCTCCTCTCCCTCTCTATTCCTTCCATCGCCCATCGGCCCCATCCCTTCATCCACTTGCTCTGCCTCTCGGCGGAGCCTTTATTTGTCTTCTTTAACGAAGCCCAGCCATAACTACATCTGCAATCGCAAGTATGTTGTATCCGATGTATACCAATTGCTCAGATCCGTGTGGCTATTCATCCGCATGTCCGTCCGTCGGTCCGTCCGTCCGTCCGTCGCCACGGTAGGATTGTGCGACTGTCCAAAATGTCTGTTCAACTGTCCGACACACGGTACTAAAAAGTTGATTGCACTTAAAACTGACAACGAGCCAAGTGGAATCTTATTAATAAGAACCAGCAGCGCGACGGGCCGGGAGCCGCGGGGCGGGGGATGAGTCGGATAAGGACTTTTAACTTGTTGCAGCAAGCGTACAGGTTGCAGGCTGTCCAAAGTAGCGAAGAATCGGAGAACATTTGAAGATGAATTCCTGAAATCCTCGTGCCTTATTATTGAGGGGGAAAAATTTCAAAAGATATTCATTTGGAAATTTTTAAAATGATATTGTAGAACAATGTAGTCTCTATAATTTGGGACAATTTTTGCGATTTGGTCATAATATCTGGATATAGCATTTAACATTTACAAAATGTCTGCATTTAGAAATATTTAGAAAAAATTTACAGAACTTGAATTCAGACATTTTTAAACATCACCGAACTCAAAAAATGTTTTTCTAAATCTTTGAAATCAAAGACGTTTTCAGTATCAAAAACTAATTATAAAATTAACAAAAATTTTATAGCAAAAGAAGAATGCGAAATTTTGCATTTCAACAATTTTCTGCTGTGTTTCATAAATCAGCGGGCCAATTGGGAATTCTCGCTGACCGTCATCCAAGCCGTTAACACCTCATTATCGTGCAATTTATCCCCGGCCCCTCTGCCTCTCGCTGCCCGACACCGCAGACTAAGTGCTGGCCACTGGAGCAGCAACGAATTCTAAAAGGTGTGAATTATTTTTGTGGTCGACGCGAGGAAAGAACAATCAGTCGAGTGAACAATTTAAATCGCTCAAATGGATCCCTCTCTCTCCCTCGCTCTCTGTCGATGCGCTGAAGAAAACTCAAATGTCCAGAAGAGAAAGAAGCGAAGAAATCCAAGAAAATCAAATGAAATTCAATATGGCAGCTGGCGCAATGGCCACGGCACGGCAGGGCACGGTTGGACCGGCGCGGCTCGACTCGGCTGCCTCGGCTGCCTCGGCAGACCACACAGCATATCATGGAAGGTAATGGAGTGTGCAGAAGGAAATTACTGGCTGGTGATGGTGCGTAACGTGGCTCCGTTGCCGTTGCGGACGGAGCCACCGAAAATCCGGACGGGGCGAAGAAGGCAAAGAGTGAGGGACGGACAAACAAACAGGGGAACCGGCGAGCGAGAGAATCACGGGCAGACGGACGGAGGGAGAGAGCGACCACGGACAAACGGATCTGGGGACCGACGAACGGACAGTCGAAACATGCTACAAGTGGACGGACGGACCAACCAGAGGACACTAGAACGGACGAGAATCAGCGAAGGAAGGCATAACGGACGGACGATCCCAGAACGGACGACTCTCTGGACACACAGTCTCAACACCGAGCTACGAACGGTCCGGCAGCACCAGCCGCGGCACCAGGGACCACCCGAACGCTCGCTGAACTTGGCCCAAACCCTGACTGCGCCAACTCTGCTCGCTATCTCTGACTCAGCCACGGTAAAATTTTCGTCATCGGGCCGGCATCGACGTATGCTGCCAATAAGAGAGTGAGAGAGACCAGGAGATAAGGAACAACGGAGAACGAGTGAATGAGAGCGACCGAGAATAGTGAGAGAAGGACAGAGAGGAGTGAAATAACTCCACAGATAACGAGAGAACGAGATAGGGACAAAAATAAACAACACGGAATCAAATAAAAATAGTAAAAAATAATGAGTAAAAATCCTGCAAGATAAACATCCCACTGCAACATTGTTGCGCCAAAGTGGCAACACTTTATTTTCCACCTCTCGTTACCGACCGGTGACTGGGAACCTTGTCTTGCCCTGGCCACCGTTTGTGTTTACACTTCCATGGCAACAACAACAGCTGGAAAAAAAGGAGACAAACAAAGACCATGCTAGGGTTCATGGGCTCAATGGCTGGCTGGCTGTCTCTTGGCACCGATGTCCGGGGTTTCGATGTCCAAGTCGGGTTTGGCTGTCCACGGGTAACTTTGTCTCTATTTCTCTCTTTTCCAGTCTGTCCTTCGGTACGTAAAATTTGCCGCCCTCCCTCTGACTGTTTGATTCTCCTCAAGAACACTTTGCGTGTGCAGAGAAAAATTCATTAATTCAAATTGAAGGAAGCCATCTTTTCTCTCAATCGTTGAATTCAAATGTCGTCTCTCTTTCCCTCAAACCTCACCTTTCGTCCACCCCTTCTTGTTCTGCTGATTTTCTTTTTAACGCCACCCACTCCAGTCACCTTTTAAGGTGATTTTCTTTTTGGTTTATTGGTAGTTGGTTCTTCTTATTATTGGTTAGTTTTGTGCTAAAGGCTTTTCTTGTGGGTTGTTTGTCTGTGGTAGAGATTTTCCATTTTGTTTATTTCTTTATTGTGTAGTTTTGTATTCTTGCCGCGGCTGCTAATGATGTCTTCAAATGACGACCACAACCATTTAACATCAAACCATCTAAATTGGTCGCCTCGGAATGAGAAATTCACTCGTTCCACTGAGTTACAGACACCAGCTCCACATAATCCGCACCCAACTCCCTTCCTGCGCCTCCTGCACACATCAAAGTGGCGGCAAGATCTCTTAAGACGACCTGTAAAATGAAAGAAACATAAATGAAATACGACAAACTCACAAAAGAAAATAAAAGCTAACTGGGAAACAAACAAAAATATATCAAGTCGAGGAAGAAAAGTAAAAATAGAGGAAAAAGTACAAATAACTAAATCTTCCCTTCACAAAACGCTGGTATCTCCGCAAAGTCGCCTCGTGTAATCCATTTATCTGCCTCGCATGGACTTCATTAAGCCATGGACTGAAGTACGAACCGTCGGCCCGTCGCCTCCCGAGCATCCCCAGCATCCTCCCGAGAACCCGACCGATCTCGAGGTTCAGCCATCCGAGGCCGGCAACGTCCATTCAAAGAATCCACTGCACCCAGACCTCGTTCTCTTTCTCGTACCCTCATCTCGTCCCTCAACCCATCACCAACCCGTCCCCACCCAAGAGTTCGTCCTGCTCCCCACCTCCGCCACGGAGGCCTCGCAGTTTGAAGCGCTTATCGCGGTGCGCATGCGCTTAAGGTCTTAACCAGCCTTCATTTAAATATGGCCGCCGTGCACTAATTATCCGTGGAAAATGTGTTCAGACGTCCTCGGAGCTGCCAGAGGTCCACCGGGAGGCGGCAGCGGCACGGAGGGGGAGCCTCAGAGGGCTGCGGAGGGAGACAGAGGCAGCGAGTTAGAAAGGGAGCGGGCGGCGAGGTTCAGCGAATCGAAGGTATTTGGTTTTCGTTTGGAAAATTAACAGCCGTGTAATTAATGGCGAGTTCCCCAGAGGGCCGAGGGGTCAGAAGAGGGAGGTGGAGTGAATCCCCGTCTCGCTTCTCCTCGGCTATCTACCGGCTGTCGGGCCGCGCACCCTCTCTGTCTTCTCTCTGACTTTGGAGTCCAACTGTCCGAGAGTCCGTCGTTTTTCTCGGACTCCTGGGTCCATCTGTCTCAGCGTCCAGCGGCCGTCCGTTCGTCCGTCCGTCATCCGTCCGTTCTGGGTCTTTTGGTGCATCTGTCTCGCTCTGTCGTTGCTCGTGTGTCTCGTCCGTTCTGTCCGTGTCTCTGCCCTGTGTGTCTGTCGAAGGCTCTCCTGATAAGTCTCGCATGTCTCCGGAGCTCCATCGACGGCCCCGTCCAGCCCATTTATCTTTTATTTACGCCTCGTCCGTGTCATGTGTTGCCAATTAAACATTTTGTTTGGGGCAATCGCCCGACTCGAGATGGTTCTGGACAGTGCTGGGCAGCGGTGGTTCGCCAGTGTTGCCAAACGCTTGAGGCTTTTTTGTATTTATGTAGTTTAAATAATTGCAGAATAAGCCAGGCTTCCTAAATTTTATTTAAACTATTTTAATTTTATATAACTTCAAATGTATGTCTTTAATTTATTAAATATTTTTCTATAAATTTTAAATCAAATTTTCATACGCATTAAAAATGGTCCTTTTTATTTACAGGTAAGTCCAACACCGACGAGTCCTTGATCCGTAGATCGACATCTTCGGTGAGTTTTTACTGCTGTTAACTCGATCTCCCTCCATCGAAATCGTTTTCTGGCTTCTACTTGGCCAAACGATGCCAATCGGATTCAATTTCTCCATCCCACCATCGAGGTCGCTCCACTCGTCCATTAGCTCAATTTCTGCCCCCGGTCCTGAGGCGTCCATCCGAAGGTCCTCGCAGTTCTCTGCCGACAATGCTGCCACTTTTCCCCCCTACTTTTATCACGTTCCCTCCACAGGCACTGCTTTTCCAATCTCTGGCATCATTGGTTTAATTCCGTTTGCATATCAGATTTCATTCGTTTGCTCTCCGGCCAAAAAAGTAGCAACAGACAATCGAGTCTGAGGAGGAATACAAAAGAGCAGTGGAAGGAAGGAGCAGGAGGGCGGTGGGAGAGAGGGCAGGACGGAAGGATGGCGAATGAAGAGAGCTTCATTAGCACATTTCGCTGTCGTGTTCTCACTTGCGAGTCCTTCGTCCTTTTGCGATGTTCTCTTGGAGGAAAGTTTTCCTCCTCTGGCTGCTCTCAACACTTAATTTCGACGGGATTTTCCTATGTTCCCTTCTTTCTCGTCATTTTTCAGCGATTTTCCGTTCATTTTCTCAATTTGCCTGTTTTTCTCCTCCCTTTTTGGATTCCCTTTTCGCTTCCACCGCGAACAAAAACAATGCCGACCATTAGCTGTCGACCGGAAGTTTCTCTTTTTCCGAACATTCTCGGTTCCTGTTGTTGTTGTGGTTGCGCTGTCTCGCTTCCTTCCTGCGCCATTTTGCGTTTTCCACTTGCAACTGTCGTTCCGAAAACATTCCATTTATCTATATTTTTATTTTATTTTCTGTTTTTTTTTCTACTTCTTTCTAATTTATTTTTTAGTTTTTTTTATTCAATTTTGTTTTCACTTTAAAATGATTCTTTGTTCTTATTATGTCCTGTATAAATTGGTATTTCTCTTCTCTCCCGCACTTCGCTTTTCATTTCCTCCAATTTCGTTGTTGCTGATATTGTTATTGTTACTGTTGTTGTCGCTGCCGGTGCAGTCGTCCAGAAGAAGCAGCAGCAGCAACAGCTGCTGTTGGCACGTTTTCGCCGTCGAATTAAATTTAATTGTCGAGTGGATTCGAGTTTCAGCAAATTGAAGGCGATTTGCGAAAATTAAGCTCGAGCTTTGAGCTTTCAATTTGCAAATTTCACCGAAGAGCAAGATGGCACGAGATAGCGGGACGATTACGGGGAAATAGAGCGACAGTGAAAGGGGGAGGACGAGGGGAGAAATTAAATCGAACTGCATATTAGAGCACTCAATGGAGCTTAGTTTCGAGATTTCGTGATATGGTTTAAGGAGCTTCGAAACCTATTCTTTAATTCAATGCGGGACGACGTTTTCAATTCGATGATGTGTGGTTTCTCTCTCACTCACTCAATCTCTACCTCACTCACTCCCTATATCTCTTACCTCAGCGATCGCCAGCTCATCAACGACTGCCTTCGCTATGCTGTTAATTAAGCCGAGTTTAGAAAGAAACAAATCCAGACTGCGAAATTAATAAACATTGTCAATGGCAGCAAAAACAACTAAAGCAACAATGCTTTGACATCAAAAGCATTTTGACTAGAACAACATTTTACAATAAAAACAATTTGACAACAACAACATTGTCACCAACGTCATCCAGTCCAACGTCCAGCCCACTGGTAGCGAGATCCTGGCGTCGATCGTCAGCCCCGGCCGACCTCATGTTGTCATACAGAAGCGTTGCCACATCGACAGAAGGCGATTGCGAACAAGAAGAAGAGGGAGAGGGGGAGGAAGAAGAAGAGGAAGAGCCAGAGCGGGACAGAGACATCGCCAACGCCAGCATCATCGGCCATTGCATGTCATCGGCGGCCGATCGTGCGCGCGATCGATGTTCGTGGAGGCCCCTCTTCTTGGAAGACGCCCCGCCCTCTCGGCTCCCTTGCGTCGCAACCACATGCTGCGATCGGTTTTTCGTCGTTCGTTCATCCGATCGATCGATCCGCAGACGAACAAAAGGAACGAATTGGCGACTTCAAATGCCTGCAGACCAGCAGAAGCTCCGACAGCAGCAGCAGCGACTCTTAGAAGAAGAAGAAGGAGAAGAAGAAGACTAACGACAACAACAACAACTGAGAGTAGCAGCAGCAGTTCGATTGCACGATCGTCTGCCAAGTGGTTTTGAACTTGAATTTGAAAGTTCTTCTGCTCTTTTCCACCCAACGACTCGACCAGAGTCGAGCGCCAGCAGTAGTAGCAGAAGAAGCAACAGCAACAATAACAACAATGAAAAAGAACACGTCGTCGCCATTCACGTTGATCTGTTGTTAAATGTCCCTGGCGATGTCATCAATATCAGCCGAGGCATCAGTGTCATTGTTGCTGCTTCTTCTACTTCTGCTTGTGCTTCTGTAGCTGCTGCTACTCCTGCGGTTGCTGCTCGTTCTCTTATTCTTCTTGATCGTCTTCATCCTCCGCATCGGCTGGCCTCCACTGCTTCTGCCGTCTGTCGGCCGCTTCCACCACTGCGAAGGTTGCTCGTCGATGCCTCAGATGCGGTTGTCGATGTTGCAACCAATGTCTGTGGTGTTCTTGCTGTAGTTGCTGTGACTGTTGATGTTGTTGTATTGACTTTGCCGCCGTTGTCTCATTCTCATTCTCATTGCCATCAGCACAGTCGCCGTGGCTGTCGACATTGGACCAGTCGATCTCTATGGGGACTTGGTCTTGGCAGCCCTTGGAGGGGAGAGCGAGCTCTTCTAATGAAGGCGACGACATGATGAGCAGTACGGGGTTCTTTCGAAATTGAAATGAAAAACTCTACTCAGCAGAGACTTCAAGAACAAGGTCCAAAGAGAATTTGAGAAAGATACCACAAGGACGCCAAGTTTATTATTAAAAGATTTGCGAGAAATCGGCTAGTGGTAGATGGTACTAACGATATTCACAACAGCAACTGCATCACCATTAACACCATCGACATTTCTCCGGTGACAGAAACCGTCAACGAGCCATTAGAAAATACTCGAACTTGGTAGCGCACTATCGCTAGTAATGGCAAGAATTCTCCGAATGATCCTTAAAATACCTTCCAATTAACACTTCCCGAGCGGCGCCGCCGCCACGGGGGATGCGCCGTGGGACGAGGGAGGACGGGCAGCCACAATAAAACCACCACATCGGCGTCGTCGAAAATTCCAGCAGCCGCAGTGGACACTGCATCAACATCGCCATCGCCATAGACGTCTACGTCCATGTCCTATCGACCATCGCCGTCGCAATCGACATCTCATCGCGTCTCTTAAAACAGTTATAAAAAGACGATGCGTTGTTGCCGGCATTGTCGTCATTTTTGTTGTTCTTGCTGTTGTTGTTGGCGTCCGCGGCGCCACTAATTACACATTCCGACCGCACACATAAAGGCAACAATGGCTACTAAGTGGCGTTAAATGCTCTGAATGGTGGTTTCTTCAAACTCTTGTAGCAGTTCTTGGTGTTGGCGTTGCTGGTGTTGGTCTAGGCGTTGTTGTTGTTCTTATTCCGGCTGCTGTTCTCTCTCCTGGCTGCCTCGATCAATGTCGAAGTTGATGATGGTGATGATGCCAAACACTGTGTGTTGGAAGGAAGCGGTAGCGAGGGGATCGAGGACTGGAACCAAGAGGTCGATGAGGATTCTGAAGTGGTGCAGGATGAGCAGTGAGATGATATTTGAAAGGCGTATCAACAGATTTTAAGGATTTAAAAATCCTACAAATCTTACCAGCGTTCATCGACCTCACCCGATTAGATGAGCTTCCTTCCTATTCTTTCTCGACCTTCATTCAGAACATCTCCGTCTTCTTTATTCCACTTCTAATTCGCATTGCTCAAAACTTCCTCTCTCGCCCTCTCGCTACCCCGAAATTTGACATTGTTCCTCCAATGCAAGTTTCGATACTACATCGCCGTTAGCCGGAGTATGCTTTTAACCATTGTTCTTTCTTCTATCCGTTGTTTCTGCTCCTCCCCTCTCTATCGATACCCCCATTTCTAAATCTTTCCTTTGTTCCCTCCCTCTCTCGTACCCCATCGAGCTGGGCTGTGGAGCTGTTGCATAATTTATTAACTACAGCGGGAGTCGATCGCTTGTTCCTTTTTCTGCCGCTGTTTTGTTTAATGACGTTCAATTGTGAGGCTTACACAAGAACAACAACACGACACAACCACGACAATAGCAGCAACAATTACAAGAACAATGATGACAACATAAATGACAACAACATCCACAGGAGCAATAAAAGCAGCAACACACCATCGAACCAACCACAGTAAGAGCAACCAAGGAAAAAGGAGGAAAGGAAAAGGAAACTATTGAAGAGCAGCCAAGAACAACATAGGAAAAAGCAACTACGCCAACGACAACAACACCAGTGACATAGAAACAAAGTAGCGAACCCATGAGAAGAGCAGAATCAAAGGATAGAAGAGGGACACAATGCGAAGAGTAGGGGAGTAGAGAGTAGAAGATGTAGAGAGTGGAAGTAGGCGATCGTGCAATAAAAGCATTCAGGGGAAAGAGAGCGAAGATGGAGAGGAGAAAAGACCAAGTCCACTAAGGAACTGACCATCATAAGGATGGGGCGAATGACGCGAATGGTCAAGGGTGATGACTACGATAATGCGGACTATGATCATGAAGGCTTTCATGATGACGTCTTTGATCATTATGTTTTTGATCATTAGGTTTTCGATCATGAGTTCTGGATCTAGAGACCTTTATGAACCATGAACCATGTGACAACAGAGTTTGCACACATCTTGGTAGAATTTCCATGCAGGTGGAGCAAAATTTCCTAAAAATTTACATATTTTTTCTATGTCAAAAAATACTTCGGCTTGGGCTTAATCATCGCTTTCAACCCGACCTCTCCAGATGGCCCAAAGAGCTCTCCTTGCTCTGGCAGATGAAGCTACGGAAACCCGTAATTTTTCCATTTTTTGTTATTGTCATTGTTGTTGCATGGGGATGGCGACAACAATTGCGCCTTGTTAAGTTCCGTGGAATTTCCTGTTGGTCGACGACGACGTCAGTTAGTTGGTTGGTTCGAGCCAAACAAGTCGAAAGTTGTAGTGGCAACAACAAAAAAAGAAGCCTAGCAATAACTAAAAATGAAAAACAAAAAAAAAAATGAAAAGAGAAAAGAGTAAGACAATAAAAATGCCAACAACAAAACGTACACACGCAGCAATAGCCAGAATCATAGCAACAACAACGGCTACGATGATGAACGCAAGAACAACAAGAGGCAAATGGCAACAACAATGGCAGCAACAATGACAACAACAATGGCAACGATAATAAGCCGCAAATATTCAATGAACAATTGAACAGCACCGGCAAGAACACCAACAACAACGATCTAAGCATGAATAAAAACTACAAACGACGACACCAACAACAACAATTGCATAATATATCAATAAGAACAACAACAACTGAAGAAGAACAACAATGCGAAGAAGAACAAGAAGGTTCTTCAAAGACCTTAAGATGCGCGAACGCCAACAACGACTAACAACAATCCTAACAAGCTTCAGATAATAATGCCAACAACACTAACAGCAACAACAACAACAACGGCAATTCAACATAGACACAGTAGCTTTTACTTGAGGAACAACAACAACAATGGCAAAGAGCTGAAACAATTGGCAGAAGACATATGCACAAAAGGAAGAAGAAGAAGAAGCAGCAAGCAAGCAAACAATAACAACAGGCACAACAACAACTGCCAAAACATGATTTTCCAAGCGAAAAAGGCAACAGCAACAGAAGAAGAAGAATAAGAGGAGGAAGCAGAAGAAGCGTCAACGCAGCGACAACATGCTCGTTGTTATTGTTGTTGTTGTTGGTCTATTTGCTGAGTTTCCATAGGAAGCTGCAATAAATTCAATTATCGGCTCTTCTTCCGCGACACAAGAAGCGAGATAGAAATTAAGAGATAGAGGGAGAATTAAAGAATTTGGCGATCGAGAGAGAGAAAAATAATAAGGGAAGAATGGAAATCATTAAGGATCGCGGTAATGAAGTTAACAAATAAATCAAAGGAATAATGAAGGAAAAACAAAGAAGAAGGTGCAAGCAAAAGGACCAGGATCATGAAGGGATTGATAAGGAGGACGGCGAGAAACGACGAGACGACAGACGAAAATTAAAGGACGAACAGAACGAGGAGTCGCGACAGAGATCTGGAAAGAAGATTCCGGCCCAGAAGTCGACGCCGTCTTTGCATATTTCGGCCTTTTCCTCGCCGCTCCATCGCCTTCTTGACCATGTTTTATTGGCTTGTTTTTAATTGAATCTTTAGAACCCTTTGTGGGTCCCAGATTTTGGATTTCGGGGTTCCAGGCGAGCTGTCAGCGAGGCGCGCGGCTCGGTGAATTATAAGCTGTCGCCACATGCTGCCGACTGCCCGCTGTTTTACGACGTGTTTCTCGACTGGAATTGAGTTCGCAGGTTCTCGAGGACCACAATTGAGAGGTCCGTGGCAGGAGCGTCGACAGCGACGGCAAAAGGCTTCCGAAGGGCTTTAGAATATCAAATACCGAGTTTCAGGCCTTTCAGACAATGCTCAAAAACGTCTCAATGGCTTTCAGAAGGTGTTGTTGGAGTTCGCCAAAGGTTTGCAGGTGGTTCAAAGGCACTTCAGAGCTTTTTAAGTAGCAGCAGAAGTCGTTGTTGATTGTTTCAGACAGCAGTTGTTCGCAATAAAATGTAGGAATCCATTTTAGTAGCTAAATTGCAGCTCTTATGCAGAAATGTATGGATTTTAGCACCATTTGGACTCCTGTAAGAACCTTTTGACACCGGAGTCGGGGCTTTTAGAACCTTTCAGCAGTATTTCTTGCATCTAAACAGTACGTTCTTGATTCGAAACAGCTGGGTTCCACCTCTTTACACACGCTTTATTAACTTCGAGCGAAATTCCTGCGTCTGCACCCTCGCCGCAGGCATTAAAATTTATGTTTCATCACGAGCTCCACGCGAAGCTTTTGTGCTCCAGCCCACGAAACTGGTTGGCGGCGATCCTTACCTTACCATGCCTTACCTTCTTTTAATGTTTCATTTACCTCGATGGTGGTGATTTTATAGTTGTTCTTGCCCCTGATGTTTGCATTTGCCAGAAACAAAAGAGCCCAAGGAGGAAGGGAGGGAGCGAGCTGAGCCTTCTAAATGGCTTCATTCAGTAGCGATCGGGCTTTCAAGAGTCTTTGACACTTCATTTCAATGATAAACGCGGATGCGGGCGCGAAAGGGATGGGACGTTTTGAGAGGAAGGGGGAGAGAGCATCAGTTGACGAAAGAGGAGGAGACAAGGTGTAAAGTGACGTTAAAGAGGAGCGAATAGTGTAAAAGTGGAGTTGAAGAGGAGGAAAAGGTGTACAAAAGGAGATTTGACGGAGTAAAAGGGGAGTAAAAGAGGAACTAAAGTTATAAAAGTGGATAAAAAATGAGCGTGAGGTGTAATCGTAGAGTTGAAGGTGTAAACGTGGAATTAAAGGTGTAAATGTGTAGTTTCAAAGGAATTAAAGGATAGAAGTGTCGTTAATGCGGAGTTAAAGATTAATAAATGTTGTAAAAGAGACATTTGTAAACAAATGTGTGAAAATTGAGATTAATGTATAAAGACAAAGAGAAAAATCAGTGGAAAATTGAAAAGTGCAGTGGAATAGGAGCGAATGGTGTGAAAGTTGTGGTAACGCAGAACAAAAGGTGTTGGCGTGGATTTGGACAGGAGTTCTCGAAGGAGACAAGAGATCAGGGTACTGCGGAATAAAGCGGACAAAGCCGAGGCGACAAAAGAGTAACGAGAGAGGGAAGGAGTTCAACGCGATCCGTAGAAAGGGAGAGAGACAAGAGACCGGGCTGAAATTCGAGTCGACTCGCGGCGATCGTCTCGTCGCTGGCATGGATCGCAGTCCCGGTCCGGACCCAAGTGTTGAATGGCGTCGTGTTGCTGGCTGTCGTCATCACACTGGCGTCATCGACGTCGTCGTCGTCAGCCGTGGCGTCTTGTTTGTTGTTGTTGTCGGCGTCATTGGCGACAGCAGTGTCTAGACTTCATTATAAGGGGTTTCCGAGAAACAGCAACGGCACGGCAACGAATCCATAAAATTAAAACAAAACAAAGCAAAGTCCTATAAAACAAAGAGAAGAGAAAAAACTGGAGCAAAACAGAGCAGCTGAAAGATTTGAATGGAAGGAAAAACGAAGTAGAAAAAACATTTGAATGGGACAAGGTGTTGGAGAGAGAGAGAGAGAGGGGCAGGGACAGGAGGAGCAAAAAATCAAATGTTATTTACACCTCGGGTCTCCGACGACAGATTTTGGCAACGACGCGTACCTGAAAATGCAAAACAAGGGAATTGAAAAAAGGAAACAAAAAAATAAGAATAAATTCAAAAGAATTAAGGAGGGGAATACTTCAAAAAGAAAGGCAAACATTTTGAAATAAAATAAATTATGTTAGAAAGTATTGTGAAAAATTGGTTAAAGAATAATAAAATAATGAAAATGATAAATAGTACAAAACTGTTAAAAAATTGGAACAAAAGTGGAAAAAAATGTATTATTTAGTCCTAAAAATGGCTGAGAAAGCACAAAAAAAGGAAGGAAAAAAATCATTGCATATTCTCGGGCGTCGTGTGTGGCCTCGAAGCTGACGCAGATGTTGCCGTCGATCGTTAGAGAGGGTCGGCGTCGAGTGGTGAGAGGGAGATGGAGCGCGAGGGAAAGGGAAGAGAAGGGATTGGGAAGGGATGAATGAGCTGCGGACGATTAGGGAGCAATTTATCATTGTTGTTCTTGTTGTTGGAGGTGGCGGTGAAGGCGCTTTTGTTGTTGTTGAATAAGCTTCCTTTGGGGATGGTGTGGCTTCGGTTAGACCTATTGTTGTAGTTGTTGTTGTGGACGAAGGACCACCCAAGTGGTGCAAATTTTTGGGCTCGTCTTGGGCGATCTCACGACGCCTAATTGAGGTTCTTTAGGAAGAGACGAGGAGATTTCTGAAGCTAATGAAGGGTCTTCGAAGGGCTTTCGTCGGGCTCAAGTGGGAAGGTCGCTTCTTAGAACCAGGGGACTTATTTGTGTTCCATGTTAAGAGGCTTTTTTCTAATCTTGAGAGGCTTTTGATGGGTTTCAAGGGGTTCCAAGGGTTTCTTCGGGCCCTTCTGATCCCTTAGTACCGCGACAACGAGCTTCTGTTGAGAGCTGAATCTCGATTAAACCGTCTTAAGATAACATTTCATTGAAGAAGAATTCGAAATCATCTGCCAAAAGCGCTTTCGCGCCTTCTTTTGATCCCTTTTGACAGCTCGCCGGAGAGCTTTCAGAGCCGTCAGGTCGGGAGCCCACTGTGATGACAGTTTCCAGCTTCCAGTCAACACCAGCCCCTCTTCTTCTTCTTCTTCTTCTTCTTTGAATTTTTCATTTTTTCACTTCTCATTTCGCATTATTCTTGCTATCGTTTTCGTTGTTGTTGTTGTTGCTGTTGATCGTCTTCTTGCTGTGTGTTCGTTTTTGTTGTTTTAATTGCGTGAAGCTGTTGACGTTTCGTGATTCCTCAGTCTGTCTCCCTCACCCACTCTCCGTCTCCCTCCCCCCGCCGACTCTGTTTCATGTTCATTTCATTTTCGTGAGAGATTCTTTGTGATAACTCGTCTTCTTCTTCTTCTTCATCCTCCGTTGTCCGTTCTTGTTGTGATTATTCTTCTTCTTGCCCTTTTGTGAGTTGGAAAATAAAAACAGACCAGAAACAACAGCAACAACAACAGCAACAATACCGACCAAGAGTCATCAACCGCTTGTTTGTTTTTGTCTTGCGAATATTTTTTTTATTCCTTCCGTCTCTTCCCTGCAATCACGTTGTCTCCCTTGAGTTCAGTCATTTTTCCTTCTCATTGTCTTATTTTTTGTTATTCCAATTTTTCTCTCTTTTACTCCATTTTTGCCCTCGTTTATCTCAAGTCCTTCTCTCCTTTACCTCAAGATATTCCGTCTTTTATCTCGCTTCTTTCCTCTCTGCTTGGAGCTGTGTTTAATGTGAATTATGACAGTGCTGTCAGCGCAACTGAAGGGGCGGAGCAGGTGCGAAAATGACAGATGCCTTTGTCCACCTCACTCTCTCTCCACCTCACCTCTCTCCGTCCCTCCCTTGACAACTCTGTTCAGCATTTTAATTTCGGGAGACATGAAATTAATTAAACGATCGCGTTTTCCACGTCGCTGCCTGATTGATCGCCGTCGCCCTGACACCCGAAACGCGGCTCGCGCTCCATTTGGCGATCCCAACGGTTTGGGGCGCTGTCAAAATGAATCAGTGTTGAATTTGAGACCTTTTCGAGACCTTCGGAGGTTTGGTCGGTGGACTGACAGCTGTGGGTAGCGGCGTCGCCACCTGCTAGGCGGAAAATATTCAATTTTTATGTCCAAGAGTTTCTTCCGAGGAGTCGATTATTCAGGAGATTCAAAATAATATTTTTTTTAATTTTAATCATTAAATTTATTTAACAATAATTCTTGCAAACCTCCTCCAACTTCCTTGGGCCCCAAACGCGTTGTCCGACGATCTCAGAACGACGCCAAGTTCTCCTCGCGGAGGCCCTGAAAATCCTCCGCTGGCTCCCAATCAGATTCCGTTCCCATCGGTCAACGTCCATTATTCGTTCTTCATCTGCTGCACGACTCTCTGGAGATCGTTTAGTGGACTATTTATTATTTTTTTATTCCACTGTTTATTTCACTATTGCTGCTCCTATTGATTCTCCTATTGATTCTTCTACTGATTCTCCTATTGACTATTGATTCTCCTATGGACTCCCCTATTTATTTTGCTATTTCTTCGCCCATTCATTCGCCTCTAACGAAGGCCGCGACCGTGAGGAACGCATTAGCAACAAACTATCGTGGCTAACAAGTGGAAATTCGATGCAGTAACAGCAATGAACCTAACAACAACAACAACGACTACTACAACAACGATGACGATGACGATGACAATAACAACACCCAAAAGAGCAACAAAGAAGCAGCAATAGAATTTAAATTTAACAGAAACCCACAAAGTAGAAGAAATTGAAAATAAAAAATCCAATTGTCGGCCGAAGAAATCGACAGCTAAAATAAATCGCATTTTATTGGCATCGCGGGCACCGACCGACGACCCACGACCGAAGGGTACCCACAGCAACAACAACAACACCAAGGAGATCTTCAACGACACTCGGTTGGTCGTTGGTCGGTTTCGCGATCGCCCGTTCAATCGCCCGATCGAAGAGCGGTGGCGGGAGCTCGGGGAAGGAGGGACGGAGTGGATCCGAGAACCCACCTGCGCCCGGGTGTCTCGCGTGTCTCTGTCTGTGGGTGCGTGTGTGTTCGAAGGGTCCTCCTGGGCCACGGCTCGGAACCCGACGACTTCGCTGACTCCGACGATCGTCGTTGGAAGGCCATAAAATCATTCTTTCACTTTTCTCTATTTCCGATGCTTTCCCCCCGCTTTTTGTGGTTGTAAATTCCGCCTCCTCTTCTTCGGCCTCTCGGGAACGCATTTGAAGGGCTCGGCCATCTGCTCAGGCCCGGCGCAATCGTGATGAAGAACCTCCGAACCCGGGGCTACCAAAGTCTCTTCCTGCTTCGATCACCTTCGGTCGGCTCTCTTCCTCATTCTCCACCTCTTCCTTGCCGCCTTCTCCGTGGCCCTGCCACTTGCCACCTGGCCCTCATGCCAGGCCAACGCAATTTTCCCCCAACGCAATCAGTGGAAAGTGATCTGCGGAGCTTCGGCAAACAAATGGGCGGAGGTTCCTTTATTTGACCAGAGCACGCCAGCTGCGGGAGGAAGCTTTTTAAGTGGTGGAAGGTGGAAAAGTTGGCCAAATCTGGAGTCGTTTGAAATTTCGTATTTCCCCTTTATCTCCACAAATCGCTGGAGTATTTTCCCCGAGCCCCGATTGCTTTTGACAGCGCAGCTTATGTTGCTTGTCGACAATTATTAAAAGAGAAGACAAGTATAAAAAATGCCAAAATTAATTTAACAAAACCGCGGCAACAGCAGGAGGAGGCGCACAAAGAAAAAGCTCTCGGCGTCCTGAAGTGAACTTGACGCGGTTTTGAAGCTCGGCGAACGAGAGCGAGAGGTTTGCAAACGATTTCGCTGTCAACCGACGATCGTCGGTTTCCGTCAGGTACACGGCAATAACAATAACGCCGACGAGATTGACGAGAACAACAATGGAGTTGACAAGAACAACAACAACAACACCAACAGCGACAGCAATTGGCAGTTGCTTGTTTAAGGCCTCGTGGAGTGGAGTGGATTAAAGTCGTCCGACAGCGCGCAATTGAAAGCTTTAATTAAACGTGTAAACGATTCGCGGAAGCTGCGGCGGGTCGTCGGCGACGATCGCGAGAAGCCCCTGAAGACGGTGCCAGGGCAGGTGCTCGGAAGCCTCCAGCGGTAGGCTCCGACTTCGGAAAGAAATCGAATTGAGCTGGGGTCGCGAATTGAAAGCTTTTCGACACCGATTAAATGGCATAATGGGTAGTTCGTAGTAGTCTCCCGTATCGATGTGAAGCTTTTCAACAATGATGTTTTTAATATTTTTTTCCTTTCCACTTATTTGAAGCTCTTGTGGCAGCTCTTCAAAGCCCTCGTTTGCTCAGTGCATCATGACGAGTCGATTGTTTGCTCTGCAGCTTGTTAATTAACGAAGTTAAAGCAACACAAAAAATTGAAAAAATCGCCCTTTGTTGACTGATGCGAAGCAACAAAATGCTCATTTATTTTTATTGCTGTTGTTGATAAGGTGTTTTTCTTCCTGTTTGCTCTTGCTGTGATTTTGTTGTCTTTCCTTGTCAAGTGAGCGAGTTTTTTTTTAAAGACGAAAATATATTTTTAGGACTTTGGAAATATTTTTATTGCGCTAAATGCCGGTTGTATACAAAATAAAAAATAAATTAAATATAAAATAAGAAAAGCCCAGGGAGGATCCCCGAAGAAAGTCGCCGAATCCTTGACCCCAGATCCCACAACTTTTCTCATTTCTCCGACTCCCACCACATCCGCGCAACCCCGGCAACCTGCCATAAATTCCCAATTAACATGACAAATCTCTGAATTCACCGGCCAGGGCCGGGGAGTCGCGGGAGGGGGGAGGAGCGTCGAGGCGCCACACGAGGCGCTGAACGAATCAACAAATCGATTGAAGGTCAAAATATTTGCCGAGCCATAAAAATCCAATTTTATAGTTTTTTATTTTTTAATTAAAAACAAATTTATTTCAATATTCGATTTCCGCCCAGCGAAACGCGTTTTGATCTCGAATTAATTCCAATTGAAGTTCGAAGAAATTTCGATAAAATTTTTGTTTTCTGACAAATCGTCAACAAAAGCCACAGCAACGAAGAGGAAGAGTGAGGGAGGGGGAGAGGCAGAGAAGTCGAAAGCTTCCATAGAATTTTCATGATCAAGCGCACGATCGCTCGTAGATCATTGGCTTCGTCGACTGCTCGATTTCGAAGGGATCATGAGGAGGGGGCGAAGGAGAGAGAGGAAAAGAGACCGAGTGTGCGTTGCGAGGGAGACAGAGGGAGGGCAGGGCGTGGGGGCTGCTGGGATCATGTTTGGCAACTCTTGAAATTTATTTGCCAGATCATTTCTCTAATGAGCAATTTATTATTTCGCGAGATTACTAAATATTTATTATTATCATTACCTGCCATTGCCGGCCGCCGTCCCCCGTCTGCCCGACATATTCTTTCCCCTGTGCCTCTGCCCCTGCCTCCGCCGTCGCCTGCCTTCCTCCACCACTCCATCGCCCTCGCTCGCTCCTCATCTGTTCGTCTGTTCGCGGTTCAATGATCTTATTTATTTGTTGTTCGCTCGGACAGAAGTACTTCGCATGACTTATGGTCGTCTGACACAGAGTCGGGCGGCCGGATGAAATGCGATAGACTGGCGAAGGGACCCAGGCGTGGACAGACGTCCTAGCGGTCGTAGCCGGGACCCAAGACAGACCTCGGCCGATGAAACGCTCCGCAGGCCTCGGCGGGCTTCTCGTGATCGGCGGCCTGAGCGGCGCAATTTTTGCGATTCCTGTTATGTTTTTATTTTTTACATTTAGATTATGATTTGGGTCCCACTCCTATGGGTTTATGGGTTTTACTTTCAACAGGGTTCGGTTCATGGCAGTTGTTTGCGATTCAAAGAAGTCTCTTCGTTATTTGGAAATCCCTGTGAATTTTGTGAAAATGATAACTTATTTTTTATTTCTTGATTCATTCGTTAATCTAATTTTTTAATTGTTATTAATTTTTTTTTTTCAATATATCCCTATAAAATATCTTCCAAATTTGCTTTCCTCATTTTTATTTTTTCTGGTTGCTTACTTTAAGTTTGTTGAAAAATATTTTCTTTGAGATGAAATTTTCAAAATTGACAGAAAACCAGTGCTTGTGAAAACAACAACGAAACTTTCCTAAAATTACAAATTGCTATATTTCGTCATGTTGTCTTCGTACTTGGAGTAAAAAGTAAACAAAATTAACAAAAAAGGAGCAAGACTTTTTAATGCGATTACATATGTTGAGCATGATCGTGGCAAATCATGTCATCGTTGTTGTTGTTGTGTTTATTATTACCTGATGTCAATGTACTGGATTCGTCGGGCTTCGGGCTTAGATGATGGACAGAACTCGGGGAAGGCTTCCGAAAGAGGTGGAGGAACTTCTTGAGAACAGGGGGAGGGAAAAGAAGAAAGAGAATACGGAAACTGGATTCTGAGAAAAGATTCGTTGGGGAAGTCGAAGGACGGAGGGAAGAGAAATTGTGGATTCCGAGAGCTGTGAAAGCCCTCGCAGGAAGGTCGATGGGCGGAGCAGCGGAGAAAGTGGAAGCTTGGGGAGGTCTGGGAAAAAATTTCCCTCAAAACTACGTCAACCCTTCGCCTTTGGCCCCACTCATCATGGGTTCCACATAAAGCCAGGCCCATGATGTTGTGATTTATCTGCTGCCAAGATCAGATCCAGCACCATCCGATCGTCTGCGACCGCCACAAAAAAAGGCGATCGCGATCCACAAATTGACATGTAAAACAGGCAGAGATCAAAAGTTATTGTCCCGAAATTTGGGTCAAATCCGAAGCTTGCGATATAAAATGTTATGGACATCTCTTGTCCCACTCTGGCACTCTCTCCCTCTCCGATTAATTGCTATGGAGCGCCTTTTCCAAAGACCACATTAAAATAACAAGTTTGTTGAGATTTCAATAAAAATGGACAACCGAAAAAATAGAAACAACTCAACACAAATTTGCGATAAAAATCTCTCACTTCGGCCGCTGCTTCTTCTTCTACTGGCTTTGTTATTTAACTTTGGACAAGTTTTCTTCACGTTGTTGTTGTTGGTTTCGGCTGCTGGCAAAAATTTCTCACGCTCCACGCTTTTTAATAATGCGCCGTTGTCTATTTTGACAGCTTTATGTGCCGGCCGTTTGACAGTCAGTGTCTCGGAGCCACCTGAGTTGGCGCTGCTTCTTCTTCTTCGCCATCGTCCAGCGGCAGGGCAGAGCGAAGTGGGTCAGGGGGCGGCGGGCGGCCCGTGGCGAGGGGAGGCGGGTCGAGGAGCCCAAGAAGGGTCGTCGGCGGAATCGAGATCGAGATCGGTTGGCTGGGAAATCGAAGATTCTGCTGACTTCATCGCGATCGCGTTGAAATGTGCTGATAGGGCCAGGCTGGGAGCCCACAGCTGGCCGTGAGGAGTGAAAGAGACAGGCAGGGGGAGAGAGAGAGTCGGCGATGCCGAGCACACCAAGAACTGGGCGAAGAGAAACCACGACCAGCGCTCAGGACCCGGAGTTCGCTCCTTGGAGTCGACAGCTAACTCGCCTAGTCCGCCGATCTCCTTCTCCATCTCTCTCTGTCTCTCTCTCACTTCTTTCTCCTCAACTCTCTGCAACGCTCACTCTCTGTAACGTCTCAGTTGCTCTCTTTGCCTGCTGCTCTTAGCCTTCATAGGGTTCTCGCGTGGTTCTCTGGTCACCAGCGAACACGTTCGATGCTCGATGTTCGATGATCGATCGCTTCAGGCAATCGAACAAAAAGAGAAGGCCTGCGACACCCTACACGCCGACAGAAACGAAGTGTGGAAAACCTAAATGAAATATTTTGAATTTAGAAAAAAAAACACTTTTATTTAAATATTTCTTAATTCACTTAATCTTGTCTAAACATAAAATAATCCATTTTTTGATTATGAAAAATATATATTTTAAATTTCGGAAATTAATTCGATTCACCTAATTTAGCAAATGTTTTGTCTCAGAAAACATAAGTAATTTTCATAAATGCAAAATCGTCACATTCACATTTTTCTGCAACCGTCGCTGGAAACGCGAGTCGATTTCCGATCGAACTCCCGTCGCAACCGATCGCAAAAAGTGGCGGAATTGAGAGCGAATCGAAGAAGCCAATGCGAAATACGTCAACATCGTTCTGGCCACTAGATACAGACACACTCGCCGTGGCTCGGACGGCTCGGAACGAATTCGCGACCGAGTTGCGGTTCGAACACGCTCCCCGAGTCGGACTTGGACTTCTCCTTCTTCTTCTTCGGCGACTTCCTCGACTTCTGCTTCTGCTTCTGCTTCTGCTCTACCTCTGCTTCATGCCTCCATTCGCTGCCCCTCGGCTCCTCTTCTCACACCCCTCGTCGCCTCGTCCTCGTCCCAGCCTTCCCTCGTCGCTCCAGCTTCTTCTTCCACTTCTGCTTCTCCTCGTGTCACGACGTTGCGAAAACAGAAAACAAGACCAACACAAGTCTCTGGTTCTATGGGATGTCGGAGCGCGGAACCTGCCGGACTCCTCCGCGAGCTCGGCTCCGGCGCAGGAAGCTCGGAGTCAGTGAACATCCGAGCGTCTTTCAAATAGGTTGGGGCAGGAGCGAACTCCCGTGACAGCAAAAACAACAACCACAGCTACAACAACGACAACAGCAACAACAGTAACAGCATCGCCATCGCCAGCGCCATCATCATCAATCTCGAGAATAAACGCGATCGCCGTGCTGTGGGTGAAGCAGTTGGATGCGCAAAGGGTTTTCGGTTCTTGAGAGCGATTTGCTTGAACCTGGTGTGACTCGAAGATACAGATACAGTGTCTTTGCCTCTGTGCGGTGGTGTTCGAAACAGAAGAAATTATTAACCATAACCGAATAAAACATTCATTTTCGTTACTCAAGTCGTACAAAAATCGTCGGGAGAAAAATTGGTGCCGAGTGAAAAATAAAAGTTATCTGTCGGAACGTATCTAGATGTCGTGGTGAAGTTACTTCGATAAATAAGTGCAGAGTTTTCTAAAACAAACAAAAAAAAAACATAGGATTTTTGAAACCTTCCTGAAAAATGTTTTGATTATCGAAACAAAGTGCTGAAAACTCAATTTATTTCCATTTCCCCGGAAACGACGAACTGATCTCCGAAATGTATCGCATGCGCATCGCAGCTCTCAACATCAAGCAAGGTACGAAGAAGACTTCAAACATTCAGAAACTACCGAGAACCACAATAAATCAAGTTTTGTGCAAAAAAAGCAAAATTCGATTAGTAATTTTGCTGAACAATTATTTTTGATTTTCGTTCAACCCCGTTCAAGATAATTAATTTTGGTTGTTGGCCATGGCAAATGTCGATTCGAAACCTCGACTCTCAATTCGGTGTCTGCGGTTTGTGCAATTTGCATTTTCTGGCCTTTCTTTTTATGCTGGGGTTTCTCGGCTTGCGGTCATTTCTGGTTTTGTATTGTTTTCCTCTGCTCTTTTTACCTAAACACTACTTTATTATTTTTTTAAATTTTGTTTCCTTTTTACAATTTTGAATGCACAATTCCATTGCCCAATGTGTCACCAGTTTCTTCTATTGACACAAGCGATGGTTCACCGCTGACATCAACCGGCCCCACCTCCCGGGGATTATTTGTTTGATTTGGTGAATCACTTTGCGGTCACATGACTGTGCATCGGTTGTCGATATTGGAGGGTGAGCCCTTTTCAGTGCCTCAGAACCCCAGAGCCTCGCCGCACATTTCGGGGACCATTGGAAATGGTTTAGAATCGGTTTGAATTGATACGAATCGTTTGAAAAATGTTCGATTTTTCGTGTAAATCGTTCGAATTTTCCCTAGAATTTTACGAGATCCACCAGCTCCCCACCAACTCCCTCGGTCTGCACAACAATAACGAAAAACGCTTCCCATGATCGTTGCTCGAAAGTGGAACAACAATTGCTCGATCTGAACTTCGATTGCTGACCCTCTTCCTGGGCTCGTGGCTCTCGATTCTTGGCTCGATTCGCGGTTCTCGGCTCGCCCCTCGGCTCGCCCCTCGGCACCCTCGCCATCCTTGACCCCCCTTCGCTGACCCCCTCCCTCGTCGCTCGCCGCTCGCCGCTCGCCGCTCGCCCACCCACTCAAGGTTCTGGCCGGAATCCAGCTCAGTAGTTCACCGGGAAAAATCCATCGACCGCCGTGATAGCAACAACAGTCGATAATAACGTCGGGGGAAACAACAACAACGAATCCGAATAATAACAGAAAATACCAAGAACCACAGCAACAACAACAAATACCAAAACCAACAACACTATCAATAACAATAACAATAACAATAACAGCAACAAGATGAAGAACTTCTATCGACTATCGAAAAACAATTTGCGACCTAGAAAAATATGAAATCATCAGAAATAGCAACAAATTGTTGTTGTTTCTATTGTTGCTGTTGCTGTTGCTGTTGTTGTTACCTTCAATTTGTGATTTTTTCCCATTTTCGCAGAATATTTTTGTGGTGTTGTGCTGCCTTGTTGTTGTTGTTCCATTTCAATTTTCAATTGTTTTGCTGTTGTTTTAGTTCATTTCGTTCTCGTAGTTTTTGCATTTGGGTTTGAGCCGAGTTTGTGGCTTTTGATTCTGGCCAACGTGTAATTTCTTGCCAATTTCTCGTTGTTGTTGTTGCTCATTGTACACCGATGTTGTTGTTGTTTTCGTTGTTGCTATTGTTGCTTCCTTGGCTTTGCCTCGCGCATTCCAGCGCCAAACGAAGTTTTTCTTCCCCATTCACAATTTCGTTGTTGTGGCGGCTGCTCCAACAACAACAATAACAACAACCACAACAACAACAGTGCCGAATTGAAGTTCAAAGTCGTGAACAAAGGGAACCAGAAAAAACACTCTCCAACAACGACAAGAACAACAACAACAACATCATCATCATCATCATAACAACATCGTCCGAATGAGAGAAGCATCTGCGAAGAAAGTCGGAAAGTTCAATGAAGAAGGTCATGGACGAACCTCTTCTTGTTTGTTGTTGTTATTGTTGTTGTGTTCGAAAAAATTATAAAAATTCAAAAATTCATAAAAACATTTTCAACCTCCGAAATCGACTCGAATCGAGATGTTTTTACAATTCAATACTATTACAATATTTGAAAATTTCTATAATTTATTTATTTCATTTTATTAATTTAATTTAATCATTGAAGTATATTTAGTAAAATTTATATATTTTGTTTCTATAAAAATTCCCCAAAAAAACCATCGAACCTTCGTCAAAATACTCAAATTAATCGAAACCATTTCTGACACAATGTTTTTAATAATTTTCATCAACATGCAAAATTTCGAATTCTTTTCTAAAATCATCTTTTGCTACATGAAAAGACAGCCCTGAGTCTGGCCACACTCGCAACCTGTCGTTGGCAACTCGTTTCCCCACTCGACTCGAGTCGATGCGACGCGACGCGAGGCGTCTCGCTGGGGACGCGGGGATCGGGAGCCCACGATGTACCGCTATGCGTGGCAACGGTTGTTTTCCCTTTCTCGGCGGCGGCGACGTCGTCTGGGCGCGAGCACGAGGCGGCCGCGTTGCCAACAACGCGAGAAGTTGCCAACGAACGGCCGACGACCGAACGCCATGTGCTGAGAACACGACGGCGAAGGCGACGGCGCGATGCGTAGAACGAGCCACGCATCGAGCGGGGTCGGGTCCAGGAGGAGTCCAGGAAGAGGATGGCGAGGAAGAGAGAGAGAGAGAGAGAGAGAGGAGAGGGGAAGAAAGAGATAGCTGCGGCCGAGGCGAAGTTAATCAATTTATAACGACTCTTGATTTCCTTCCTGATCCACATCGCGATCGCGATCGCGATTCGGACTCGCGATTGGGATCTCGATCGCTGTTTGGATTCTTTTTACAGTTGCCTCGACGTGTCGGACGGTTCTCCTCCTCCTCCTCCTTCTCCCTCGCTCTCTCACTCCTTCCTCGTCTCCGTCGCTCCCTCTCCGTCCGCCTCGCTCCCCCCTCGCTCGGTGCGTGATCGTGGCCGCTGTGCGTTGAACCCTCGTCTCGGCGGTTCTCGTCTGAGGAGGCTGAAATTTATTTCCAACGGCAACGCCAGCGACAGGAAGAACAACAGCAGCAACAACAACGCGAGGAGCAGCAGCAACAACAAGGGGAATAAACATGAATATGGCACGGCGATCAAGATACGGTGGCGGGCGATCGTTTGGTCTTCAAAGACAGGTGCAGGAGTCGCGGTGTCCAGCGCGGCCTGAGGGGTTCCCGAAGAGGGCCATGGGAAGGAAGGACCAAGGCAGGAGGAAAGGGGGCAAAAATTAAAAAAACAATATGTTCAAGAAAGGAAGAAAGGAAGAAATACTCAAATTACAGGTGTAAAAAGAACTATATTCCATTTAATTCCAGTATAATATTTGGAGAAAATTGTCGTCGATTTTGGTCCTCCATCTCCTTTTTTCCTCCTCCTTCTTCCATCTTCGTTCTTCCTCCTGTTTGTCGCTCTCGCTCTTCTGTACTTATATCCATTTATATCTTTATGTTTCTTAATTCATTCACGATTTCCTAGACCTATTTCTTCCTCCTGCGATGACCGGCGTCGCTGTGTTGTTCAATTCCGCTGACTCAATCGTTCTCCGTCTTTTTCCGTCCTGTGTTCCCCTCTCCTTCCTCGCCCCTCCCTGTCGCCCCTTTCACTCCTGTCGCTCTCGCAAATCGATCAGCTGTCGAATGGAGCTTTGAATGCGCCTGCAATAAATTCAGCAACAACTAAAAGGAGGCAGCGAGAACGAGAGGAAGAGCGACAGAGAGAGCGAGTGATAAAGTAATAAATTTGCAGCTGATCAGACATGTTGGACGCTAATTGCAACAAACGCAATGCCAATAAGACTAACAACTATTGCAGCAGCAACAACTGGCTTGAGATTCACAATGAAAATCCTTTTATTATGAAAAATAAAATTCTGAAAAAGCAGCAAATAATATAAAAAAGAAATTGAATAGAGAATATCCGGAAAAGGATGAGAAAAGGAGAGAACAAGCTACAGAAAATGTATTTAAACCTCAAATTTTGTGGTTCCCGTTCAAACTTGTTCTTATTTCATATTTTATTTTATTTCTTGTATTTTTGTTTTTCTTTTTTTGTGTTTCTTTGTTTTTGTTTTGTCTCTTAATAAACTTTAATTTCCCATTTAATGTTGATTTTATGAAAATACTTCTAAATTTCCCTAAATGTCCCTGAGATTCTAACATGTAATTATTTTGAATAAAAATTGTTCCCTTCCTACTGCTTCTAATTCTCCCTCCCTAGTAGTTCTCGTTATTTCTGGCACCCTCTCTTCCATCCTCCGCTCGCTCCGTCCTGCTCGTGTCCTCGACTCGACGCCTTCCAGCATTTGTCCGACCCAAGTTCTTCCCATATTTGTAAATGTTGACCTCTCGGCAATAAAAGCAACAACACCAACAACAACGATAATAGTAATGAACGACAACAGCATCGGCATTTGCAATGAAAACCGAAAATATAGAAAAGGAAAAACAACAAACAACCAACAATAAACAACCTATTGATGCTAACAAGAGGAAGGAGGGACAGAAGGGTGAGGTTCCATAATAATATGATTGCAACTAAAATAACAGGGCATTAAGGAGACAACAACAACAACAACAATAACAACAAAATCAGCAACCAGAGTAAAGAACTCAAAACAACAAATACAAAAGTACAACAGGCAACAAACATCCCGCTAAGAAAACCGCTAGGAACAACGAGTCGAACAAGAATTCTATTTGGTCAGTCTGCAACAACAACAACAACAAAAAGAACCTCTTCTACCATAACTTCCAATGCAACAACTATTTGTACAACAACAACAACAACGTTCAGTAGCAATGAAACTGCTTTAAGATGCATTCAAATGTACCGAGTCGAGACCTTAGACCAAGTTGGTGTTCTTGTTGTTGTCGTTGGTAGTGGGGTTTGTTATCTGTTGCTGTTGTTGTTGTTGCTGTTCATTACTCACTTTTGTTGTTGTTGTTGTTTTTGTTGCTTCGTGCATAGTTCCTGGTGGAATGAACGAGAACGAGAACCCTCAGCAAAGTTCGGCCCGTTCCGCGTTGTCCGGCCCCACAGTCAAAACTCCACTTAGCATCCGCGACTTTCAAACCACTCCAGCGGCCTCTACTGTTTCCCATCCCTCTCCCATTCCCCTCTCTCTGTCTCTCCCCGGTTGAATCGTTCCTCCATCTCCTTCTTCTCTCCCCAGCTGGCATCGTCCTGCCGGCCCAACTTCTGCTTCTCGACGTCAGAAACCCTTCTCGTCTTCTCTCAGATCCAACTCCTCTCTACCTCTAGTTCTTCCAAGCCTCCTCAGCCACTGCCTGTCGCTCCCTCTCCCTCCCCACCTCCTCGCCACCTCCTTCCCTCACCTCCTTCTCCACCACTCGCTCCACCTGTCGTCCATCCTGCTCTCGGCTGCTGAGCTCGAGACTGACCACCGTCAGCTCCCTCGACCGCCTCGACTCCCATCCTCTGCCCACTCCTCTCACTCCCCCTCTCTCTCTCCCTCTTCCTCGCTCTCTCTCTCTCTCTCTCTCTCACTCCTTCCCCTCTCTCGCCAACCACTCTCTGTTCTCTCTCTGCCTCGCTTTCCTCGTTCTCGGCGACTCCTCGGCCTGCTGCCGGTTCTGCTCCCATGGGCAGCTTGTGCAAATACTTGCATCGCTGAGATCTGTCCAATGGTTGTTGTTGTTCTTGTTGTTGTTGTTGCTAGACTTGTGTTGTTGTCCTGCTATAGTTTATATTGTCGTTCTTCTTGTTGTTGTTGTAGAAATAGATAATGGCCACGTTGTTGTTCGAGGGGACGGTGGAGGAGGTCGGGAGTGGTGAAAAATTGACACAAACTGGTTTTTGTCCTCATGGTCGTCGCCGGCGTCGTCGTGGTCGTCGTCGTTTTAAGAGTTGTTGTTGTAGATGGTGTTGTTGTTCTCTAAATGGTGTTGTTGTTCTCTAGTTGATGTTGTTGCTCTTTAGAAGATTTTGTTGTCTTTTTGTTATTTTAGCTGATCTCTTCGTTTTCAATTTCTTTAGTTTTTATCACAATTTTCGCTGAAGGTTTTGGTTTTCTTATGTTTTCTTTTTACTTAGTTTTTTCATTTTCAATATGTTGTTGTTGCCTTTAGTGTGGTTGTAGTTTTGTTCGTGTTGTTGTGGTTGCATTGTCCAGAGGAGGATGAGAAAAGAAAAATTGTTGGAGAAAATAAACGATAGAGAACTTTTTGCTTATAAGGATGTCGAAGAGCGAAACGAAATAAATAAATAAAATAAACAAAAGTAGGACGAGGGAACGAACGAAGAAACTCGAGAGCAAGGACTCGACTCGCCTGAGGCCCAGGATCGGCCAGGATCGCAGGCTTCGCTGGTCGGAGGGTCGCGGGCGAAAACGGACTCGACTCCTTTCAACAGAACCGCAAGCAGACGGGCGCGAGACATCGAAGTCGAGGGCCCTGGACTCGAATTCGCGATCCGCCCACTCGCAGGCAGGACCAAGTGCGGTGAGGGATGAAGAGAGTGAAGGGTGAAACAATGGAAGACGCCTGATTGGCAGACATTCGAGAGGCTGGTCAAAGGAAGAGACGACAGAACAGCTGGAAGTTCCACACGGAGAACATAAAGAAAACATACAGAACTAAAAACAAAAACAGAAATATCAGAAGAAAAAACCAGACAAAGGAAAAAAGAAAAAATATAAGAGAAAAAATAAATAAAGAAGAGGAACTGCCAGGCAAACGAAGAGGACGAGAGAATCGAAGCTGAATCTGAAGGAACACGCTCCACAAATACGCAAACAAACACACACACATATACACTCGCAGTCAGATAGATCGACGGACGGACAGATAGACTGATGGACAGACATCGGGATCTGGACAGCGAACAGGCAAAAGCAAATATCAATTGGCAACGAATCGAACGAGTGCGGCGAGCGGAGGCAGCGGGAGCGACAGGAATTATATCTGTAAGAACAACAACAACAATAACAACTTCAGCAACAACAACCACAATAACAATAACAACAACAACAACAAAAACAACACACTGCTCTGCTGCACCAGCAACAGCGACCCGAGACTGCAACCAGTTGCGAAGACTCGACGAGGCACAGCAGCAACAACAACCACAACAACAACAAGATCAACGTACGTTGAACCGCCCATTGAACTCGCATCCTTCTCCCTCTCTCTCTCTCTCACTCGCTCACTCTCTCTGATCTTCCTCTGGTCTTTTTCTATGCTTCACAACTTTTGGACCAGGAGCTGCAGCGAGCAGGAAACTGTTTGAGAGCTGTTGAGAATCGAAAAGAGATAGAGCGAGGAGGTAGAGAGAGACAGCGAAATCGTTCTGAAAAGACCCTGGTTCCGAAATAGTGTTTGGGGAGTTCAGGAAATTCCTCGAAACTCGAAAATTACAGAACCCAAGGGGAAGGTGAAGAGAAAAAAATATTCCAAATATATGAAAGGGATCTAGTGAAATGAAAAGAGACAGAGAGAGAGAGAGAGGGAGAGGAGGAGAGGAAAGAGAGGCCGAGAGAGCGGGGAATTCACGAGGCCCGGTTCTCGCTAAACGAACGCGATTCCGCGATCCCAACTCCAGCGATCCCGTAGGCGAGCGAGCAACTGGACTACAAGGGGAGAAAGGGACGGAAACATGCGTCTGTCGCTGTCGCTCGCGGTGCGTGCGTGTGCCGCGAATGCGTTGTTACAAAACTGCAACAAAAACTCGATTCCTAGACGAGAACGACTAAGGCAAAAACCACGACGATGACGACGAGGGCAGCAGCAAAAACGACAACAACGATGAAGACTAGCAAAACAACAACAACAACGGTGGCAACTAGAAAATCAACGACAAAAAGATCTACAAAACCAACAATAAGAACAACAACAACTCTGCGGAGAAAACAACAGCAGCATCCATGGCAACAACAACAACAACAACATTCATGGGCGGCAATAACGAGAGTAGGAACAAGAAGGCGAAGACCAGGGAATAAGGGGAACAAAAACAACAACAGTGGGGAGCAAGAACAAGAATCCAACAACAACAGCAAGAACAAGAGTGGAACAACAACAATAACAGTAACAACAAACGAACTGAACTGAACTGAAGCGAAACGCCTGGAATGTAATTATCCAAGGACGTGTGTTGTAATGAAACGACCTTGGGACTTGGACTTGGAGTTGTTCGAGTTCTTATCGCGAGGAATTTCGCCATTATTCTTCTACTCTTTCCCTTCCCCATCCCGCTCTCCCTCGCTCTCTACCCCTCTTGGCCTCTCAGCCTCTTTTTCTCTTCTTTTCCTCTTCAAACGTCTGGTTTTCTGCGCGGCCGGGTTTTTATTCCGCATAATCGCATTTTTCTAATCGTCGCCCCTCCCCTCCTCTCCCTTCCCTTCCATTCCCTTCTATTCCGCCTTTGCATGCAGAGTGAGATTTGATGGAGGCTCTTGAACTCGCACGAAGACTGTCTGCCGAGGCTGAGCGGAATTTTCCGATCGAGATTCTTCTGGAAAAAGCAGTCGAATTGGGAAAGTACTGGAAACAATTGTGAAATATATGAATTTCAAATTTCATGAATGCATTTGGCATTTTTTAGAAAGCCTGTGACAATCAAAAGGGGGGATTTTCAAAATATCGGATCTTTCAGCAGATTTTATACATTTTTCCTGAAAATGTATTTTAAATAGTTCTGAAAAATATGGAAATATTTCAAAAATGGACTGTTTTTTATTCAGCTTGATATGTAAGTTAGTCGGTTTTAAATTAAGCTCATTCTCCTCATTTCCTCATTTTCCTAATTGATCCGAGTTTCTTGTATATTCATATTTTTTAATACATTTTTTTTTTAATTTTCAATGCTTCGATCATTACACGAAGCCAAATGGACGTCCATCACAATTACAACCTCATCACTGACAACAGACACAGACAACAACACCCCCAATTACAACAACATTCTGAACATGAAAAACCAGAGTTTCAGACGAGCAACAACTACAGCAACATAAACACAAAAAACACTTGCGCACGCTTCACAACAACAACAACAACAACAACAAATCGGCAAATTAAGTAATTTCCTTCAAGTTTCCAATGCCAATTATAAGTTGTTGTTGTTGTTGTTGCTATTGCTGGTGTTTCTGATGGTTGTCGGTGTTGGCATTGTTGTTGTTGTCAACCTCGTTCTTGTTGTTGTCGATGTTTTTGTCGCTGCCGTCGGTGACGTTTACGACGACGACGACGACGATGTCGTTGACGTTGATGAATTCGCTGTTGTTTTTGTCGTTGTCGTCGTTGTTGTTGTTGCTGGCATTGTAATTAAGCAATCAGCTGCAAGCGTAACAACGATTACAACAACAACAACAACAACAACCACATCGCCAATGAAGACGTCAAAAATGCATCGTCGCGTTGCCAACCGGGGTGCAGGAGGCGGCGGCCAAATGGGAGCGAGGGGAAATTGAAATCAATTTGACGACATCGTCATCAATTAACCAGAAGCACTTGCAACAACAACAAAAATTACAACAAAAAAACAACAATTGAAACGACAAAACAATTATTAAAAATGTACAAAGAAATTCAGAGATGAACTGAATTAAAAAATTATTAAAAATAAAACAAAATAAATTTTATATTATTTATGACATGAATATTTAAGAGAATATAAACCATATCACTAAGAAATTAAATCTATAATTTTATTAATTAAATAATACACCAAAATACACCACATTACAATAGTCGATTACAGCAAAGCGTTTACAAAACAAGCCAGCGATTTGGCTTTAATTGCTTGAATCTGCAGCCTTTTTGTTTTCTGACCGAGCGCGGGACCCCGACCCGACTCCTCCGGCTCGTCGCGATCGCGGGCACCCCGCATTTCTCGCTCGACCCGCATGGTTTCCTCCACCTCCACCTGCTCCGCCCCCCCTCCCCCTCTCCCTGCGCCTCCTCCTCCTCGCCCCATTCGGTGTGGATTTTTTGGTTTCTGGAATGCGAACAGATAAATAATTTCGCTCCAGACGCAGGCGCAGCTCGTCCGACATCTCATTAGGGTCAGCGATCGGTCCGTCCGTCCGTCCGTCCGTCCGCCCGGCCATTGCGTAATAAGCGAGGTTAAATTTGGTTTTTGTTGATTTTTTCGCTCCTTTCCTATTATTTTTATTTATTTGTTGTCCATTTTTCTGAACTCTTTGTCTGCGCCTGATTTTTTGCAATGAATTCGTTTGATTGACAACAGTTGGCAACACTTGCTGTTGTCGTGTTTTCGATTTTTTCCCCCCTTCTTTTTCACGTTTTCTTGTTTCGTTTCGAAAAAGTTTACATTTGTACAAAGCGTCTAATTCATCATCTTTTTCTCTCATTACAGGTGAGTCGGTCTCAGTGGGCCAAGGGCCAGGGGTCAGCGGCCGTGCTCGATCGCGTGGTAAGAGCTGGCAGTGGGTTTTGGGATCTTATTGGAAAAGGTATTTCAAAAAAATCAAAAAAAAGCATGAAGCATTTTTGATAAGGATGCGATTTTTCGTATTTGTGAAACTGCTTAAAATTATCTAAAAATCCTTTAAATATTTCTTGCAAATAATTTTTACAGAAACTCTAAGAGCCTGCTAATGGCGACCGCAGTTGCCCGGTCTGGCAACTCGGTCGCCCTCCCTCGCCCTCTGCCGCCCCCACCTGCAGCGCCGAGTTTGTCGCTTAAGTCTTTCGTTTGCAACTCATTAACTTGTGCATTCGACTCCGTTTGCTTTCCGAATTGCGGTCGGGGTGTTCGGCACTCGATTGTGGAGAATTCTTATTTATTCATCGTTGTTATTGTTTCCGATGGCTGTGGGTTCGGCGGCTCGTTGTCGTTGTTTTGCTCACTCGACTTTCACAACCGCGAGTCGCGCGCTTTTAATGTCGAGGTCAGTCCGAGACTCAACGCGAGGCCTCCTTGGCTTTTGTTTTTCCCACTGTTCTTCCATGATTTCCCCTCGCCATTTCCTTGGTTTGTCTTCTTTTTTATCTCTTCAGGCTTCTCTTTCTTTTCCTGTCATTGGACTCCAACTTCCCCAGGCTTTGGCTTTGTCAGCCTGAGAAATTGGGAACCTTCTCCTTTCCTTCTCCCATCCTTCTCCTGCTCGTCTCATCCTCCCCCCCCCCCTCTCTCTCCCTCCCTCTCTTCCCCTTCCTTCCTTCCTTCGTTCATCGTCGTTTCCTCTCAATTAGCACTCCATCATCGTCTCGTCGCTCGTCCACTTTGGCGGCTGAATTTTATTCGTTCTCGTAAATGATATGGTTCGGCTCTTGTTCTTGTTCTTGTTGTTGCCGTTCTTGTAATTGGGATTCTTGTTGTTGTTGCTGTTCTTCTTCTTTTCGTTCGGGCTCATGTAATTGTTGTTGTGTTGTTGCTTCTGTGGTTGTTGTTGTCGTTGTGACTGTTGCACTCAACGAGCCGCCATCACGAAGCCTGCAGTTCGCGCTCTCGTGACCCACATTCCTTGTGTTCCTTGTGTTGTCGCTCGTTAGCACTGTTGTTCTTGTTGTTGTTGTTTTTGTTACCTCACATTAAACAAAAGCTCTTCCTCTTCCCCAGTTCCCCAGCTCCCCCTCCTCCACGATCCCATCTTCCTGCTGCGTCGAACTCGGGCTTCTTCTTCCGTTTTCTCCTCTCCCCAAATTGTTGCTCCATTTGTTATTTTCGACCGAAGAAGAAGAAGAAGAAGTAATTGTTGTTGTTATCATTTCTTATTCTTCTTCAGGTTTTTGTTGTTGTTGTTGTTGTTGTTGAAAATTGTAAGCTCAGTTGGAGGCCGACCCCTTGGAGTTCATCCTCGTGGCTCGGCCGCGATGCGGGTCGCGATCGACTTTCCTTTCGTTTCCAACGTTGTTGTAGTGGTTGTTCTTGTTGTTGTTTTCGTTACTGTTGTAATTTTAAATGTTGTTGTTGTTGTTGTTGTTGTTGTTGTTGTTGTTGCGTTTGATACACTTTTAATTTTCGCCGTCCGGGAAGCCGACGCTCGACGCTCGACGCTGGACGACGTCAGCATGCGATGCGATGATCATCAGCCGGCGTGGGCTTTATCACAATAACAACAACAATAACAATGACAACAACAATGACAACTACCATGAGAACAACAACAACGAGAGCATAATTTACAAAAACAACGGCGACCCCATCCCGGTCCCGATCCCGATCGATTTCCCTGCTTTTCTCCCGCTGCGCCCTCGTTTCCACATCGATGGCCCAAGCTTTGTTCTCAACTTAATTCTGTTTATTTTTAATACTTAACACTTTCTTCAAAATTTAATTTGTGTATTTTAGAGAAATTGTTTTACAAATTTTTCATTTTTCTTTTGTGTCCTTTTTTGAATGCTTTCTGTTAGGTTTTTTGCTCGTAATTTGAAACACTTTGGAGAACTTTCGAAATGTTTTCAATTTGTTTTTCACTCCCAAAAAGAAACGAAAAAACTCCCGCCGAAGTTTGAAAAATGAGCATTAAATTTGATGTAAATTGGAATCGAAGAACAAGAGGAAAAAATCAAAAATTAACTCGAGCCGATCTTCGTTCAGCGTCAAGCTGTGAAAAATTGGGAAAACATGATTTCAGTACAACAACAATTGAACGAAGACAACAACAACGAATTGAATACAACAATCATAACAACAACAAGTACGATTACAACAACTGTTTATTGGTTTAAGATTAATGAGCTTTTAACTGGTGGCGAAAAACAAAGCAAAAAACCAACGCCAACAACAACCCCATGGTCAGATTCAAGAATTTATGATGAAGTTCAAAACTTGGTCAAGAACCACGAGGCGGCCAGAAAACAACAACAACAAGGACAACAACAACCTTTAACCCCGATGCGTCCAAATCCAAGGGTTCAAACGTCGTGTTTTTTCTTCGAAAAGTCATCAGCAGTATTTTGCAAATCACGTTTTTCAAATCACCTCCTCCTTCGCCTCCTGCCTCGCACCTCCCACCTCCCCCTGCCCTCAACAAATGGCCAGAAAGTACAACAACACGAAGAGAACATCCCACTTTTGTTATCGCCAAAATCTGAGGCTCCGAATCGCCGAATACAAAATGGTTGAAACGAAGTCGAAGAATAGAAGACCGGGCTCAATTTCGCTAACGTGTTAAGTTGATGTTTAACCTAGATTTGTATTTTCTTCTTTATTTATTTTTTTTTGCATTTGATTATTTTTTTGTTCGTGTTTTTTTCCCGTTTTAAGTCCCGATTAAGTTATGAACACGACCTGGAGGCGATGTTTTTGTTGTGTTCTTGTTGTTGTTGTTCTTGCTATGGTTATTATTGTTGCTTTTATTGCCGTCGTTGTTGTTATTGTGGTTAGTCGCTGTTGTTGTTGTTGTTGTTGTTATTGCCCCCTATTGTTCGACTGCATCGCGGGCTCCTCTTGTTAACAAAATGCTTCATATTTTCGCTGGCTGCCAACGGACGTCGACGTCGACGACGACGACGACGACGACTCCGACGTGGAGTTCGTGAAGTGAAAGGTTCTCTCCTCGGGATCACTCAAGACCACAACAACAACAACACCAGCAACAACAGCAACGACATCGTAAACCATCAGGGAAACCCGAGGGTCCGCGTTCGCCAGGCCTCGGTTCCTCCCCGCCCCCCGCCGGTTGACAGATGGAGGTCGCGATGAACGGGCGGAATCGTGTGTAGCAGGAGCATTTTCTTCTTCTTCTCTAAATATCTTTACTGGAGACAGAAATTTTGATCGGTGGAAAAAATAATTTATTTTTGTTAAGATCTAAGATTTAAAGCATTAACTGATGTAACAGTTAACAGCAATGTTAATTCCTCAACCTTTGAAGTTAAAAGTTAAAATTATTTGACATGTGGCAGAAATAGAAGAAGAAGAGTTTCGTGCGGCAAAAAAATGCCCATAAAAATTCTCATCTGGCGAGCCGAAAAATCCCTCCAGTGCTTTTCGAGCGCTTCCTGGGCCGCCTCGCGCTCTTCCCCACCACCTCCCTCTCGCCGCTCCACATGTGATCCCGGCGCGCGTCGATTGAGCCGCGCATTCGCTAACGGTTTAAACTTGGCCTACCTCGTTGCATTCCCAACCACCCGGCCCGTCCCGACCGCCGGACCGCCGGACCGACGGCGTGCCCTTGCATTCGCTGCACTCGCAACATGCATGGGTCCGTCTGTCTCGCTCTCTCTCTCTCGCTCGGTGCCTCGGTCGTCCCCACGCCGCGATGAAGTGTTGAAAATTTCTATCCCCGGGCTCTTTCGGCGCGATTTTACGAGTCCGTGCAGAGACCGACGCCGTCGAGGCGGCGGCGAGTGCGGCCAATGAAGCGTTGAAGAGAACCGTTCGGCGTTCGCTCGTCAGCGTTTGTCTAATTTGCAAGCTAACTGTCTGCCCGCTGTCCGTCCGCCATCCGACTGTCAGTCGATCTGTCCATCTGTCCATCGGTCCATCGGACCACAGCTCGGTCCACAGCTCTAACTGTCTTTCCCGCATTCATCGCCCGGGTCGCCTCAGAGTGTGCAAATCTCTGCTCCTTTCGGCCCGTGGCCCGTGGCCCGCCAATTACTCCATCTCGTTCCCTCTCGTGCACACACCCTCCCGTTCGCACACTCTCTCGCCGTTTGTCCGTCCGTCCGAGCGATCTGTCGATCAATTCAGCGCCCGATCGAACGCAGAGGTCGAAGCTTTTAATTGAATTTCGAACTCGCGAATTCTCTCTTTGTTCCTATTTTTACCGGCCGTGGAGAAGGGAGCGTTTTATGGAGATTTCATTCCCGCGGATGTCCAAGTCCTTATAAAAACTTCGCTTACATTTTCCGCTCCATGTGGATGCGAAAAAGATGGATTTTAATCAAATCAACAGTTATCGAAAGATTTCCCATAATTGAAGATTGAATTATTATTCGAATTATTGTTTGGACGTTCAACGACTCGGGAATCCGTTAAGAGAGAGGCCGGGAGAGGGACGACAGCAGTCGAGACCAAGCCCTGGAGTGGCAGAGGCAGGAAACACTCGGCACTCCCTCGTCTCGAGCCGCATCTCGGGCCGATTGACATCGACACATGGTGGGAAATCGTCGTCCCCTCTCCCTCCCTCTGGCCCACCTCTTCTGCCCACAGTGGGCCATGTTTATTGGCCCTGTCGTCGATTCGTCGGAGTTTTTGCGGCCACTCGCCCTCCTTCAGTTTTTCTCTGATTTCCACCTTTATTTTCGAGTTTTTCATAATTTTTGTTGGTTTCTGATATTTCATGATTTTTTATATTTTTATTTCCGATTGTTTGCACTTTTTGTTTGTTTTTAGTTCCATTTGTTTCATGGTGTATTTGTCAGTCTGAAGGCTTGTTTTTAATATTCTTTTGTTACCCTGACTCATTCAAATACATTTTTAAATAATTTTTTAATATTTTTTCATCATCTTCATTTTTTGTTCTAGTTCGTATTTCTTTATTTCATTTTTAGTTTTCGCCGCATTTGGTCGCAGTGCCAGCCGCGGTTGCCGTCGACATTGCTTGCTGTCTCTGTCCCTCTCCGCCCTCCGCCATCCCTCTCCGTCTTTCGGAGTCCGTGTGGGCTGACACGCCCACTCGGCATCGATCTCTGCGAAATGACCATAACGGAGGAGTTGCTGTTGTTGTTGTTGTTGTTTTCGCTCTCCGTAGCCGCAGTCGTTTCTCCGCATTTATTTATTTTTATTACTTTTTTCCTGCTCTATGATTGTTGTCGTCGCAGTTCCAGTTGTTGTTGTTGCCATTTGTTGTTATTTATTGCTCATGATGCATTTACATTTTCTCCCATTGCAGCGGACTTTTATAGTTGTTGTTATTTTGATTATTATTGACGATCGCTCGAAGTCCCACAGAGGAAAATGCGTCAGACGCTCGTTAGTTTCTGATTTCTCACGACTTCCTTATTTTCCACTTCTTTATGGGGGGTTCTTGATTTCCGAAGATTTTTGCATTTTCTAGTTTTTATTTTGAATTTTTCGAATATGTTTGTATTTTATTCCTCTTCTCAGAAATATTTGTTCATATTTTAAGAGTGATTAAAGTGATTTCATAACAATATATTTTAATTTCAAACAATAAATGAAAGTTTTACAAAATCTTACACCGAGCTACAACAACAGAAATTCCTTTCTTACGATTAGAGATTATCTTTCTTCCCCTCCCTCTCCCTCGCTCCCTCTCTTACCTTCCGAAAGCCTCTTCTGATATGTCGTAATTTATGGATTTCATTGTCAAAGTCAAGTCAAGAAGAGGAACGAAAGCAACAACAACACGAGGCAACAAATATGAATTTCTTTGCTTCTTTTTGTTGCTCACCTTTTCCACTTTTTCTCTCTTTGTTTCGCTTCGGTTTTGTTTTTGTTTGGTTATGCGTTTGTTTTTATCTTTTTTCGTTGTTTTTTGTTTTAATTTTCCTTCGGTCTCTCTCGGTTGGCGGCCCTAAAACACAACAAAAACAATAGGCCTACGACGGTGGTGTGACGAAATGTCGTCGGGCGTCTCGTGTCGCCTCGTGACGTCTCGTGGCGAGCGACGCGACGACTTAACGACTTCGGTCGACTCCGATCCCGGTCGTCGTGAACTTGACACGACTTCGCTGTGGCCATGGCGAGGAAATTTGTTGAAAACAACATTGAGAAAAATGTTCAAGAATAATAGAGTGAGATATGAATGAAGAACATAATAATTTGAATGACGAATAACAAATAGTGAACAAAATCAGGAGATAAAAAAAATAATTCCAAATGATGAATAGTTTTATGAATAGTATAAAAATCAGAAGCAATTTCAGAAACGGTAGGAATTTGCAAAAACTAAGCAAAAACTAAAAATCGATAGAAATTGCTTTTGTTTTTTTAATGAAATTATGCTTTTTTGCGGTACTGAAAATTTGTGGGATTTTTTTAACTTCCTTGGTTTACAAATTCCACCACATTAAACACACCTTTTTCCTTCCTCTAAACACTCCTCACATCCTGACCTCAACACATCGGGAACTCTCTGCACTCTTCATCTTCTCCCACTCTCCCCCGCCTCCCTCCACCTCGCTTCCCTCCTTCACTCGCGAAAACCCTCAACGGCCCTGAGAAAAACCGCAGAAACCCATCGTCCAGCGACTGAAAATTCACACACAGAAATCCTTGAGAGGCGCTCTTACACACTTGCAACAACAAATAACTAAAGTACAACAATAAGAGAAAGCAACAACATACAATTGCAACAACACTAGAGGGATATTCTGCAGCTAAATGCTGAGGGAATGATAACAGGTCATTAGGATGGCCATAAAAGCGAGCCATCGAAGGAGAAAAAGGGAAAATTTTCGTGAACGTGACTTTTGGGAAAATTATAGCGTAGCATCAGATCGGCAACAACAACAACACAGCAAAACACAAACAAAAGACGAACGCGAGAGAAGAAGAGCAACAAGAACAACAACAACAAGTCCCTAAATGGGCGAAGGCGACCCGAGAAAAACACGAAGTTTCGTCGCCCGCCGCCCGCTGCGGGTTCTCGCAGGCAAAGAGAGAACCGTGAAGTGCGCTGGAGAGAGGGAGAGGGCAGACCCCGGTTCATTCATTCATTAACAGAGCCTCCTGTCGGTCGGTCGTCGGCGGTTTGGGGAAATCCTCCAAAAATGACTGACCCAATAAATATGCACACGACAACAACAACAGCAACGCAAACACCACGGACAATGGCAACAACTTCATGGGAAATGTCAAAAAAATTGCCACGTGAAAATATATGGGAAAATTCGTGAACGACAGTCAACGACAGCGGACGGACGGACGGACGGAAATCGCATATTCATGGGAAGAAAAGTGAATTAGCTGGAGGCTTGAAAATTGAATTCGGACTCGGGGAATCCCCTCCGCCGGTCGAGTGCACGGGTCGAGAGCGTTAGGAACTAGAAAGAGAAGGAAGAGGACTCAAGGGTACGGGAGGAAGGAAGGAAGGTTGTGGCTGAAGGACTCGGTGGAAGGAGGAGGGTTTCAATGGGATTTCAAGGGGTTTGAACAGGGAAAAGTTGTCGAGAAGGACGAAGGGAAGATAAGTTTGAAACGGGAAGAGTTTGGGAAGAATGAGGAAAAAATATTCAAAATATATATAGAAACTAAAAAATCCGTAAAATTGAATTCAAATGCCGATCACTTCCCCAATCTCCTCTAGTCCTAGGAACCACGAAACCAGGCCTCCCATTACTGGAGTCAGCCGCTCACTCGAGCCTCCTCCCGCCGTCGATAAATCATTTCTGTGGACTTTTCATTCCCTCGGAGAGATATCAAAAAGAAAGAGAATTCGGTGCACAAAAAACCCTCCCCTCTCGATACGAGCAATAAATTTCGCGCACCCATAAAAATTACTTCAACTTTATTTATTATGCATAAAAATTCATCAATAATCATCATCGTCGTCATCGTCGTCGTCGTCGTCGTCATGATCCTCGACGTCCTGGACGTGAGCGATGGGGGTTTTTATTTTTCCCTCTCCCTACTTTTGTTGTTGTTTGGTCATCGCCGTCGTCATCCGAGATCGCGGGTGGAAGGGGGGGAGAGGCGAGGGAGGTTTGTACGAGGACCAACTGTCCAAATATGGCAACAATATTTTCTCTCCACTTAACGGTAATGCGGTTTTTTGCACCCATTTGAGCACCTTTTTGACTCCCCCGTCTCCGTCTCCGTCTCCGTCCCCTGCCTCGCCCCACCCCCTCCGGAGGGTCCGCGAACTCGCCAAAGTCCGAGCTCGCCAGATGCCGTTCGCGAGACAATTTACGATCGTGATATCGAGAAGACGACGACGACGGCGATGGAGGAAAAAAATGGAACGCAACCGAGTTGTTGTTGTTATTGTTGTTGTTGGAGAGCCAGAACGCCGGCGAAAACGAAATGAAAATCATTTATCAACGAGCGACATGAAAGTTCTGCAAGTGGTCGTCGAAAATGGGTCTCCAGGAGATCGCGACGCGCTGCCAGATCGCGGCGACAACTGGACGAAAAAATGCAACGGCACCAAAACAACAACTGCAAAAAATGAAACAACAACAGCAAGATAAGACAACAAGTCGGCAACAGAAACAAAAGCGAAACAGAAGACAAGAAAAGAAAAGAAAAGCCCGAGAGCCCCAATGAAAGGAAGGCGATCAGAAAAATGCAGCAAATGTGCAGAAAGTTGCCGAAAAAAGGGGGTCAAAAGCAAGAGCGACAAATTAAGACGAAGGGGCGAGCGACAGGCAGGGCGACAGAGGCGGGGGGAGAGAGAAAATAAAGAAATAACGCTTGGCAACAGACGGCCAGACGGACGGATGGCAACAGCCGTAAATGAGGTGACGGACCTTGCCGTGGACTTGATTTTATTGAATTAAAATTGCTTCTTTCGGATTCTCCAATCAGCTTTTAAGACCTGACACCAGTGAAGGTCTTCCGGGGTTCCCTGGGACGTCAATGAATCGGGTCGACTCCGCGAAATTTCTTCTGAATAATTTATACAATTTTTCTTATTTTTTAAGAATAATAAGTAAGTTTTTCCAAATATATTCACTCTGTATGCCTTCCCCAATCTCTCCCGATTTCCCGTTGAACCCCGAAATTCTCTCCCTCGCCAACTCGCCGACTCTCCACTGTCCGATCGCCGATCGCCGATCGCCACCACAATGTCAGGCCTAATCGATGCGGACAACGTATTTATTTGCATTTAACCTGCTTTCACTCGTCGGCGCTGGTCCTTAGAAACTGTCTCTAACCAACAGCAACAGCAACAGCAGCAACAACAGCACCCAATAGGGAATATCTGGCATAGGCAAACACAACAACAACAACAGCGGGCCCCCCAAAAACAAGCACAAGCGGCTCGAAGCGTGGGTGGCAAATGGCTTAATACGTCTAGCCTTTTCTCTGCCTTCGCTTGAATTTGAATCTGAATCTGGCTTGATTTCATTCATCCATTCATTCACTTTTCTCTTCCAGGTTCCCGCTAGGTTTTCCTCTACCTCTCCTTCTCCGTTGGCAATGCGGAGCCCAGCAGCCGGCTGGCGGAATTCTCCGAATGTTTCACTTGGCCAGGCTGCGTTCGAGAGTGTTTGCTTTTGGCGTGCTCCATTTTTGGGGAGGTCAGCGGGTCATCTCGACTCGTGGCTGGAGACATTGTCAGCGCCCCGGGGGAAGTGGAAGGGGTGGGGGAGGGAGAGGAGGCGACAACCGAGGGGGAGGAAATTTATTGCCTAGATTCGGGGACTTTTGTCTTCTGTCGAAGCAAAGGTCAGACTTTTATGGGGATTTTGGCGATTTTTTTACCAATACGCTATGGAACGATTTTGCATCCGGAGTATGAGGAGTGAAGTCGGTGAAAGAGTGAGAAATAATTCAATCAATTGTGAATATTTAGAAAAATATAAATATGAAAAACTATGTGAGAAATTATAAATTTTTTTAAATCTCTAAATTTTAAATCTCCCTCCAAGATTAAATTTAATCCCTCTGTATTAAGGTAATTTTGCCTTTTTCTCATCTTCACTCGCCACATCTTCGCAATCGCAGTCATCCATAGCATCTGTTGGAATCATTTTTTCCATATTTTTTTATTGCCATTTCAAATTTTCGACATTTCCGTTGGCCCCACTGCAAGGCCAGATGCCGGAAACTCGTCCTGCTGTTGTTACGGTTCCTTTTCTCGCTCTGTTCTCTTTGTTCCTGTGGCTCTCGTTATTTTGTTCTCTTTCGATACCCTGTTGTCTGCTGTTCCTGCTTTACGGCTTGTGGGCCTAAACGTTCGGCGTCAGGCGATACGTCGATTATGACCAAATTATAATGAGCCCACTGACAGCCGGCCGGCCGAAGCAGGTCAGAGCGATTGGGGAGGTGGAGGCGGCGGACGAGGAGGACGAGGGAGACGGCGACCACGACCACGTCGAGGTCCCGAAAAAAGCAGGTCATCCTCTTTAAAGCAGCCTCCATTCAACACGCCGCCGACGACGATGGCGGCGATGGCGACGAGGAGACCACGAGATGGACGAAGGCTACGGGGAGGGCGAAGACCGCGGCGAGGAGGACCAGCAGGAGCCCGGGCGCCTCGAGGGGGACAGCAGGACAGCCGGACGGACGTCGACGGAAGGAGGCGTCGCCGGAGCCCGAGGGCTTCTCGGTGCCTGTCGCACATTTGTCCCAATTTTCGCTTCACTGGTTGACACGGCCGCAGACCGAGGACGGTGCAGTGGGGAACACAGAGTGGGGGGGAAGAGAAGGAGCGAAGGGGGCGGGTCTCGTTAGGCCGGCCGGCCGGCCGGCTGGGCTCGGGCGATGGACGGGAGTGCGAAGTGATTTTTCATGCTCTTTGGCCAAAGAGCAGACGGTGTTAAGTTTCTTGCCCGAGAGAGACGGCCGGAGAGAAGGGCAGAGGAGGGACCGAGCACGTTGTGCAGGAGGGCAGAGCGAGCGAGAGGTGAGGGGAGTGAGTGGGAGAGATAGAGGGAGAGAGAGAAGGCACGACGGTTCCGTATGGTTGGTTGAATTATTAATGGATCATCGGAGTAATTTGTAATTTGGCTGGGACTTTTATTTTTATGGCTCGAAAACTCGCAAATTTATTATGAGTTATGAAATTTTAATGTGTTTTTCATCTTTTTCATATTCTTCCTCTTCTTCTTCTTGTCGTTGCAGGTAATTTGAACTTTGACCTCTTGGTGGGAGGGATTTTTTCATGTGCGGTAAGTGAGCGAACATCGTAATTTTTCAAACACATGTCGGGGCAGGAATTTCAAGGGGCTCAGGACTGATGATTTACAATTCTCCATTAAAGTTTCCGGAATGATATCAAATGTCGCAGGAGACCCACCAGCGTCTCCAAATAATTGGAGACCCCTGAACACGCCAAGTCTCCACGGTGTCCACCGTTCCCTAATGGAAGCTTCTGCTCTTTCTACTCGACTCCTTTCTCTTTCTCTTTCGATTCCGGCCATCCTCACACCGCAGTTTCCGCAACATCTTCTTCGCAACTTCCACTTCTTCCTGTGCTCGTCTTCCTCTTCTCGGCCTCCCCCCTCACTCTCCACAGCGGTTTTCATGGTCATTGCGAGATCTGGCGACTCCCGTGTCGGCGCATGCAAATTCGTGATTGACATTTGAGTCGCGGCCAACCCGTTAGTGCTGTCTCGCTCTCGCAATCCCCTGCTCTCCTTCTTTTCTCTCTCTCCCTTTCTCCGCCTTGTTGCCCCCACTCTCCTTCTCTTTCTCTTCGCGGCCCACTCGCTCAGCTGTCGTTTGCGGTTTTGTCGACGTCGCCGTCGTCGTCGCCGTGGCAGCAGCCGCCATCTTTGACAGGCGACTGCTTGCTGTGACAGTAGTCGCAACAGTTTGACAGCTGACAGTTGCATATGAATTTATGCAAAATCGTTCCCGTTCCCGTTGCAATTGTTGTTGTTGTGGTTTCTGTTATTGGAGCTGGTGGGTTGCTTTTCGATGATATGTAGACGGTGTTGTTGTTGTTGTTGTTATTATTTTTGATGGCATCTCGGTGCTGCCGTTGTTGTAGTGATCGTTTTTGCAATGGCCAAAAAATATTGGAAAAAACATGAGCATGCAAACGATTCTCTCGTTTGCACATCCGTGTGGGACAAACGCGATCTTCCTCCAGGGTGACCAGACGACGACCGTTGGCGTGGGGCCGGATGGGGTGGGAGGAGCGAGATGTCGATATTCAGGAGTCCAATCTGTGGATTTGATCGTGTCGACTTGACTTGATCATCTTGGCTTGATTATTATGTTGACTTGATGATGCTGATTTTATTCGGCCGACTTCATTACATTGATTTCCTTACGGATAAGGATGCAAAATTTCACTTGCTCTCGATTTCTTGCCGATCTCTCGTTCCGTTCTTCGCCTCTGTCTTTAGCGATCTCCCGTTCTCTATCTTTGGCGATCGCTCTTCCCCTCATTCTCCTGCGATCTCGCACCGGAGGCGACGACGACGACAACGACGGCGACAACGAGTTCTGCAGTTGTTTCTGTTGCAATGCCAGAGAGTTTTTTCCACATTTTTCCAATCGGAATTTCTTGTCCGCAAAACCAACAACATCAAGAACAGCAGACCAAATGCATTCCAACTTAGGATCTCGCTGCAACGAGAGCGCGAGGCAGCGACACATGAGGCAAGAGAGAGAGAGAGAGCGATAGCAACATGTTGCCGGATGGAGTTGCGTCGCCACATGTTGACAGACGACGTTTAGTCTCGAAACGGGTGAGGGTGAGGCAAGGGATGGAGGGGATCATTTTAATAAATTAATATTCAATATTAATATATTTCAATATTAAAATCAAATTAAAGTGGAGTTTGAAATTTTCCCCCACATGCCTCGGCTCTCCGACAACACACGTTCGTTCGCCCTCTCCCTCTCTCACTCTGTCGGCAACATGTTGCGCCTCGTGGCCCGACTCGGCTCGGCTCGGCTCGGCTGCACCTTCGCCGGCCGCCGGTCGTGCGGCGCAGACTCACTCCTCGCTCGCGTGCGCCGCCGATCGCTCGTCCCTCGCTCGATCCGCTCGCCCGCTCGTTCCGCTCGCCGCAGTCGTCGTCGGTGGATCGTGCGATTGCCAATTTACAACAACTGCGAAGTAGCCGCAACGACGTCGTCACTCGGCTGCAGCCCACGATCGAGAATCGAAAAGCACGACGAGTTTTTGCTTTTATTTTCCATTGCAAAAAAGTATAGTTGGTGGAGCGAAAAACAAGAGGCAAAAAGAAACACAAGAAACTTGGAAGCCGGTTATAGAGCAATCGCAATCGCAACCGCCGTCGCCGCAGATCGTTCGACAAATGGGATTCCAAGTGTAGCAAGGTTATCTTTGAAATTACCGAATCGCAAGCACCGATTCGAAAAATAGTGCAGCAAACTAGAAATTCATTGTGAACACTATTACTCAAATTTGCTGAAAACAATCCTTTAATTTGTACGAATGAAATTGAGAGAAAAAATTTCAAAAGATCTTGATCGAAATTCTGTGAATTTTTGAAACTAAATTAAAAACATTTGAATTCAATTTAATATTCCACTAAGGAGAATTAAAATAAATAAAGAAATATAACAAAAAGTGCAAATAAAAATGTCCAAGTGCTAGCAAAAAGTTATCGAATTCAATCGGAAACTGAGTTTCAAAACAGAGCAATTTACAAGAAACGGAAATCCAAAAACTCTCCACAGGAAATTTCACCATGCAGTTGGCTGCCAAGGCTCGTAAGTTCTCCTTCTTCCTCTTCTTGTTATCACTCATTATTCACCGATCTTCCCGCGATCGCACAAAAATCGACGCATCGACGCGATCGACGCGATCGACTCGTTATCGCGCTTTGCGGGAGAGAGACAAAAGTTCTGTTTGTTTTGTGTTGAAAATGCCCGTAAATATTTTTTGTTTTCCGCTCCCACTTCACATGCAGCACCCGATAAGCCACACCAACACAGGCACACCTGAAGAGGTTTTTCCAATACACGTGTTTGGTCTAAATTTCCACAATTCTCCATATTTGAGAACGATTATTTTTTCATTTCATTTTTTAAATGTTATTATGACCTTTCCTCTGGTTCTCAACATTGTGTGAATATAGAACAAAAGCATTCATGAGGTTTTCTCCCATTAGCGGAGTTTTCCATATCAATTTCAACGACCTGCCTCAACGACTTAATTATCCATAAATCTCCTCCGCCGCCACAAATCACGACCTCGCCGAAACGTCCCCAAACTCCGCGAAATCCCCACAAATCCCTCCGGCACAAAATCCATCCATCCTTCGGCCGCCTGTCGCTCACAAACTCACTCGGCCGAGGCTCGACAGGCAGCCGACAGCCGTCGCCGTCAGTGGCTGGAGGGAGGGGGAGGCAGAGGGAGAGCGAGGGGAGAGGGAGAGGGAGAGGGCGAATGTGTCCCCCATACGGCGACGGCGTCGGCGCCGCCGGCAAGTGTGAAAATGACGCATGCCGCAAATATTTCCATCTCAGGGAACCAAAGGCACGAACAGAAATCCGAAGCGGCAGCAGAAATTCAGAGGCAACAACAGGGAAACAAAGACACAGCACAGCAGAAAGAAAGACAGACAGAAACAGAATCAGAAAAAAGGCAGGGACTGGAAAACAAAGCAATACAGAAAAACCACGATCTCGGCAAATTATATAACACTAAGAGGAAAATACGAAGGAAAATCAAATTGAGATCTCTTTTTTCTGCAATTTATTTTTTTATTTCTTTATGTTTCCATTTTTTGCTTTTCATTTATTTCTTTTCTCCGTTTTGTTTTCATTTCCTTTCTTTTTCCTTTTCACAAAACGAACAAATAAGCAATTAAAATGTCATTGAAAAACGCTGCAAGTAATCGAGAGACTGCAGCGAGGGCGAGAGAGAGGGGAATAGAAATGAGTAGCAAACACAGAGGTAATCAGATCGCGAGCGGGAGGGCAGCGAGAGAGAGAGAGGGGGTGAGGAGGAAGGAGACGTAGATATCGGGGCGGAACTCGAGACAACGGATATGAGTTTTGTTCCATGCCGTGGCAGCGCAAACGAACGAGTTCAGTCACAGACAGAAGGACGGACAGACGGACGGACGGACGGACGGCAGAGGGACAAACAGAGGCGAGGAGCAAGAGAGAGAGGGGGAGAGGGAGAGGGAGAGGCAGCCGGACAGATGTCGGTCGATTTATCCGCGGCGTGGATTACGGACATATCTGTCGAATCACAAGGAAAACAATCGCGGCAATAAAAACCAATAATAATTCAATCATTAGGCGGCGGCGGCGCAGGTCACCGGCAATGAACTGTTGTCATAACAGCAGCAACAACAACAACCACAACAATGTCCACACCACACCGGCCGCGATGTCACAATAACAAAAACAACAGCAACAACAACACAATAACAATCACGGGTACCCGCGCCTGGCCTCGCCGAACAGAACGAGGTGTCAGCCGAGGTGTCGTTGCCGAACCCATGCCGATAAAGGATCCGACCGGCGGCCAGACAGAGACACAGACGGACGGACGGACGGACGGACAGCCAGTCCGTCGGTCGGTCGAGGGACAGGCGGATCAACTCGTGGAGGAACCGACCCACGGACCGCCGGACGGACAGACGGGAAATCGCGGCGAGATCGCACAAATTTGTTTCTTGGCACTTCTCTATTTTCCCTCCATTCTTCAGATCCGTTTGTTTTGCTCAATTTATTTCTTTCCCCTATTCTTTTTCTTCCTCTCGATTCATTTCGATCTTCTTCGCAATCCTCTGATCTTGCTGCGTATTTTTTAGTCATTACGGTGACTGTTGTTGAGATTTTCTCTTTTTGTTTTCACAAGTTGTGTTTCTTTTTCTAATTCTAATATTTGTCTATGCATTTTTAAAAGTTTTTCCTGTGCTCGCATCATTTTTGAAATTCATCGGTTCAGTTCCGTATTTTCTCAAACCCTTGATCGTCCTCTCCATGGCGAAGAGAACCTTCGTTTCTTTGGATATCCCTTGAAACCCTGTTCTTTATTTTCAATTTCTCTTTCCTCTCTGCTCCTGCACGATCTCCTCGCCCTCTACCTCTCCTCCCTCTATTGTTGGCACTTGTCGATCGCATTCGATCGCCGCTGGAGACGCCTCGAGGTCCGCCGACCATCAAAGCGTGGACCGCGGGACGACACTTGGTCAGCCCGGCGGGTCCTAAACAAATTTTCGGGAAATATTTTTATCCTCCAAAATGGGTTAATATTTACACACCCTGCCCTCCCTCTCTCTCACACACTCTCGCTCACTTTGAGTGTTTTCCTCCTTCGGGTTCTTCTGAAAGTACTGATAAGTGAGCTCGAATCATCGGAACGGAAAAGATCTATAAAGCATTTGTGGAACGATCGTAAAAGCGCGTCCGTTGCCTTGTGTGCGTTGTGAGAAAGGAAAACAACATTGTTTTCCGCGCCCCGGGGGAGGGGCGAAGGAGCCGGAGGGTGGGGGTTGGGGGTTCGGAAGGAATAATTACCATGAGAAGCGGTACCAGGGAAAACCACTTGGCACATCGGCAGCCGATCGATACGGGGAGAAATGAACACTTCAAAGGAATGAATAAATTTCATAAATAAAAAAATCGAATAATGAAAAAAATAAAATGAAAATTGTATTCAAAGTAAAGTTAAAAAATATAAGTTATAACCCAATAAATTTATTAAATAATGTTTTAAAAATTCTGATATTAAAAATACAAAGTTAATAAAACAAAAAATATTAATATAATGAACGAAATGTAAAAATGAAGAAATTTACGTAACGAAAAATTAGGCGAATAAAAAATTTTACGAAATTTAATAAATTAAAAAATATAAAAAATTAAGAACAATTTTTTTAAATAAAAAATAGAATAAAATCGTAAATAAATATAAATATAAAATTAAATACAAATAATTTTAACATAAAAATATTCTCAATCTCTCTCTCTCTTCGTCTACCTCTTCACTCTCCTTCTCCACTCCTCTCTCGTCGTGTTCCGGGGACAAAATTTTCAGCCTCCACTTGTTCTCAGCTGTTGACTCCATTCCGATGTCTCGGCCATCTCTTTCTCTCCCGGCGTGGTCTCATTATCTTCCCTCTCTCTCGTTCCTCCTCCTTCCTCCCCCACCGTCCTTCCTTCCTTTCCTTCTGTGTCCCGCCATGCTTTCGAAATTGTTTCTGTTTGTGGTTGTTGTAGAATGTTCCTTTTGTTGTTGTTGTTATTGTGTTTTGTTGCTTTCCTTTGAATTCTCGACAATTTAAATTCCTTGTTTCAGTTTCAGTTCCATTTCCATTTCGTTCCGGACGTTTTTCTCTGGTCGTTGTCGTTATTGTTGTTGTTGTTGCTGTTGCTGTTGCCTTCGTCTTAAACTTCAACTTGTCCGCATTCGGACCAAGCGGAAACCAATAACAACAATAGAAACAACAATAACAACAAAACAAACAACAACAACAGCAACAACGAGAAGGAGACCAAGAAAAACGCTGCTACCAAAAAAGGCGCAGTTGCAAATGCCAACAACTTGTTTTCCATTTCATTTCGAAGTCTTGCAATCGCCACCAATGAATGTTGTTGTGGCCATTGTTGTTATCGTTGTTGTTGTTGTTGTTGTTGTTGTTGCTGCTCTTAGTGTCGCTGCTGAGTGTTGTGCATTTTTGTTGTTGTTGTTCCTGTGCTTATTCTGCTATTTTTATTATCACATTTGTTTCTGCCATTCTTCGCTCCTGTTGTTATTGTAGGGGTTGGGTTTGTTGTTGCTCCTATTGTGGTTGTTGCAGGTGTTCCTGTGTTGTTCTTGTTGTTACTGTTATTGTTGTTGTTCCTACTCCTGCTGTCATGCGGCGAATTCTTGTGACGCATTCGTGGTTTTCTCGAAACTGCGACAATCGCGAACTCGTTGCCCACTCGCATCGCTCCCTCTCCCTCCCTCCCCATTCACCTCTCTCTGTCGCTGCCACGGCCGCCTCCCCGTCCACCTCCGTCGCCTCCTCCGGCGCCGTTTCCGACAGGCCGGCATTGTGGCTGGCGGTTGTCCCTCGGCCTCGGCCTCGGCCTCCGCCTCCTGCTCTTCTACTCCCTCGTTCCCGCCTCCTTGTTCCTGTTCTCTCCTCTCTTCCCGCTCTTCTTCTCCTCCTCATTTCCTCTCATCCACCCCCCTTTCTTGCTACTGCTTCAGAGCCGCGGACTCTGACACGATCACTGAATTTCTATCCTTTTCAACGATCACTAGGTTTTGCTCTTGACTTCTATTAACTCTAATTCTGATTTCGCAAAACGTTCTTTCAAGTGGACTTTTTAAAACTGTATTTGCAGTTTCAGCTATTTTCGTGATTTTCCAGAATTTACATAAAAAGTTTCATCAACTTTTGTATTTGCTCTATTTCAAATTTGCATTTTATTCAAATTCACAATATTTTATTATAATTTGTATTTCTTATTTTACAATTTTTTTAAGATCGCTTGCATGAATTTATTTATTTTATTTCATTACAAATTTGTTAACAAAAATGTTTTGATCTCTTAGAAAAATATGTTGGAATTATTCCACTCCTCTTCTCCTCCTTCCTCCTCTCCATCCCGTACTCTTCCTGTCCAACGCAGTCCCCTGGCCCACATTTTTCCTACTCCCTTTAATCCCACTCGGTCCCCTTCACTCCGATTCCTGCCCAGCCCTCGCTTCGATTCGTTCAGCTCGTGGTTTGCTGCCTTTTTCGTTTCCTTCTGGTTCGCCATCCGCTCCGATTGCACAATGCGTGCGTTTGTCTCGCTCACGACGACCCCTCCGTCGCGCCGTCTCCCTCCCCCTCACTCTCCGCTCCTTCTCGCGCTGCTCCGCCGCCCGCCGCCCGGCTCGCCTGGGCTCTCGGTGTCGCCGGGGTTAACGGCGGGACCACGCGACGGCGGCGCGGGTCCGCCCCGCGTTTTGACTTGGATTTTCAACACATTTTCCCTCTCCCTCTAGATCGGGCAACCGCCCTCTCCCTACCTCCCTCCCTCCCTCCTCCATCTCTCGCTCAAAAAGGTCGCTGCTACTGTGCGTCGAGCAGGCAATCGAAGTGTTTCGTGTTTGTTTTGGCTTCTTGTTGTTGCTGATCGGCGATCGCAGTTCGCAGTTCGTGTTGTTGTTGCTGCTGTTGTTGTTCCTTGCTGCTGGTGTTCGTTATAATTGTCGGTTGTGTTGCTGTCGTTGTCGTTGTTGTTGCATTAATCACCACGCGTGTTGTTATTGCATTATTTGCTGCTGCTGTTTAATGAACGCTCGTGTGAAGGGCCCGATGTCGCGGCCCGACTCCGACTTCGACTCCTTCAACGCCGTCGCCATCGCCAGTCGTCTACCTCCAATGCTTCCCTCCCTCCCTCTCTCCCTTTCATTCGCCCTTTGTCGTCCCTCTCTCGCCCTCCGCCAGCGATTTGTGCTCGTTTCGTTGCTGTGGTGGCCGGGAAATTATGTCAAATCATTGCGATGTTGCATTGATGTCATGTTGTTGTTGTTGTTGTTGTTGTCGTTTTAATTTTTTCTGTTTTTTTTTTTTTCTTTTGGTCTTCCCTTGTTATTATTTTATTTAGTTTTGTGGTCAAGAAAAAGGGTCAGCGAAGTTTCACAGAGTTGGTTTTCTTTATTTTTATGTTTGTTGTTGTTATAGTTGGTGTTACTGTTGCACACATGCAGCACCATTTTTGAGGGACGAACACAACAATAACAACAACAACAAGGCACCAAATCAAAACACCTCAAAACCAACAACACAGGCAACAACGAAGCAGCAACAAAAGTGAAAGTAAGAATGGCGTTGCTGTTGCTGCTGTTGTTTTGACGCTTGTTGCATTGACAGTTGACAAGCGAGCGAGATACCACCAAGAGAGAGAGAGAGAGAGAGAGGGAGGGCTGCAGAGCGAAAGAGACGGCGAGAATCTGGGGCAGGCGACGGCGGTCATGGGAGGATCATGACTAATCGTTGTCGGTTCTCGAAGGTCATCGGAGATCGTGTGAAAGGCTTCGACGATGTTTTTCTTCCTCTTCTTCTCCTTCTTCTTCATTTCCTCCTCTTCTTTTTCTTTCTATGCAGCCAACGACGATCAACAACAACATCAAACGCTGACCAGGTTGTTGACAACGTCCGCTCTTAATTGTGTTGCAATCAAATTATTAATTGTTGCCTGTTGTTGTTAAGGTTGTCTGCCGTTGTTGTTGGTTGTTGTTGTTGCTTTTCGGATTTTCTATTTACTCAAGGTCTGTTTGAGACATTCAAAAACCATCGAAAAGTTCAGTGAGAAAAATTTGTGGAAAACTGTAAGAAGGAAATGATTGGAAGCATTTGATGCGATCAAATCGACTTCCGGTGAGCAGGAGTGGGGGAGGGGAAGAGAGAGAGAGAGAGAGAGAAAGGAAGGGAAATGGTTGAGAAAAGAAAGAGATTCTTCTCTCTTTCTTGGCTTGAGAAATCGAGAATCGAGTGTCGGAAGTTCAAAAACTGTGATGAAGAATTCACGAAGTTCTCATATTTCAGCCAGATTTTTCCCATGATTTTCGCAATCTTCACCTCGGTGTCTCTTCCTCTTTCACTCTCCCTCTCTCTCTCCCTCTCCCTCTCTCTCTCCTCTTCTCTCCCTCCCTCTCTGTCTTCTCACTCTTTGTTCCCTCATTCCTTAATAGAACTCCGCATTGCCAAACAATGGAGTTCATTCAGGGCTGCAGCAACAAATAAAACACCAAAACAACAACCACAACAACAACATTCGCAACAACATGAAAACCCAAGAACAACCGAACGATTCTCTTTCCCAGATCGAAATAAAATTCCGCTAAAAATAGCTGAAGGAAGGAGCGAAATGTAAGAATTCAGAAACGAGGTTATTTTTAGCAAATGTCAGACCGATTGCAGACAAAGAGTGAGAGGGAGGGAGTAGGGGGAGGGGAGGGGGAAGAGGGAGATAGAGAATCATAGAAGGGATTCTTTTATAGTCGTTGGTGGTGTTGTTGGAGGGGCCAATGTTGTTGCTGTTGTTGCGTTGTCGTTGTTGCTGTCGAGGTGTTTCTGTGGCTCGCAGTGCTTTGTTACAACGCCGGGCGTTGCCACAGAATAAAAGCGAACTATTTTCGTTTCCTTTTACTCCTTTTTCCGCTCCTTCTCCCCCCTTCCTCGTCCTTCTCTCTCGCTCTGCCTCTGCCTCTGCCTCTCCCTCTCTTGGGCCTCCGCGCTTCCCCTGCTACTTGTTACTCTCTGCCTACGATGAAATCGTAAGATGATCTCTTATTGTTGTTAATGGCGTTCTTGCTTTTGCCATTACTGTTGCTGCTGTTCTTCATATTTTTGTTGTCATCGTCGTTGTTGTTGTTTTTGTCGTCGTCATTACCCACGGCCGGACCAGCCGGGAGCAGCGACCTCTGCCGTTGCATCACGACAAAAGCTGACCTTCGCACGTCGACGTGCAGACCACACGACGCAGGAAGCCATGCGAGGAGGTGAGAAGGGCCATGGGAGAGAAGGGCAACAACGAGCAACGCAATGCACGGAGAAGATGCAGGAGAAAAAGAGTCTGCACATGAGGAAGGAACCCTCTCAAACGCTAGGAGAAAAACAAGAAGAGGGAAGAAAAACCCACCCTACCCTGGCGAGCAGCGAGGGCAACCGCCTACCAGAAGAAGACCTCCTAACTTCCAGAAAAAGCCCCCTCGTCGCAGGCAAATAAGCACCTTAAGGGGCCGTGATAAATGATGAGAATCGACGTCATAATTATTGCAAGAGCGAGAGAGAGAGTGGAGAGAAAAGGCGAGAGCTCGACAAAGATCCACGGACTGCGGATCAGAAGCTAGGAAAAAATAACACGAAGTTGGAGTTCAGGTCGAAGACAAACCATAGGCAAGAAGCCAGAGGAAGGAAGAGCAAAGTGGTGGGAAGGCGGGGAAGAGAGGGACGAAGGGGGGAGGGATGACGAGAGGAAAGAAGGAAGATAAGATAGGGCGAGTAGTAGTAGTCGAAGAAGGCGAAGAAGAGACGGTTGGCCGAGAGTCGAAGGCGAAGTCGGAGAGAATTATGAGAGTTGGAAGTAGTTACACGTAGTTAACTTGGCCATTAAAGCGTGTTAAGATTAATGATCGAAATTAGCTACTGTTTGGCGGGAAGAGCCCGAGTGGCGAGGGAATGAGGGGTTGGGGTTGGGGTTGGGGTTGGATGTTGGGTCCGTGATTGGGGCATTGAATTGAGTTGAGGAACTCCATCGTCGCTTGGACCGAGCGAGCGACCGACCGACCGACCGACCGACAGCGTGATTAGCGCGATGAATTGTGGCCGTTGGAGCAGACGGACATGTGTGGATTTGTGTGTGCTACATGTAGCAAGTCACGCCGGGAAAGACAGAGAGAGCGAGAGCGAGGGCGAGGGAGAGGGGGCGAAATTCTTGGAGCGGTTGGAGGAAGATTAACTTTATATCGGGTTAAAATCGAGTAAAAAATGATTTAGCAAAGTCTGTATCTAAGGACACAGAACTATAAAAGTTAATGGAAGAAGAGGAGAGAAGGGGGGAAAAACAATCGACATTTAAACACATGCGGGGAGAGATAAAACGCGGATTAGAAGAGAATGGAAATATAAGAAAAAACCGCCATTAACTATAGAGGTTAAAAAAGAACATCAAGAGCGAATCTTGTGGGAAGCGCGAGAGATTAAAATAAGGATAGATATTTATGAAGAAATTTCCTCAAGAAAACATCATCAAGAAATGATGAAAAGTTTGCGGAAAGAAATCGGGGAAATTGCGGAGAGGTAAGGAGAGAAGATTGAAAGGAAAAGAGAGACCAAACGAGAAGAATTTAAAGAAGTAGTAGAAATATGAAGATCAAAAAACCTGAAGTCTGGATATAAAATAAAATCAAATTCAGGAAATTCCTAACCAGACCACGAGGAAGAAGATTGAGGTGGGAGAGACATGGCAATAAAGCGCACAGGACACGGTAACGAGCGGAAGAGAGTGGATGAAAAGGAGAGTAAACGAGACGACAATTAATTCAGCGGCTCCATCAAGTGCTGGAGAAAACAAAACCCCAGAACGGGAAGCGAGAGCAAAACGTTTGCTGCATTTCAATTAGCGACAAATTGCGTTTAATTGCGGAACAAAAGAACTCAGCGAGGAGGAAGAGGAGAGAGCGAGAGGGGTTGATAGATTCATGAGGAAGAGAGAGGCAGAGAATCTAATTGGATCGGTTTTAAATCAGCTCCATTAAAGAAATTGTGCAAACAATGTTTTTCTTTGTTTTATTGTTTTTCCTCGTCTAATGTCCTGTAATTCTCAATGAATTCAAGATTTACCAATGGATTTATCGGATTCTTAATATTAATTATTAATAATAATAATTCTCCACTTCCTCCGATTAACGTTCATTTATTGAATCTCGCCCCTTGAACTCCGGGACCACCTGGAGACGTGAGGCGAAGCCCACCGGCCTATTGACACGTGTTTTCGCGTTGCCAACTGCCAGCCTTCCTGACACTCGTATGCAGTCGTCGTCTGACTAGGAACAGTCGATGAATTCTCAGGGAACGCGAATTTTCGTCGAGCCAAACGTTGGCAACGCCATAAATCCGGGAGGGAATTTGCAGAAAAAAGCAGGAAATAAAACTTAGAGCCAAATGGAATTAATAAAAATATATAATAAAATGAAAATAGAATTAATATAGAAAAACTATACGTAGAAGTGATATAAAATTAAGGAGAAAATGAAAATAAAATTAAATAAATAACTTATCAAACATTAAATGGAAGAAGAAGAATAACAATATTGAGGAGAATTTTCAGAATTAGTAAAAAACTGTAATCGGTAGAAAAAGAGGGAGAGAACCTGAACCGACGGCAACGAGTTTAAACCAACTACAACAAAAACCGCGACATCTGAAACCATTGCATGTGGCCAGACTCGGCGCTCGAGGCGAATCGTTGTAGTTGTTGTCTTTGTTTTTGTTGCTGCTGCTGCCGGCGGGTCCCCGAGTCTCCCAGGACGGGAGGAGGGCGGGAAAATTAAGATGCGTCTCGCGTGGCATCGCCGAAGACGACGACGACGACGACGGCGAACTCACGAACGAACCGCAAGAACCGTTAGCTGGCATTTCTATTAACTTGGCTAAAAGGCATAGAAGAATGGCATGGATGGCATGGATGGCATGGGATGGGACGGGTGGCATGACTGGTTGGCATGGCATGTGGCCGCCTGCAAACGAAGTGGCAACGCCGGGCGACATCGGCGACCGCGACGCCGATGACGACGCCATCGTAAATCGCGCGCCAACGACGATCGCCGTCGACCGATGGCGACGACGGTGGCGACGGCGGCTGCTGCGTTAATGACTGGCTCCCATTGCTGTTGTTACTGCTGTTGTTGTGGTGGTTGGTGTCGTTGCAATTGTTGTTGTTGCAATTGCCGGCGTTGTTGCGATTGTTGCAGTTTTAATGATTTTTCCGAGGCATGTCTTTGACAGGTTCGACAGTGTTTTTGGCAGCGGTTTCTGCCCGTGATTCATGGCGAATTTTCGCCTAATTTGACAGTCGATGATCGCGTGCCGTCGATACGACTTTTCCCGCTGGCCTCAGTTGTTGCAATGCGAGATTGGCTGCAATATCAGTTGTCAGTTTTTCCAGTAGTCCTTGTCCGTTCCTTCGACGTCTGCGCAGGCATCGATCGGCTCAATCGATCGGCCGTCGCTCGTTGGCTTTTGTTGTCGCCCGGCCCGCCGAGTTGTCATTCGTCTGGACGGCGAACAAGCGGGCCGCGTGGCACGTGTGGGGAATCGGAGCGGAAGGAGTTGCCAATGGAAGCAGTTGCTGCGAGCGCCATGTTTTGACAGCCGCCTGACAGTTGTCCGAGGCGAGATGGCCACGGGCAGATGGGGAATCGAATGCCTTTGATGCAATAGAAGTGGGTTTTGTAAGTCCTTTTTTTGATATTTCTAATTTGCTAGCATTTTTTTGTGTGTATTTATTATATTTTAACATTTTGACGGAAAATTCCATCAAATTTTTTTTTTGTTTTCTCTATTTTGGATGGCTAAACTGAGACCATTATTTTTCAACTCCTAAAAAGCCCACATTGATTTCCAACAATTTGTCGATCACGGCAAAGAAATCAAATGTCATATTGAAAATGGCTCTGATTGCATCACTCTCGACCCTCGTCCTCGGCCCTCATCGCGGACGAAAGCTCTCCGTAATTAAATCTGCTTCTCGACCGTCGAAGATCGTCAGCTCCAAATGCACCTCGGTCGCGAGGGACGAGGGACGAGGTCGAGGAGAAAATTATGCAAACAATAAGCACGTCAAGCAATTACACAACAAAGGCAGCCGAGGAGATGGACGGAAAATGGAAAAATGTTCAAGAGGCGGGGGGGAAGAAGAGAGGAAGAGGAGAAGGAGGCGGAATTCCGAGGCTGTTGTCAATGGGCCGATCAATCAAAAGTCCAAGAAGCCGTCAGATCGCGGCTCGAACCCAACGGAGCAACTGCAATCGGCCACATGAGTGGGTGAGGGAGACGGACAGACGAAGGGTGTCGCGTGGGAGAGAGAGAGACAGAGCAGAAGCATTAAATGAAGTGATTTCCATGATCGTCGCGTCGTCAACAGTGGGTCGCGGGTCGTGGATCGATGGATCCTTTTGATGCCTCTGATCGAACGTCAAGCGGCCGAGTCCATCGACACTGAAGGCATTCTCGAGCGAAAAATTCGATGCCACTCAAGGTACCGTTCGTTCTTTTCTTCTCTCTCTTCTCCTCCCTCCCACCTCCCTCTCGATGCTTTCCCTCCCTCCATAGCGTTCTTTTCTCTCCTTTGGTCTTTCTTTCTAATGATCTTACCGTTGAACTTTTGACATTTTCATAGAATTAACGAATGAAAAAATCCACTGAGGAGAAGGAGAGGAGTGCGAGGAGGAGCAAATAGAGGGATAAGAAGAAGAAGAAGAAGTGGCGTTCTTTCTGTTCTTTGCATTTGAATTCCTCAAACGTCTCGCTTCGTTTCGTTTCGTCTCGTTTCATTTCGATCCGTCTCGTCTCGTCGGGTCTTCTGAAAAGTTCAGCATTCAAAGCAGTGAAAATTGTTTTGTCATCGTTTAAATTTAATTTAAAACTCCATGCTTCCTCCTCTTCCACTCTTCCACTCCTCCTCTCCTTCTTCTCCCCCCGTCTGTCACTCTCGCTCTCTCCTTTTGGCGGAACGAAGCTCGTTGACTGACAGGGTCGACGGCGCTGCAGCGGCTGCGGATGCCGTTGTTGGTTTTCCTCTTTCTTCGCGCTGCTGTTGTTGTTGTTGTCTCTCTCCGTCCTGCGGAAGCTTTGAAAATTAGAAATATTTGAAAATTTTCCCGAAATAGTTTCCTCAAGTGAAATGATTTTTTTTACCCTTTTTCCAACAATCTCGTGAAAATTGTTTCCCTCCCATCCTTGGCTCGGTTTGGTCGGTTCGCTCAGTGTCAATGTGTTGACCTCGCACGCGGCCATTGTTGAGGCCTCTTCTTCTTCTTATTATTCTTCTTCTTCTTGTCCGCCCTGTGGCCATCAAAAGCAAATACCGTTCCGACTTGACTCTGAGCCCGGGGCGAGCTTCATGAACCATAATGAACACATTACGGCTGTCTCTGTCGCTCGCCCTCCACGCGGGCAGAGCAGCCGAGAAGTCCCGCCATCCATCCATCCGGCCAACTGCCCGTCCGTCTCTCCATTCGACCATCCATCTGTCCGTCCGTCCGCCGTCCATCGCACGACCCATTGCAATCCTCACGTCTCGGCGACTTTGTTGGTTTTTCTCGTTGGTCGCTCCTCGGCCTCGGCCTCGGCCCTCGTCCCGAGCACCCCGAGTCCCTCGACCAGGAGGCGTGTCCGTTCTCGGTGCGTGCCTCGATCTCCCTCCGTCCTTCTCGCCTCGCCTGGTTAGTTGTCTCTCTCTGTTATTATTTACGATCACTGAAAATAGTTTAAAGCTCGGGTCAAAAGCTAATCTTCTTCTCGGCCGGCTGAGATCTTCCTTTCCAAGGGACGGACGAGGGTCGAGGGGACGGAGGGAGGAGACGGATAATCTGGAGAGTTGATGGATAAACGAGGGATAGGCCGAGGCAGGAAAGTCCGGATAAACGCAAGAAAGTATAGACAGAGAAAGACAAATTTAGACAAGTGCCTCGAAGTGTAGACAATGATGGACAAATCCATGGATAGACAGAGAAACAGATGGAAATATGGCAAGAACATATTTCAGAAGAGAGAGAGAGAGAGACAGAAATGTGGAGCTACAGGAAGGATAAACAAACAAATAGAGGGCTCATGGATAGGAAACCTAATGGCTGGCCGAGAGACAGACAGACAGACTGTTAGATGGACGGACGGAGTGGGTCGGAGGCCCCGAGGCACGCCAGTTAATGAGGGTTCTCCGAGCAATTGTTGCCTACAGCTTTTGAGCCAACGTTGCTGTTGCTCTTGCTGTTTCTTTCGCCAATCTGTTGCATGCTGCAACAATGTTGTGCTCGGCCAGAACTGACACGATGTTGCAACACGCGGAAGGGAACGGTAAAAGCGATCCGGAAGCAGGCTGAAATATTGGAAAATTCAATAAGTGTTTAATGGGAAATTATTCGCAATTCCTGCATCGGAATTTCGCATCAATTTGAATTTAGGAAAATTAGTTTCAGTCACTTTTCATTTTCGTTGAAAGCTTAACTTTTTGTACCTTTTTATGACGATGACTTCGCATCTGATAATGATTTTTATAAGACAAATTTTGTTACAAATTTCTCTAGCTTCAAAAATTGCGCTCATCCAAATTTCACTCACTCAAACCCTGTCGTCACTCTCTCAATGTCACTCAAGAAGCGACAGCGAAAGTCGATTTTCTTAAATAATAACAACAATGAATAAAATGCAATTATTTGCATAAACACAAGTGAATTTCGGATTTTAATGGATTATGCAATTTTCACTTAAGATTTTCTATTGAATCGTTAAAATGCCATCAGACATTGCCAAAATAACAAACAATAAACTCCAATGAAGTTGAATCTGTGCAAATGGAGAAAAAAGTGGAGTTCGAATTAAATAAATAGAAAATAAATGGATGAAAAATGAAAGATGGCAAAATTGACGATGTGTCCATTATTTGCGACAGCAACAACAACAAAAGCACAACGTTGGCAGCAAAATCAGCCGGTGAAAGAGAGAAAGAAGGGGAAAAGAGATTGCGGTGATTTTGAATAAAGCTTAATTAAATGTGACGCAAGAGAAAAGGCTTTTAATTTAAAGTGATTTGTTTTTTTTTTTTTTGGTTTTTTCGTGTGAAATTAAAAGCAGCGATGAAAGCCGAAAATATTTAGAAATTAATGGAAAAAACCTTAAACAGAGTCAATTATATATAAAATATAAATATAAAAGTAATAATTAAAGAGAATGAATTTATAAATGAATCAAAAACTCTTCAATACAAAAATTCAGATTAAATACACAAAAAAAATAAAACAAAGTATTTGTAAAACGCATAATAATCTAAATACAAGAAAAAAGAGCAGAAATAAGTTCGAAAAAATATATTAATTTTTCGCATAAGACGTGGATCGATCCGATCGCGAGATCGGACACAATCGCGTTTCGGCAACGATTTTAATGCCTGCAATTTATCAGCGGCAACATGAACAATAGCAACGGCAACAACAACAACCACAACAACAACGCCGTTGCTCAACACCGAAGAGACGACGAAAATGAAACGAAGATGAAACTTTCATTTTCCCTTGCGAATCCGTTCGCGGAGACCAAGTGGAAGAAGAAGAAGAAGAAGAAACAGTGAACGCTTTTTGATTTTTATCAAAAACATTTGTTTTTCTCATATTTTACGTTTTTTTGATATTATTTTTGTTATTATTTGGTTCAAAGTTATGGTGATTTATCGAACTCAATAAAAATAAATGCGGGCGCCATCTTTAGTTTTCTGCTTCGTTTCCATTTTCCTCCTCCCCTTCCCCTTCTTCCTTCTTCTTCTTCTTCTCCTGCTGCTATTGCTATTTTTACATATCCATGTTGCTGTTGTTGTTGTAGTTTTTGTTGCAGTCGTTACAAAACCCACAACTCTGTAATTAATTAACAGCAGTTCCACGATCTTCGATGGGTCTTCGTTTTTTTTTTTGTTTTCTTTTTGTTTTGGATTAAGAATTTGTTGTTGTAGTGAACGAAGCTGGAGTGGGTAACAACAACAAGAAATTACTCTCTTTTCCATACATGAATTTGATTTGGTTTTACTTTGAATTTCAGTTCATTTTTCTGACATTTTGGTTTATGTGTTATATTTTTTTATTTTTTAAATATTTTCTGATATTTTTTTATATTTTTTTTTATTTTTTTTTATTTTTTTTAAAATATTTCTTTAATATTTGTTTTTTTTCAATTTCTTTAATGTATTGTTATATTTGCTGTTATATTTGATTTTCAACCGCAAATGCGTTGAACGATTTTCTTCTTCGATTCCTCTCAACACACCTCAGTTGTTATGGGTTTCTCTCCTTCTCTCTAGCTCTTTGTTGTTGTTGTTGTTGGTTATTACGGCCGATGTCTGCGGTTAGCATAAATATTTATACATCTCTCCTCCTTAATGTGTGAAAACAAAATCATCCGATGCCAAATTTAATGCTCGAGTTGCACGCGAACTCTGTATAAATCTTTCAAAGCCAGAGTATTACAACAACAACAAGAAGAAGAAGAAGAAGAAGGAGTCAGCATATAGAGAGAGAAAAATATAAATTATGAAAAATAACAAATATACAAAAATAATAAAGGTACATCAAAAAGTAGGCAATACATAAAGAGAAACCTATTTTGACAAAAGAAAGAAAGAAATTCGGGTTCGAGAAACCTCGTTGGGAAAATTGGGTAGAAAACCACAATGGGTTTCGATCTAAAAAGAAGTAGTTGAGAAAAATATAAGAAACAAAAAAAATTTAAAGCAAAATAATAAATAATTTCCACCTTCTTTGGCTGCAAAATTTTACTCCTGATTTGGAGTTCCAGCTCAACGCTGATTTAATCAAATTTGAAACATTAATAGATCAGCTGAATTGGTGAAATATTTATTGAATTTTTCAATAGCTCCGGCCTCAGGATCTCAGCACTGAGACTGGGGATTTATTTTCTTGAAAACGACCTTACAGTCTTCTCCAGATAATCTCGCCCATATATTTCGAGCGAAGACATTCGTACACAAAGCTCTCCATGGAGAGCAATTTATCTTCGCCGTGGCCGGGCAGCAGCAGCAACAGCAGCAGCAGCTCTTTGGAATGTTGTGTAGGATATTTTCTGTTGTTGCTATAGTTTTTGTTGCCTTTTTATGTCATTTTTGCAGTCGTAGTTGTTGGTGTTCGCTCTAGCCGCTGTGTTGGCCACGCTCGGCGCGGATTAAATGCAAGCGCATCTAAAAATAACTCAACTCGACATGGGAGGAACGACGCGAACGGAACCGAATGGAACCGAACGGAACGGACCGAGTGGAACGAGGAACGAGGAACGTGGCGCGGATCGGGGGAGAAAAACGTCGGTGATCGATGGGGGCAGGGCGCGGTGCGGATCCCTTCAATCGTTTTTCGCTCTCCGCTTTTTCCTCCAGGCTCACTTTAATTTTTCTATTTTTCGCCCTTTTACATTGTTCTTCTTCTTCTTCTTCTTCATATTCATGTTTCTGTTGTTCTTGTTATTGTTGTTGTCTTTATCGAAGTATATTGGTTGTTGTTGTGTTGTTGTTGTTGTCGATGAAATAGCAAAGCTGCAGAAACAATCTCTAGGGTAATCAGCACAACAACAAGAAGAACAGCAATAGCCAAAACAACAACAACAACAATAACTATAACAACAATAACAACAACAACGTGAAAATAATGAAAAACACACACTTTTAGTTGCAGAATCCCCAGAGAGAAAACTGAGAAAAACCATAAAAACGAAATCTCCGGAAAGGGCAGAGGGTGGGAGGGTGAAAGAGGCAGAGAGAGAGGGGAGGAGGTTAGAGGGAGAGGAGTCGATGTCGATGTCGGGCCATGAAGAGATGAAGATGCGAAGCGTCAACGAAACGCGTGCCAAACACGCAAAGAATCGAGCGGCAGGAGGCGGTCGTAGGAGAATTTGAGAACGATTGAAAAACTTGCAAAAAATCCTTATGAAGAGTTTCTCAAAACCACAAATTTTAAAGCCATCAAATCAAAAATAAATAATTTTCGGTCCAAAATAATTTTCTCAAAACTCCAACGAAAATTATTTTATATTTTTTTTTTTCAAAATATCTCATTTCCACCATTTTTCTCTTGAATTTTGCACAATTGGCGCTTTTTCTGAATCTCTATCGCCATGCCCTTAGGAGGAGCCTCGACAGCTTCAGCAGAATCAGAAAAACAATCGCAATGTTGCCGTTCGCTCCCTATCAGTGCTGCCACATCTGCCTATTTAATTTTCCCTTCGAACACGCGCAAAGGAGAGCCAAACACACACACACGAAGAGCCCTGGCATCTGCCAAACCAAAGGCAAAGGCAAAGGCAAAGCCTTCGCCGCCCACCCCATCCTCGACCCAGCATCGACGGCAGCCGCGGCCCAAACAAACCAAGCCAAACCAAACCAAGGCGACGACGCCGGCACGCTCGATGTCGACGCCGATGCCGATGCCGTCGTCGATGCCCGGCCCGGCGCGGCCCGGCCCGGCACAGGATGCATCTCGGAGCGCCCTGGAAGCGGCTGCAGCTGCAGCTATTTTTAGTCGCCGAACAAAGCGAAGACGCATCCGAGCTGGAGGAACCCGCACTGCGCTGTGCAAATACGAGGAGGTGGCGGCGACGACGGCCCTGCCCGATAAGGGCCCCATCATGGGCGAGGGCGGGGGTCGGGGGTGGGGAGCAACAAATTCCAAAAGTTACAAAGACGCAAAAATGCCATCGATTGCCGCAACTGCGACGTGGCCAAAGCGATGACGGATCGCGGTGGTGGGAGCAGGGGAAACAAGTGGCGAGAAGGGAAGGAGGGGGAAGACAGGCTGAGGGTTGGACGGACGGCGGGCGATGACGGTGTGGGCCACGGATCCCCGAAACGCTCCTTCGAGACTCCGCCGCGGGCCTCGCGCGGTTCTCGCCGTGATTTACTTTCGCCCGAGTGCTGATAAAACGGAAATAAAGCGACAGGCGAGGAAGGAATTTCGCGTTTAGGAGTGGGAAATTGCAGACAAGTCTTATTCATAAAAATACTTTTCAAAAAAATCTCTCTCGGTGACGAATTTTGCAATTCAATTAAATATTTTACAATTAACAATGGTTCTTAAATTTTTTCAGTGAATATATTTCAATTTTAAACATTTTGCAATTCAACACATTCCAATTAAATATACATTGAATTAAGTATTTTTTTTTATTTTCAATTTGAAGTTGTTCAAAGATCTTTTTTTCCAATCTGTCGAAGTTGATTTATTTCATATTTTTAATTGCGATTTTTTGTTTTATTTAATTTTTTGTTGAGTTTATTTTGTCGTTCCCCATAACGACATTCGTAACAAGGTTTAGCAACGGATTAACTCTTGTTTAACCCGAGTCAACGCGAGTCTCTCGTGGCAAGTGCAGCGAGTGGGCCGCCCGCCCACACCCTGCCCACGCCCCCTGCTCCTGGCTCCATCTCCCTCGATCTCGTCGCTCGATCTGCCTCCATCGGGTTTTGCCACAAATCACGATTTTTCGTCTCGAGCCCCGACGCGACGTGAAGCAAACATCGATTGCTGCGAGGAAAACAATTGTTATTATTTCTCCTCGCTGCCATCGTTGCTGTTGTAATTGTTGTAATTGTTGTAGTCGCTGGTCGGATTGTTGTTATTGGGTTTTTTGGCAACACATAATGACCCTAATTACCGAGTCTCCGAGTCTGAGGCGGTTCGATCGAACTCGAGGTTGTTTCCGAGCTCTGGCTTGGTTGGTCTCAAGGGTTTTTGTTATTTCTTACACAGGAGAAGTTTGCTTTTCCCTGCCATTGGGGTACAGAAAAAATTAAGGAAATTCATTGCATTGAAATAAAACATTACTTTTACATTACATTTTTTTAAAAAAACCATGAAATTTTTTTTTGGTGGCATGTTTTAATGAAATTTAAATTTCTGCAAATTAATACGTTCATAGAAATTTCTTTTTTTCGAATTTTTCTCAGTGTCTCCTGTGCGCATGGTCCGCATGCAGCGTTGCCAGATCCACTGGACCTCGTTGCCAATTACCGGGCCGTTGTTTAAAAACCCATTTGCGAATTAAAGCCATCATGACAACATTAAGTTGTCTCTTATTGCGTTTGACTTTCGGACATTTTCATTTGCATTTGCATTGGCTTTTGCTGCTTCAATTCGATTTGCAATTAGAAAAAGTCCAAATTACTCGAGAAATAAACAGGGAAAATGGAGTACGAAAAACGTGATTAGGAACAAGTTTTTTAGTTTGCTCATTTAACACATTTTTTACCAATAAGATTGGTTTTTTATACAAGATTTTCTTTCTCGTCGAGTTACTTTCCTGAACATTTTTTTTCACAAGATTTTTTTACAATTTCTCGCCACGATTTTTTTCTCTGCATTTTGATTTCTTCCATTTGTTTTAAAAGGCTAGAGTGATGTTAACGAGTTGTACGCTTGAAATTGTGACTTAATTAATTAAGCTTAATCACCTTATGGTGGTATTGTAACTGTTGTTGTTGTCGCTGCTGCTGTTGTTGCTGTTGTTGTTGTTGTCAGTGGCGCACGGCGCGGTCTGCGGCTGCGTCGACGCCCACCTCGGAAACGTGAGTTTGTCAAACAGTTAAATAAACATTTATTAGCCTTGCCTCTCGTACCTCTTGTTTACACATACACCACAACAACAACAACAACAAAGACAACAACGACGACAACAACATCCACAGCCACATTAGCCACACCAACAACACAAATAAATCCACTGTCTAAGGGCGGTCTTCTTGACGCCTACTTTTCGATGTTTGTTTTCTTGTTTTTTCCTCGAGTTTTTTAGTTTTTCCCTTGTCAGTTTTTTCTTCTTCTTTTTCCACTTTGTCAATGTCACCTCCATATGGTTTACGTACGAAAATAGTTTCTGATTTCTTTTGTTTGGGTCGATTTTCTGCTGTAATTAAATAATTTCGTGGTCTCTAACCGCCGAGTTTATAGTTCCTAATGAGAGCTATTTAGGAGTTATATCGATCGGAGAGAAAAGGCAGTGGGAGTCGAGAGAAATTGCGTCGCTGTTGAGGGGAGGAAGGTGAGAGGAGCAGAGAGAGAAAGAAAGGAGGAAGTGTTGGAGTGATAAAAATTTGTTTGTTTTCATCTTGGAGCAGGAAATGGAAGTTGAAAGTTTGGAGAAGGTGGAACTGAATTTATAAAATATTTATAATTAAACCAAAAAACAACAATTCGATAAATTCACCTTCTATAAATTGCATTCTCATGTCTAAAATACTGTTCTTTCTGCTCTTCTCTAAAACAAATAAAAATTGCAACAAAGCGGAATGATTTGCATAATGTTAATAGAAAAACCGTCTTGAGATTTGAATAAAAATCTTCCCACCCATTCGGTTCGCTGCGAACTCCTTCGCCTTCCCTTCCCTTCCTTCCCTTCCCCTGAGCAATCAGAGAATTCCTCACAGATTCCAAGGCCATGCCACTGGCTCAAATGGCGCGTTAGGCGAAAGAACTCAGCGGAATTTCCTCGTCTTCTCTCATGCCTTTCTTGCAATGCTCAAATCAAGTGCTCAGGCCCGGGTCGACTGCGCTGCACGACGCCGTTTAACAAATTGCATTTGTTGTAATCTACTTCGAGCATTAATCATCCGTCCAACTGCAGCCGATTTGCGCCACTTGGCTAAATGAAAACACACAACATCCCCGTCTCTCTCCGCCCCCTTTTCTCCCATTCTTTCTCCGGCAGTTTTTCTTTCCTTCAATTTTAGTTGTGATGCTTTTGTACTTTTTTGTGATAGTTTCGAACCTTTTTCTCTGCTGCTGCTGATGTTTATCGCTCGGCGGCATCTGTCGGCGAATCCCTTCAGCTTCAGCTGTCAGTGATGCGCTTTAAACTCGAGCTTTCAAGCCGTCTCCCTCCCGCCTGCTCCCTTTCCCACTTCCCGTTCCCTTCTCACTCTTCTCCCTCCCTTCGCCAGACCTTATTGCGATTGTCTTCGTTTCTCGATTCACGGCAGGCGAAAAATTTCGCATGTCAGTCAAGTTGAGTGGGAAAAGAAATGCGACGGGGAGGAGCAGGAGAGAGAATGAGACAAAAAAGGCACTAAAAAAGTACTAAAATTTCACTGACAGCGCGGCGTCACGATTTAGCGCGAAATGTTTTCACAACAACAACAACCACAACAACAACAATACCAATAGCAATTCAACCAGAGTCGAGTTTTTAAATTAACTTGAACTTCGATAAAGTGATTTGTTTTTGTTTATTTTTGCACCACTGTCGTGGCAGTTGTTGTTGGTTTTGCGAAATATTTTTGAATGATTTTTCGTGTCGTCTTGACATTTTATTGGACTTGGCAGTGACCTCTGGCGACGGCGACGGCGACTGCGACGGCGAACCAACGACGCCGACGTCTGTCAATTTTTTATTCGAAAAATGCACATTCATTTCCTCGTCGTTGCTTTTCATCTATTTCACTTTTACCGCCGATTTCGTCGGCTTTAAGCTATTTATTGGTGCAATAAAAGAGGTCGGCTTTAAAGTCTTAAATTATTTAAATATTCCATTCCGCCAACGACTGCAATTATGCAATAAAAATGTCAATTTATTGGCATTTATGTCTTGTTTGTGCCGGGATTTATTTCAAATTTAGTGCTTCCTTTAAGATGTTTCTATTTGAATTTTTATTGTTATAATTGGTTGATCTTGGAGATATTTTATGTACAATCTTTTCTCGCTTTCCAACTGAACTTTCGCGTGGCGTTGAAACTGCTAGAAATGTCGAAATTAATTTCGATAAGGAAATTGTCAATTTCCCATGATATAATTTCAATATCCCTCATGTCATCGTCGTGTTATTTCCCTATTTTTTCACTCACGTCGCTGATGTTGCTGATGTCGTGGAGGCGGAGAAATTTCCTACGATTTCCAGGGGATGCGGGAAAAAATTCGCCCGCCGCGGACGAGTTCGAATTACAGTTCAGTCGCCCGCGCCGCCGACAATGTTGCCGCTTTGTGTCAGTGTTGCTGCTTCCTGCATGCACTGCAAGCTCGTGCAGATCTCCGCAGATGAAGAAGAGGAAGAGACAACAAAGAGCAACAACAAAAAATACCCGCAAAAAAACGATTAAAATTTATTTCTTTACTGATCGAGATGTTTTTCTTTTTTGTTTGTTTTTGTTTTTGTTTGCTTTCGTCTCATTTGTTTGTTAATATTGAAGTCGATGTTGATGTTGTGTTATTGTGATTTCTTCTGTTATTGTTATTTTTGAGGGTTGCTGTTGTTGTTGTTGTAATGGTTGTTGTTGTCGTAGTTATGGCTGTTTTTGTTGATTCTTCGGATCGCATCCATTGCGGAGTTTATCGGCAACAACTGCGGCAGTTAGAGAGTTATGAACCAGCAAACGCCAGACTTCGAAATTCGCCCGCTCCCGCTCCCTCTCCCGCTCTCCCCACCCCACAATCTCCCCGTCGCCCCCGCTCGTTCGCCGATGATTGCGAAATCTGTGTGATGTTGGAAAAAGTTCAGCTAACAACAACAACGATCGAAGCAACAACAACAACTGGCCAACACTCCTTCTCAAAAGGAAGATGCAAACAAAAGTCGTAGAAAGTGCAGTCGAAATGGTAACATGGAGACTTGTTGTAGTTGTTGTTGTTGTCGCCGCCTCGTCCAGAGGGACGGTCAGTGAACGAAAAAGCAGAAGAAGAAGAAGTCGACGAAGCCGGAGAAGAAGTGGAAGAAGGGGGCGAGGGGAATTCAAATTAATTGCAGTCCATGACGATTACATGAGTTTTTGAGTTTCAACTCGACGTCATTGGTGTTGTTGTTTTTCCTCATCGTCATCGCCATCACATCACGATGCTGTTGCTCTTGTTGTTGTTGCTGTTGTTGCTATTGTAATTTGTAACGTTATTCGCGTGGGTGCAGAAAAATCCCCAAACAACAACAACAAGAACACCAACAAACATCTACTCAAGCATTTCATCTGGGAATGAGAGAAACAAAAAACGTCTGTGGAAACTCGTGTAGAGAGAAAAGAAAGAAGGAGAGATATGAATGAAAGAGAAATTATCGCTTTATCACGAATATATGAGGTCGTCATTGTTGTTGTTGTTGTTGTATTGGGCTTTTGTTGCTTTTCCAGCAATGTGATGCAATTTAACTGCAATTGATATATTGTAATCCGATCTTCACTAGTTTCATCATCATTACGCCTCTCTTTCCCCTCTCCCTCACTCTCTCCCTCTCCCTCTCTCTCTCTCACTCTCATTTTCCTTGGACCTCTTTTCGTAGTTTGCTCCGATTTCCCCCTCCCCTCGCCTTATCGAGATTTCACGTTCGGTTTGTTTACTGATAATTGTCGAGATTTTCCCCCATCGTTGGCTTTGTTGTTGTAACCGGCACGATTGTTGTTGTTACTGTTGCATTGCCTAATGTGGCTTTGCTTTGTTGTGATATTTTTGTTGCAATATTTTTCGTTGCATTTTTGTTGCCGTCGGTCGATTGTTGTTTTAATTGGGAAATTCGAAGAGATTTTCGGTCGCCCCTCGCATGCCCTCATTAGGTGGGAGTGGCGGCCGATCGCTGCAGGGGGCGTGGCCGGGGCGGCGGAAGCGGTCGGCAAAATGAGTGGCCGTCGCAGGACCGAGGGGTCCGCCAAACCACCGCGTTGAACCGAGACAGGGGCGGCCGACTTGGGAGGCCTTGGTCGGGTTGAGTTGAGTTGGATCGAGTCGAATTCGGGGAGTGCTGCCTTCAAATCAGGAGACATTGGTATTTTTAGGAAATGACTGTCATTAAAAGTGAGGAAGAAATTTGGGAACCAAAAATCGTTGTCAAAACAAGAGCAAAAATATTGATAGAATAAGAGCAAATATATTTTCAAAATAGCAACAACATAATTAAACCGTTCAATGAAATGATTTCCCTCAAAAATGTCATATTTTTCTCGCTATAGAAAAAAACGTATGCAAAAATGGATTTAAAATTACAATTTATCTGTAAACTGTCAAGTCGAGAATTACAAATAAGAATTACATTTTTAGAAATCAATCAATCAATTCAAATAAAAAATTCGTAATTCTCGACCTTAATGAATTGAAAAAACGAAATGAATGTTCTTTCTAGCAGTCGACAAGCAAAGAAATATTTTATTCTAAATACAGAAGTATCATCAACATTTCTCTCAATAATTTAATGCACAAATTGTGTTATTAATTATTCAAAAATGGAATAATTATATACCGATTTGTATTCAAACTACTGCATTAGAAAGTCCTGCCCTAATGAAATGCAAAGTCGTTCCCGATGGACAGAATGCGATTGAGTCCACATGAGAGAAGGCACTCGTTCCGCCCACGCCTTTCCCACAGCCGCCGGCCCGCCCCGACCGCGGAGGCCCCCGGGCCCTCGCAGAATTTGAATACGAATGAATAACGCAAAATATGCCGCGCAAATAATAAAATCGATAAATCGCCCGCGAGTTAAATGGCATTTCTGCTAATTTACAATTCGCACAGTCGGCAACGCAGCGCGGACGCCGTCGCCAACGAAGTCGAAGTCGAAGTCGCCGTCGTTTCTTCGTGCTGTCGCCATTGTTGCTGTTGTTGTTGCCCTCGCCGTCGCTGCAACAGTGTTGCCACATTTTCGCGGCGACGGTGATTAATTTATTGACAACCGCTTCGTGTGATTCGTTCGCCCAGTGACATGGCGACAAATCGCGATTTCTCATAGGTCTTGTTGTTGTTGTTGCGAAGGTGAGAAAGGGGGGTGGGGGACGGATTGGTGTTTGGTGAATTGTGCCAGAAAACGTAAGCATTTGACAAGGTGGCACAACCCAGAATTCGCGCTCCCAAGAACCAGCCAAATCGGCTCCGACCCGACTCGATCCGATCCGATCCGGCGATTCCTTTCTCTTTGGTCGCCGCTTAATTCTAGCCCCGAGCCGCGAATATGAATAAGACAACAACAACAAGAACAACAACAACAATAAAATAGCCCAGCGGAAGCCCAGTGGCAACAACAAAAACAATGGGCCAAATTGACATGTAACTGTCAGAAATGGTGTCAAGTGTGCGGAGACGCCGCCAGGGAAGCAGAGGGGGAGTGATCAAGACAGAGAGAGAGCGGAACAGGGAGAGAGAGAAAAAGAAAGAGAGGGGGCGACGGGGTGAGCAAGGGAGGAGGCAGCAGCGGGGCAGGGAGCGAGAAGCGGGAAGCGGCAAAAATGGAAAATTGCAAAATCAGCCGAAATTTCACACAAAAGCCGTAAATAATTGATAAATAATGATTTTGGCTTTTATGCAATGTTGTTTATATTTCGTCGTTGTTGTTGTTTTTGTTTTCTATATTTTTTTCTTATTTTTCTTCTTTGCCCCCGAAGCCTTTTGTGGGCCTTTTCGTGCTCCCCCCTTTCAGGCCTTCCTTTATTTTCTCTCTTTTTGCCCTGCTCCACCCCTCCTTCCTCTCCCTCTCCCTCTCCCGCTCTCCCTCCCCGTCTCCCTCGCGCTCCGGGCGTAAAATGACAATTTGCTACGTGCCGGCTACTGTTTGACATGAATTCTTCGTCGGCCGTGTTTCGTGATCTTGTTGTTGTTTTCCTTTTCTCTTCATGCTTCTTTTTTTCGTTTTGAGATTTTATTTTCGCAATCCTCATCGCTCTCCTTCACACTCTTCTTCACGCCTTTCTCCCTAATCCAGGCCCGAGGGCGGCTTCGGGAGATTTTGAGACGGGCGACGACGATCGAGTTTAAACCCATCGAGTTGGGTTTTTTTCCGTAGATATTTTTGTGTATTTCTTATTTATTTACTTTTCTGTTTTTGTAAATTTTTCAGTTTTTGTTTGTTATTAGTTCGAGATTGTCCAAGCATTATATTTCTTGTAATTGACTCAAGATGATCCCAATAGCTGGATCAATTTCATCTCAGACCACTCGACTCAGTTTTCTTTGACTCCAAATATTTGGGTCTCTGTCTTTAACGAAATGGAGCTCAAAATCAGCAGGCTCCATTCGCCATGAACTTTGACTCTGTTTTCGGTTTTTCCGCTCAAGAGCCAGGCAAAAACAAAATTGCAAAAATGATCCGCCGGAGTTGGATTTCTGGCAATTAATAACTGGTGGCTGGGAAGCATGCAGCGGTACTCGAGTTACAAACGCGTACAAGTGCCTAACGAACGTGACCTTTCCGAGCCGAGCTGTCAGCGTTGCCAACTGTCGCTGCAACTGCAAACAGCAGAGAGCGAGAGGGGAAACGACGACAATAACAAAAGAAATACAATGAACACGTCGAGAAGAAAAAGAAAACAAAAGTTTAAGAAAGAAACTAAACGAATATGTAAAAATGTTTTTTAAAAACACTGAAAAAAGCAATTATAAAAGAATACAAAATATATATAGACAATAAGAAAAAGTTACATAAAAAAATTAAAAAAGAAGTTGACTTGACAGCTGTTGCGGGTGCTGCCGGTAGTCGAGCAGTGGGAAAAGGTGAAGCCAGAACCTGATTCCGCGAGTCAGGTTCCGCAAACAATGGGCAGGACCTCGCCCTAAACCCATTTAGAAAGTCGCGTCAGCCGACCTGAAACAACGAGCGAGAGAGAGAGTGAACGATAGAGGACGAAACCTGAGTGAAGAAACCTGGCCAAGTTCCGGCAAGAGATCAGAGCAAATTTAGATCGAAGCCAGAACCCGGGCGAGGACCACGGAGGCCAGCGGAGGGGGCAGCGCGGGCGGGCGAGGGTCAGACAGGGTGGGGACGGGCGCGAGGTGAGGCCGCAGTGATGGCCTGAACGCGTTGCCAACGACCGGCCGATGAAGTTATTATTTCGACTTCCAAACCCAAGCCAGGCACCGAAAGACCCGGAGAGCACGATCGACGAGGGCTTTCAAACGAGGTTGTTGTGGGGCCGCCACACCCACCCCAGACAGACAGGGAGGCAGACCGAAGGACGGACGGACAGACGGTGGCGGCGACGTTTTCAAGGCATTTAAATCAATTTGAATTAAGCCAAAGTATAACTAAATTGAAAAGCTGGGTAGAGTTTTGTGGGATTGGTTCGACTTTTTTCCATCATCTATTTATTTTTTCTCTATTTTTCATTTTTATTTGCGTTTTTTTTTTTTTGTTTTTTTTTGTTTCTTTTGTCCCTCATTATTTCTTAACCATTTCAATTTATATTTCCGTCGTCTTGCATTGGAATCTCCTTTGTTTTGGTGCCTTTTGTCTGTGTCTGATTTTCGCGACTCGGGCCAATCAGGTGCAGTCGTTGTCGAAATTATGCACTTAATTAACTATCGTAATTACTTTAAATGCTAAAAGGTATTGGGTTCAATTGGAGAAGCTCGACTCGCCTCCAGTGCTTCCCAAACCGCACTCGAGCACCCGACTCGACTCGACGGTCGATAAAATTCCTTTGGCATGAAAACATGCCGAGTTCCGACATGGTTTGCGACCTTGTGTAAAGTTTATCTCGACACAAGTGGCTGTGCCTGTGGCGGGGTGTAAATTTTGAGGTTCTGCTCGACTTTTCCCGATCGATCGAACATGTCGTTGGAATTTTCCAATTTAGCAAAGTGCTAAGAAGGTTGTTTCCTCCCCTTATCGCGATTGCGAATTTCATTTTAATTGAATTGCCTAAAGTCCACTCGAGCCGTGGGCGGGGTGAAGTCGAGGCCGTTGTGCGTTGCAGCCAAGGTTAAGGAGGAAATTAAATGTTGTTTACGAGAATCTGTATCTTCGCTAATCGCAGACAACTTCGTGGAATAAGATTCGGGGAAGAAACTCAGAGCCATACAGAATGCGATATAGGGGTCTGTAAAAATTAACTTCCATTCAGGGATCATTATGCGATTCTTTCATATCGGAAGCCGTAGGCCTTTTAAGGCTGTGGTTTTCTCGGAGAAGCCCTAAAGAAAAGCACCTCGAACATAAGAGCTTCATTATCGTAAATTATGATCCACGAAACCCGATGCTTTCATCTCTCTCTCTCCGTCCCACCTCCCTTTCTTTTAATTTTTCTTCCCCATTCGATATTTAAATTAACAAATAAAGTGAGTCGATTGAGAAGAAAAGAGTTTTTATGCCAGTGTTTCGAAGAAAAAAATTATTTTGATTCATTGCGAAAATCGAAACCTCCCAGCGTCGACATTTATCGATTAATCATCGATTTATAAATTGTATGCTCTTCAATTTCGATTCACAGAAACCGAATCTTTTCATTTTATTTTTTAAAGATTGAGCAATAACTAGAATTTCATGGGAGCTCGTTAGCGGCTTTCTTTATAGAGTTGTTATTCGAGTTGTTGTTGTTGTTACACAATTTTATTTTATATCATTTCAGTTTGCGTTTTTATTGTTTTATTTGATTTCGTTTTGAAGTAAATTTTTTGTTTGCATTCATTTATTTTTACTTCTACTTTGTGTTGTTTTGCGTTTTTGCTTCTATGTAGAAAATTAAGTGACGGCCTCGCGTTGCCAACATTTGATCGTATTGCCATCGCGTTTCCTGAAGTGTTAATCGAGTTATTTGTAATGAACTTCAACAAGCTTTTCTGCTTGTTGAAGCCTTTAAGTCGCCACAATAATGAGTCGATTGTTCCTTGAGCCGCTCAGCGCTCATTCGTTTCCACTCAAAGTCAGTCAGCAATCACCGAGAAAAAAGACTGGGGAATGGGTTTGGAAAACACCAATTGTCGCGGCGTTGCCAGCGCCTCGACTGGGGGCTGGGGCTGGGAGTCCAGTGGCCGGATCGTAAATCAATCCAAAGCTACGCGAAACAAGAACAGCGAAACGAAAAGAAGGCTGAGAGAAACGCAAGAAAGTGTCGAATTAAGCTGCTTGGAGCTCGAATTAAGCGCGGAGTCGAGGGCGGAAAATCGGTGCGAGCGACAGGGGACAGCGGGGGCAGTGGGAGTGAGGCAGGGGGAGCTGGGGCCGAGACTTCGATCGTGTTGATCGGCAACAGCTGTTCAATTATTTCGACGCCGTTTACTCGACTGGGGTTTGGATTTGTTGTTTATTTGAATAGTTTTTCCTTCGGAAAATAACTAGCAATGCAGGGTCGAGGGAGGGCGATCAAGTGGGAGGGGAGCGAGAATAGGCTAAATAAATAGAACCAGAGAAAAAAGATATCAGGAATTTTGGAAAAAATGAAAAGATGTCGAATTTAAATGCAACGAATTTTGAGTTTCAAAAAAATATGAATGTAATTTAATCTCAATATTCATGACTGAAATTATTGAACCAATATTTATAGAATTATTAGAAATTTTGGTAGGAATATTTATTGGAAATCAATAACTCAGATGTTATTAAAATAGTTTTCAATTTGTTCCCATTTGATCGAAAACTTTCGATTTCTTCTGTGGGCCATTAAGAGCAATATCATGTTCTAAAAATAGCAATCTCTGTGAAATTGAAAGTGACATCTCTAACAACAACAATGACAGCAAAACATTTAGAGCAAAACCACAACAACTACAACAACAATAACAACAACTCAATTGGCGGCTTCAAATCAAAGCCCTGCATCCTCAACCGTTTGTGTCGCGATTTGGTGCAGAAATCAGTCAAGCAATCAATCAATAAATAAATTCTAATCAATTCAATTGAATGGCGGCAACGGCGCCTCAATCGATATTACAACAACAATAATAACAAGAAATAAAACTACAACAACAACAGAACAAGATCGCCAACGACGTCAGTGTCAAATCGAGAACTTTTCAAGTTATTTGTCTATTTAAGAAAATTGCGAATGAAATCGGAAGTCAGAGTTTTCAATTAGAAATTGAGGGGAACATTTCAAATAAATAGTAGTTTTGGAGAATTTTTATCAAATTTTCGGTTTCTGTTAATTTTTTCGACCTCTATTTGATAATTTTTTTTTTAATTTTTTATTGTTCTATTGTTATTGATCCCAATAGAGGAATTCTTAATAATCAATGTCTCGATTTTATAAATTTGGAATTGATGGTGTTTAATTAAAATTGTTTCTTATAGAATTAATTCATTAAAGTCTTTTAATAACAACATTTAATTTTATAATTTTCTATTTGGTTTTAAGTTTCTATGTCTGATATTTGTTTGGTGGTCGTTGTTGTAATTGTTGTCATTGTTTTAATTGTTGTCGTTAATTGGTTTGTTGGACCCAATTGAGCCCATCAAAGCCTCGCTTAAGCCGCCGACCTCTCGAGCTGCGGGCAATCAAAACATTATTAACAGCATTATGCAATGGTGTTTGTCCGTTATTCTTTCTTCGTCTTCTTCTTCTTCTTGCGTTTTATGAGATTTTCATTGGCAATTTTCCATCTTCATCATTTGTTTACATATTTTGTGTTCGTTTACTTCAATTTCATTCTTTTTTATTACGTTTTCATTTTTACTTCATTGTTATTCTTTTTTCTCTTTCAATTTTTTTGTTTTTTTTTTTGGTTTTTTTAAATATTGTATTTTTTCCATTCTTTTTATTTTGTTTCTTTGGAATTCCTTGATTCCCTCGCTGTTTTATTATTCACAACCAAAATTAATTTCTCTGAAAGAGAAAGTTCTTAAGGCAGAAGCCGTGGCCGTGGCACCAAAAGAAGTCTTTGATTTGTTCGGCATAAAATTTTAGATTTTTCACAATTTCCGAGGTCTTCTTCTCCTTCTTCCTCAGCTCCGTCCATACTTTCGCTTTTTTTAAGCGCATAATGAGTGGAATTTGTTTGCATTTTAATCGGAGTTGTGGGAGAAATGATGAGAGATTAATTCGTTTTTTTTCGCGCTCTCGCTTTTATGTCTTTTAAATGATGGCAAATTTAAATCAGGTGAAGATTCGGACAAATTTTGCGAATCTCCATTTGTGTTTCACGCTCCGTTCCCCTTCTGGACTTTTGGCAAATTAGCCGGAGGTGGCCAGATTATTGGCCGAAAGTAAAATATGCATTTTCCTATTCGAATTTCTCAAATTTACTAATTTCGGGCTGGGAATAAAAAAGTCCCAAATGACTCTTTCACCGGGAGTCTTTTCGGGAGTCTTCAATTAAATGGCCGAAATTGCAAAATAATCGCCGGTTGGCGAATCGGGAGATCGCAAAAAATGTTGAATTTAATAAAAATTATCATTAAAGCTCATTTTCGGAGCAGCGGCAACAACAACAACAAACACTTCCACTTCAATTCTCTGACAATAACAATAAAAATAATAATGATAACAACAACAACAACAACAACGGCTATGGCAACAACAACAACAAATCGAGGGTACCTTCTCTGCGCTCAAAAATGTTTATCTCATTTGTCATCGCGGAGATTCCATCAGCATCAACAACAAAAACAACAACAGCAACAGCGCCAACAATACCAATCAAAGCCAACAACAAGCTGGCCAAGATGAATAAGAAGAAGAAGCAGACGAAGAAGAAGAGGAGGAGGAGGAGGAGGCAAGAAAAGCAACAACAACAACGAATGCAAGCCTAATAATAATTGCTTAATTTTCGAAACTCAAGACAAGGCTTCCAGAAAGCCACAGGAACAACAAAAACACCAAAAAACAACAATAACAATAACAGCAACAACAACAAGAAGAAGAAGAAGAAGAACAACAACAACAACAACAAGAGAAGAGCACACAGAAGAGATGACAGTGACCAGATGAAAATAACAAAGAAATGACGTCAAAACTTCACACCGTCGCTCACCTGGAGCAACGGCTCGCCCTCGCTCGCTCTCTCTGGCTCACACTCTCTCTCTCTCTCTCTCTCTCCCTCTCTCTTCACTCGGTTCACTCACTGTGGAAACTGTCCCGTTCTTCCTCTCCCTCTCGCTCGCTCAGCCCGTTTGCTCCATGAGCGACTCAGAAAAGCTTGATCGTTGCATCAGCTGTTCAAGCCGCGCTTCATCGCTCTCTCAATAGCGCGCGCTCTCTCCCTTTTCCCCCGCTCTTTTTCTCTCTCCGTCTCGATCGCTGCCTCCTCCACTGGTCAAGTGGCTCCCTCGTCACTCGAGCAGCCGCTGACTCCGTTCCTCGAGCCGACTCCAGCTCCCAAATCGACTTCGTTCTCACTCCATGCTCTCGTCAAAAATATTCTCATATTCCCATGTCTTCCTCATCGCTCTGTCTTCGCGGTGAGTTTTTCCTCGTTTCACTCACTCTATCAGTCAATCAATCGCTCGCTCCGATCGCCCACTCAATCACTTGCACCATCTGCCGCCCCAACTTCGACGACTCTCGCCTTCGCCCGGCTCGTTCACTCAATCAAGCTCTCGATGCCACTCACTCCATCAGTCTCTCCGCCACTCAATCGCTCCATCGAACCCACTCCACCGCTCCGACTCCGACTCCGACAGCGGTGCGTGGCCCTCTCCAAGCCATGTCATGTCGGTCCCGGGCCTCGGCGGCTCGGTTCAGTTGCCGTTTCGGAGGCATCGCGTTCGGTCGTGGTTTGCGGTGAGAGTTCGGAGTAGACGCAGACGAGCAGAATTCGTTCGACCAGCACTTCTTGGCCAAACGCAACGACTACACAGTCACAACAAGTGAGCGTCCAGCGTCGATCCGGAGCCCACGATCAATCGAATCGATCGCGAAATATCCCAAAAGCCGGCTCGAGCCAAGCATCAAACGTTCATTCACCGTGATTGCGAATTGTTTTCGTCTTCCGACGACTTCCTTTTTATTGTTCTTTTCATAAAAACAAGAAGAAAACGAAAAGTCAAAAAAAACCAAGAAATATTTAAAAAATAAAAAAAAAACAGAAAACTCGTCGGCAATATTATTGCAAAATTAACGAATATTGCCTTTGTGTAGCACTTTTATTGAAGTTTGATTTTTTTGGTTTTTCATCGCATAAATTTTCGTCGTGTTCCGCTTTTATTTTTACGCGCATTGAAGTGTGACCGCGCGTTGTTGTTGTTGCAGTTCTTTCTCGTATCTTTATTTCTTCTATGAAATAATTACATATTAATTTCTTGAGTTGCCAACCGTCTGCCGAGGCGAAAAATTACAGTGGAACGTGCGGGAAGAGCGCGAAAAAAGTGAAATTCGTTGCAAATTTTCACTTTTTCCCCCGAAACTCTTAATGGATTAAGCTAGTCGATCGGAGGAAGAAATTTCGTCGAGAAGTAAGTTGGGAATTTTTCAAGAGATTTTCGTTAGAATACTTCAAATAAGGAAGTTAAAATCTTGTTTAAAAATTCCTTCTTTGAATGTTGGTTTACTTTAATGGACTCATTCTCATTCTCAAACCATTTGTTTAAAAAAATTCATTAAAAATCAAATCAAGAAATTTTGAATTTTGAACTAGTCTTCGAACTTTTATGACTAACACCAATATGTTAAAAACAATCTATGTTAAAATTGTTTTTGTTCAAATTCAAATTCGATTTTTATTTCAATTATTGTACAAAATTCCCAAAGACCTCCGAGATCCCCGAAATCATCCGTTCTTCAAATTTCTTTACTGCGATCAGAATCCAAACCGCAATTGGAACCATAAACTGATTCCATTGCGATCCGATTTCGATCGTTCGTAAACTTTCTTTCGGCGAACTTTTCAAAAACCTTTCAATTTTATGAAAATTTTGACCCGTTCCACTTTTACTCTCCCCTTCTCCCTCCACACCTGCCCCTCCGTCCCTGTCGCCCCGGTCGCCTTCTTTTTTACTGCTTCTGGAGTGTCTCTGGCGGAATTTCACGAAATAATAAAATAGCAAATAATTCGACACCCGGCTCAAGCTCAGCAGTGACACTTAAAATGCATTGCAAGCAGTTTTTGCTTAAAAATACCGAGCAAAAAATCGAAATCGAAAAAATATTGGGAACATCAGGAGGAAAAAAGCTAAAAAATGCGGCTAAATTTTGAATGTGAAGCAAAGGCCAAAAACCAAAGAAATGTGACGAGAATTCGCGAAGCTCAGGAAAATACAAAAGCTGTAGAAATAAAACAAGACCGAAATAACAAGAAAAGAAAAATAAAAAAACGCGTAAAGGTAGCAAAATTAAAGAAGGCAGCGAGAGAAGAGCAAGACAGAGGAAGTCGAGCCAGGGCAAGGGTTCAGAGGAGAGGGGGAAAGAAAGGGGAAAAAACTGTAGGCATGTCTGGAATTTCAAAAGCTCTGCACAGTTTGCGGTGATGATGATCACGATGTGATGATGATGATGATGATGAGTTCGAGGCACGCCACTTGCGGGAAATTCCCACTTTTGCAACAGTTGTTGTATTGCCTTGTTGTTGTTGTGTTGTGTGTCGTTGTCTCCTTTGCTCCATATTTTTTCATTGTGATTTTACGCCAAATTTTGTTGCTTTGAGTGAGGTTTTATTTGCATGTTTATTAGACAGATTTCATTCGACAATTTCATTGGATAATTTTTACATAAATCAATTTTATTACAAACTGTTTTTATGTGACAATTTTTACTTACAACAATTTCTCTAGAAGCAATTTTTATATGAAAATTTTGATAAAAACATATAAAACTGGAAAAAATTGTTATTAAACCATTTTTATTCAAGACAATTTTTATTATTGTTTATTATTTATTAAACAATTTTTATTAGAAAAATTCCATCACATAATTTTTAATAGAAACAATTTTAATATGTCAATTTTTTTTATATTTAGTAGAAGGGTTATTTCTGGAAACATTTTTTTTAATATTTTTTATTCGATTTCGACCTTTTTCGTCCACAACAACCTATTGCACTTTTTGCTCTCCAGACCTCCTTCCTCGATTTGTCTCTCTCTCTCGACTTCTCTGCTTCCTCTTACACTCTTTCTCGCTCTCTCTCCTCTCATTGACCCGGCAACAAGTCGAAGAACTTTACAGAGTGTTGCGGAAAAATTGGTTCCAAATTGAATCAGGTTCGCTTAAGTAGACTTGCTTTATTTGTTCTCTCTCTCTCTCTTCGTTAACCTCGAACGGCAGCAGGAACAACAACAACAAAGCAGCAATTGCCAATAACAATAGCAAAAACAATATTCTGATTATTTTCTTGTTATTGTTAATACGTAGTGAAAACCTGTGGAATGCGTTGCGAATGCAATAATAAAAATAATAGGAACACCAAAAACAAAGCAACAACAACAACATCGAACACAAAAAGAACAGTAGCTTCGAGACGGCAACAGGCAACAACAACAACAACAGAAACAGACAGACTGAAAAAATGTGCAATGTGAAACGTAACAGCAACAACCACAATGAGAAATTAAAACAAAAGCAATCATTTTTTTATTATCGTTGGTTGTTGTTGTTGTTGTTTATTCGCCGTCTGCAACTCTTTTTCGCGCGTCTGAGAATTTGAATGAATTTTCAGTTATTTGAACTTTTTGTCTTCCTCTCCGTCTCCTCCTGCTTCTCCACCACCTCCCCTTACCTCGCCTTACCTTTGTTATCGTTGTTGTTGTTGCAGTGGCTTCTTGCGTTTTCTGATGTTGTTTTGCATTTTATTGTATTTTAGGCTAGCAACGAAGCCAGCAACAAAAGCATGAGGCAATGCAGTTTCATCGTTGTTGTTGCGGTCGGCGATCGCCTGGTTTCACCTCATGCTTGAGAGAACCGACTACTCGGTAAATGAATCTCCGACACTTGCTTGGAACACGCCAAAATCTAACCAATAGCCCTGGTCCCCGACTCCTTTTCCACGTCGCTTTTTTCTCCAATCGATTTCCCATCAACGTCGCCTCCTCAGCTCCTCGTCGCCGGCTCTTCAACTACTACTTTGTAATGAGCACTTGCTACACCCACTGTATCCGATGGCCGATGGCGGTGGCGGTGGCTCCCCCGATACACCGGTTGCCCACCTCGGCGGCATCTGGTGCAGCTGGCGTCGTGTGTGGCTCACGTCGACTTCATTTGTTTCTGTGTTTCTTCTCCCTTTTGTTTTTGCTTTGTCTCGTCCATTCCATCGCATTGTTCCGGCATTTTATTTCAGTTTTTGCCATTCATCCCAAGTCCAGACATTGATGGGTTTTTGCAGAAATCCACCACAACATCATGCAGTTCGCAACTTTATCGAGGGTCTTCGATTTTTTTCTTCCCGATATTTTTTCTCCTTTTATTATTTCTGCTAGCTTTTTATTTCAATCTCATCCCTTTTTATCTTTACCACTACCCCATTTTATTGTCAGCGCTTCCTTTACTACTTGTCATTCGATCTCAAGCCGATTTTTATTCGCAATTAATTATATTTGTTACTTAAATATATTTCCCCTGCCAATACACCCATTCAGGTGCTCGTCCAATAAAATAAATAATAAACACTGATACAGCCAATTAAGTGATAAAAGACTTCCTAGAACGAATAAACGAAAATAATTTTAGTGAAAAAGCAAGAAATAAGAAAACAAGACGTAAGAAAATAAAAAAGAAAACAAATACGCTAAATAAACATTCAATAAACAATTCCATTTGCATTGTTCGACGCAGATAACTGATAACCGATAACCGCTTGCAATGACGCAATTCAATGACTAATCAAGTGCTCCATTTATTTAGTTTCATTTTCAAATTTCATTTCGCGAATCTTGGCACGAGGTGCAGCGATAACAAACGCCGTGTTACAAGAGTCCACTAAGTGGAAAAAGGGAAAAACAAACACAGCAAGTGCGAGTGCGAGACACAATGTCAAACAAGGGTACCGAGTAGTCGAGACAAAGGCGATGTCAAGGAAATTGACACGGAGAAAAATTGTAAATGGGGAAAATAAACCACAAAAAACGTAAGCGAATTGCGATAGAAGTCGACTTTAATTGGGGAATGCTCTTTGGAGTCAGGCAGCGAAATTCGTATATTCAAATTCGTATAAATTGAAAGCAGGCGAACATTCGGAGTAACGAGCAATCTCAACTAACGATTAATCATTCACGTGCAGGTGCCTACGAACGACGGCAGACGAATTTTTAATTTATTTTCCCTCACAAGTCAGTGTTGTGAAAATTTCAAAAACCGCAATCAAAGTCGTCCGAAGCTGGCTGGGTAAACAAAACCACGGAGGGCCCCGAGGGACGATTAAGCACCGAACTAGACCATGTCTCGACACCGTAAACCCGACGACCCGACACGACCCGCACCGACCCGAGCAGAAGCCGAGTCATGTCGAGGTGCAGCGGAGCAATGAACAAAACACCTTCGACCGCAAGACGAGACCGCGAGAACTTAAAACAAGGAAGAGGGGGTGGGAGAGGGCCGGGAGAGAGGAGGTAATTTTGGTCAAGTGAGGGAATTTTTTGGGAATTTCTCAGTCCGCCCGATATGAAGGAAGAAATCGAATTAATTACTCGGTTGCAGCTGCGCAATTGAAGGCGGCTCGAGCCGAGTCAAACACCAAGAAAGAGAGATCGAGCGAGAGATAGTGAGAAAGGGAGAGAGAAGCACCGAGGGTGGTTGAGACGAGCAAGAAGAACCCTGGTGGCCGACAGGTGCCAACTGCCTTTCGAATAAATAAAACATTCGAAACCGAGTTCCTCATGCATGAAAAAAGAAGAAAATGAAAAATATAAAACAAAAAACAAACTAAAAGCCAAACAAAATCCAACAAAAAAAATTATCAAAAAAATACAATACAAAACAAACATTACAAAAAAAATGTAGAAATATATAAAAGAAATGAGAGAACAAAACTAAAAGTCATTAAATATTAATGCTCGGGTCCGGGCCAGGGCAAATGCACCGTCGTCGCGTTGCCAACCACCGCTAACGACGATGACAACGACGGCGTTTAGAAGGACCAGCGAAGCATGCTCGAAGGGGCTCCGGCAACAAGTGCAGAGGGGGCGGAGAGAGAAGTTCTTGACTTCTTTCCGATGACGATGACGATGACGACGGGGGAACGCGGAGTGGGGAGGTCTGGCAACCCTTCGATATGCTTCACTTACCGCACAATGCTGCCAAATTGCAGGGAATTCTGTCCTGTTTTTGTTACAATAAAATGACGATTCAAATTAAATACGAAAACAATTTGCGATTAAAAAGCGAAGGAAAAAATTAACAGAAGTGTCTGTAGAAAAACCAACTACAACAACAATGGGATAATACAACGCAACAACAACCTGGAATAAATTACAACAACAATGTGATGTGAATGCCAACAACTTGATACAATTAAATGTTTCACTTATTGTTGTTGTTGTTGCTTCAAAGGTTTCGACTTTTTGTTTGAAAGGAATTTCAACCACTTCCCAACAACCACAGCAATTGCAACAACAATTACAACAACAATAACAGCAACAACGACAATAAAAGCTCTCGAGCACGCTTCATATAAAACCGAGAAAAAACCCCAAGAAGAAGATGAAGAAGGGGTAAAGGAGAAGGAGAAGAAGAGGAAGACAAAAGGCTCAAACATCCGAACGTCAAGAGATCAAACGTCAAGAAGCCGACGCTTGTCAAACTCGATCGAAGGTGAAGAAGAGCGGCGGTGGGGAGGGGAGAACGAGAGGGGGAGAGGAAATCGAGACAGAAACAGAAGCATCTCGATGTGTGAAGAACAAACTTTAATTCGTTTCAATCCACGTCTTCTGCCACTTCCTTCCGACCGAGAAAGCCAGAGAGTGAGAGAGAGAGAGGGTAGAGCGAGCGAGAGCAGATTAAAGAGTGACATCAGCCATTACAAATAAAAGTCGTACACAGAATGAACTCAACAAAAAACAAAAGACAAAAACCCCGATCTCGTGATGCTCTAAATTTTCATGCTTTTTTATGGCATTTCCGCGGAAAGCCTTTCATCGAAGCGGCCGATGAACGAAGGCCGAAACGAGTAGAAAAGGACAGGCAGTAGCGGACAAGAGGTGCTGGAGGAAGAGATGGAAGATGGAGAGTTGCCAGAAGAAGAGCGGCAGTGAATTATATAACTTCTGATAAATTTTTATAGAGCTTCCAATCTTCGATAAGCATCTGGCGGAAGCTTTGAGGCCGTCGACATGAGTGTGAAAGGAAGCATAAAATTTGGGGAAAATTCCGGTTAACAGCAAATGAGCGGCAGGTTTTCAGGAACCGAAATGAGTCCCACAAAATAAACGACTAATCACGAGCAAATGGTGAAGAAATGGGTATCAGATTGAGATCTAGATTAAAATAAATAAAAAGAAAACATTCAGAAAAACCCTCGGAGTTGTCAGGCTTTACACTGGCAGGAATAATATGAAAATTAGCTTCATTAACACCTTCCAGCGCCACAAGAAAAGCCCGTAACCGCTAACCGGTACCCGTTTGACCCGAAAAAATCAGATCCAACTGTAGTCGGTAATTCGATGAAACTGTACGATTATCGGTGCTTACAACGCCAAGAAGCGAGAAACGGCAAATGGCGATAATAAAATAAATAGCATTATTAACATAATTTCGCCCTTAGGCGCATAGAAGTTTAAACACCTCCCAGCTTGATTCATTAGCTCTTTTTTTTGCCAGAACTTTTTCCAATCGATTTTTTGTTTTCGTAACTTTGCTGTTTTTTGTTGTAATTTTTTTTATGGTTTTTTTTTTGTTTTTGTTTTTTGATGCTCAATTAATTAGACATCAGTCGACGTCTGTTTCTCACTCCATCTTGTTCTTCCACCACGTAATCTGAAGTTACGCCATTTCAAATTATCATTATTTTCATGTTCCATTCCTTTAATCACACTTTAAGAGTCTTTTAGCCACGAATTAACTTCAGTTAAAGACATGCTAATAACCTCGCGGGCTTTCGAAAGAATCTTGAGTTTTGTTGTGATGTGCAGAAAAATTTCATTCATTAAAAGGCTTTTTTGGTGTTCTTCAATGAAATTTAATGATTACATGTTTTTGACTTGATTTTCAATATGTTTCTACAACATTTCATTCCAATCAATTTTTATGTTTCTCTATATTAAATTAAGACCGAATTTTTTGAGCTCCTCTTAAACTTGTTCTTACCATGTTTGGACCACTCGATTCTAAATTCATTGAAATTCAATTAATTGTTGTCAATTTTTTGTTCCTCAGAAATTTGTCTTAGTTTTTTATAGTACGATAATATTTTTTTATTTTCGTATTTTTTTAATTCTTTGGATTTTTTCACGTCAGCTGTAATGATCATTATATAATGAATATATACAATGAAAATAATAATAATGAAAAATATCGTGACGGGATTTTTTCCGTCTTCGCATTCATAGTTGTCTTTGATTACACAATTCTCCAGCCATTCTTGTCTATTTTTCTTTTATTCTATTTTTCGTGCCAATTTTTGCCATTCTCATTCTTCTATTACCATTTGTTGTTTTTATTTTTGTTTTATTTTTCGCCTAATTTTCTGCTAATTTTCGTGAAGAACTTTTTAATTGCCGAAATTATAAATTTTTCGCTCCCAACTCGTATGCAAATAAAATGTTAGCAGAATAGACGGAGACGATTTTTGTTTTTGATTTTCTTTCTGTTTTTGCCAATCGGCACAGAAACGTGGCCCGCTGTGCGAGCGTCCGTCGGGCTGGCGACGCTGGTCGGGCTCGAGAGGTCACCGAAACCGGAGGGGCGCGGGGCGTGACTGACTAATGAAGTTGGTGTTGTTGTTGTTGTTGTGATTGTTGTTGCGATTTCTGACTGCCTTTGGTTTTTGTTATTAATTGCAACGTGGCCAAACAATAAAGGCAAAATCAATTTAAAAGAAAACCGAAATTATTCCACGTCTTTTATCGTTTTATCTGCCATTTGTCTTAATTTCTTGTTATTTTCTTAAAATGTCTATTGTTTTGAGTTTTTTGTATTTCGTGCTCTGACGAAATCTGTCGAAAATTTCGTTTAAATTGTTGCATTATTTTCTTTTATTTGTTTTAGTTTTAATGTTATTGTTTGTTTTCTCTTCTTTGTGAGAATGACAACAATGGCTTACTTTCGCTTTTTCTCCCTCTCTCTGTCTCTCTTTTAATTTCCTTGTTTTTCTCCTCTTTCGCCGGCGATCGTTTAACAACAAACCATAAATTATGAACAACAATGGAGACAAAAGTCGGCGATTATTTAGTTTCTCAAATTCAGTCAACCTTTGTTTTGTTTGTTTTTTCCGAACTCGGTGAAATCTTCAGATTGAAAAAATTTTATTTTTTTAAATTGTGAATTTTTTCTATTTCGAAAATAATATAATTACAAATCAAAACAATGGCATTGAGCAAATTAATAATAATAAAATGGAATAATGAAGATTAAACAAATAAAATGATGAAATAATCACAAATAAAAGCGTGAAGTAGTCAAAGAAAAAATAACGAACTAATAAAAAGTAAAATAATACAATGATAAATAGAGAAACAGCAAGTAAAAAATAGAAGAAACAATTCGTAACAAGATGAAGTAATGAGGAACGCAAAAAAATTCGCTCTGATTCCGCTGGCGTCAACGCGACGCCTCGGAGGACGCCGCGGACGCCCACGACGGCGAAAAGTAGTTGTGCAAATAAAAGAACTCTCCCACAACAACAACGACAACAGCAACAACAACAAAGACAACAACAAGAATGACAATTATTAAGCGTGTCAAATGTGGCCACATTGTCGGTGGTGTCATTGTTGTTGTTGATTTTTTCTGCTTTGAATTTCCGCAAAACAACAAATTGTTGCCTGTTGTTATTTTCTCGTTTCTTCGTCCTCCGTCTTCCCCTCCCCTGCCTCTCTCTCTCTCTCTCTCTCTCTCTCTGTCTCTTTCGGGCTCTCTGGTTTCGTCTTAATCTCAACAATAATAAGTTGTCACCCAAAAATGTGTGTCTTTTGGCAAAATCATGATTTTGAGACTCAGCCATTGGAAAAGATTTCGCCCGGTCAACACTCGACAGCGGAAGTTCATTTTTTTTTTATTTTCTTGAAGTGCAAGTTTTTTGTTAAAATTATTTTTATTTGTTTTTTTTGCAATTTTTGCAATTTGGCAATTTTTTCCGCCCAGATATGGTTTTCAATGACGGAATTATTTGCCATACTATAGTATTGCATTTATGGGGATCTCTATTTCTTCTAGAATATTTGTATTTGTTTGACTAAAATTGAAAGAAAAAAATATCTTTACTAAAAAATTTAATTAATTAAAAAATACTTTCAGTTTTAATTTGAGCCCCGTACCCGCTTTAAATCGCTCAAATTTATATGGCTCGAATATTTGCCGCTATCGTCCGCCACTCCCTTCAAACTCTCTCCCTAATTCGGCTCCGGCCGATCTCTTTCCATTGTTGCCACCGTCGTCAAACGGTGGCCATCTGTCGTTTTATGACTTCGCACACACTTTGAATTCATTCCGCCGTTCATTCATTCACTCATTCGCTGATTCGTTCATTCATTCGTTCGCTTGGGCTTTGTTTCAATTGTAAGTGTCCATTCACTTAGATAAGCGGCCTTACAACAACAACTGAACAACATTTTACACATTGAGCTTTTGTTTATTCTTCGTTTGTTTTTGTTACTTTGTTTGTTCTCTGTCTTTTTTGTTTTTGTACATTTTTTCTTCCATGTTGTTGCTTTGCTTTTTTCCGTTCTCTCCTTCATTGAGTGGAGTGGGTTTTGGTAGATGACAAAGTTCACACTTTCCCCCTCAAATGCCGACCCGAAGTTGTTTCAGTGTTATTTGTTCGCTTTTTCTCTGGGGTTTCTTTCTGCTGATAACTCAAGGTTGTTTGTGAAACCGCGCAAATGGCGTGTTGCGTTTCGTCCGCCGGTCGGTCGTGTTTTTTTTTGTGTTATGTAACCATGAATCACTCCGGCAGCTCCGGCCCAAGAACCATCGATCGGCGTGGGGATTCAATATCGGCCGATGATCTAATTGCAGTGGCGCGATAGCGGCCGATTAGTGGAGAGAGAGAGAGAGAGAGAGACAGTGCCGAAAGAGTGTTCGCCAATTTATTGGCGAGGGTTTTTCGCATATGCCGGGGCAGTAAATCAGAGATATTGGTAATATATTGGCCTGGCTTGGTTTGAGTTTATTATTGCACACACACGTCGATGATCTCAGTGAGGAGTGGGAAAATTTCCGGCTTTTCGAGTTGTAAATTCTGGCTCGTTTTCGGTTTTATTTGACTGATGCAATTTACTGTCTCTTTGTCCATTATCGCGGAGTTCCTTTGAATAAATTTTCCGGTCTCGAAATCGATTTTCATCATTCATCACGATTTGTTCCATCATTCATCTCTCAACTTCCTTCGGAATTTCTCTGCGCTTCTCTCGGCCAGCTCCAGGAAGTTCTCCATCAGCGCTCGCTTAATTTTCACTTTTCCACTTATTTCGCGCACCATCCTCGGCGCCCTTGCAGGACGACAACAAGAACATCAACACGCTTCCGGTATTTCCAGAAACACCTTCCCCCTCTTCGCCCCTCTGGCTGAAACCAACCGGAAGCCAATGCTGCATCGCGATCGCGACCACGATGCCGATGACGACGAGGTCCGCAAGAGCTTCCTTTCTGGAACGTCTTCCACACGGCCCGACCGACTGGGTTCCCAGGGCGATGCAATTAATTAAAATCTCGAGCTGAGATGGTTTTAAACACCGTCATTAAATAAATCGTTGTCACACCGTGGCAACGCCGGCAATAAAGACCCACAACAAATGGCAACATTTCTGCTCAGGTGATTCTTTTCGATCCAAACGCGGTTTCCTCAAACCGCTGATTCTGCAGATGATGGGAACAAAAAATTATCACAAGCTTGAGGAATGTTGTTGTTACTGTTCTTCTTCTTCTTCTGCTTGCTGTCGCCGTTGGAATTGTTGTTGGTGTTGTAGTTGTTGTTCCTGTTCGTCTCGTTGTTCCTGTTGTTTTACTTCTGCGTGTTGATTTTGTCAGAGGTGCTCATGGGAATCGATGGGAGCAGACGAAGTTGAGTGAGTGAGTGAATGAAATCGTTGGAAGGATGCAAGGGGGCGGGGGGTGTCAGACAGGAACGAATGCGGGGGGAGACAGGAAGACTGGAGAGGCCTGAGCGAAGAGGATGGTGGGGAGGAAAAAATGAGGAAGAAGAAAAAGTTGTGTGAATGAAGGAAACATGTGAATGGACGATAGAAATATGTGAATGAGATGAAATATGAATGAAGGCTGAGATTAGCCATTTAAGGATCGACCGAATGACTTGGGAAGGCATCGATGAAGAGAAGACGAATTATAAAAAAGATTATAAGACAGATCTTTTCACAATTCTACGAAACACTTCACTCGATACATAATGTATCGAAACTAAATAAATAATAATAAGAACTGAATGTGTGAATCAGAAATCATGACTTCCTAATTGGCTTCGGATTCCTCGTTGGTTTGGTTCGGTTTCGTTGGCACTGAGTCATCCCAATGAATCAATTTGTCAATATTTCGCGGGGATTAAGCATTTTAGATAAATCACGACATTCGCTCACTTACACGTAAACCACGTAAATGACGTAAATTTCGCGATTCTATTTTTGAACACTGTACTAAGTGAAGAACATTAACTGTGTTTCAGATTTCGACAACAAATCACACTATTTGTAGTTTATTCGCCGATTATTTCTAGTTGTTAATATCATATTTTTGTCCCCTATTAATTGACGCCTTTGATGTTTTGTATTGACAATTAATTTGGTTTGTTTCCAAGTTATTTCTTTATTTTTACTATGTTTTTTATTATATTTATTTTCACTTCTGTTATATTTTAAATGTTATTAATTTTATTTTTTATTTCAATTTCGTTGAAAAATTTGAGATTTGTTTGAGTTTTAGTTTCATTTCGATTATTTTTCTATTTATGAAATTTTAAATATGATTTACATTTTTTTTTGTTGTTTTTAAATTTTAATATTTTATTTTTTGTGTATTACATTTTTGTTGAATTTAAAATTTTAATTTTAACTTTTCGTTATTAAATCTCTCCTTTGTCACCCTTTCCACTATGATTAATATCAATAAGGTTTTTGATTAAGCCCAATATGTGTCAACCACGTGTCTAATCATCCCAATTTCTTTGTTTCTCTCTCTCTCTTCCCCACCTTCCCGCTGTGTCTCGCTCCCGCTCCCGGTTGCGGTCGCGGTCGCCGCGTGCAGATCTTGATAAACCGCATCTGATCAAAATGGAGAACGGCATCCAGTTGGTGCCGCAATCGCCGCTGATCGTGAACGACTACCTGACGCTCAGCTCGCCCCCGACCTACTCGCGCCTGCCGCCCGACGGCCATGAGTTCCCGCCGAACTTCTCCGAGCCGCTGATCATACCCTCGCCCAGCCTGCTGAAGGCCGCCAGCCTGATGCAGTCGCACACGATCACCACGACCTCCTCCTCAACCACCGCGGCCACCGTCCCGGGCCACAACAACAAGAACAACACAAACACCATCTACACCGAGAAACTGTACGCGGCCGCCTCCAGCGGCGGCCAAACGATCGCCAGCACGCGCACCACCCACATCAGCAGCAGCAGCGGCGGCGGCGGCGCGAAGCCCGAGGTGAAGGAGGTCCGCCAGTCGGTCGAGTTCCACAAGTCAAAGGAGCCGACGACAGCGACGACGACGCCGCCGCCGCTGCCCAAGTCGGGCCCGCCGCCGACGGTGCCGCGCAAGGTCTACCGCCAGGACCTCGTGGTCAACGTGAGCGACGCGCGACCCGCCGCCGTCTCCGCCACGTCCACCGCCACCGCGACGGCCACCACCACGCACACGCAGCCGCCGCCCACGACGGCGACGACGACGACAACCGCGACGACGCCGAAGGCGCTGACGCCGGCCGCGAAGCTCGTGTTCGAGTCGCGCCACAGCCGCTCGACCCACAACCTCTCGTCGTCGGCGTCGTCGTCGGCCAGCGGCGGCAGCGGCGGGTCCACGCCCACCGGCAGCCGGTCCGACCCGCCCGCCTTCGACGCGCCGACGACGCCGACGAGCCTCGGCCGCGACGACTACAAGCGGTCGCTGAGCGCGCCGCGGAAGCTGAGCGACTGGCGCAAGGACGAGAAGTCGGAGCGCAGCGTGCGCGACAAGATCGCGATGTTCTCGAACGACGACACCGGCGGCAGCTGCAGCGGCAGCGGCAGCGCCAGTGGCAGCGACGCGACCCCGACGGCGACGACGCCGCGCAGCTTCTCGCGGTCGAACAGCGCGCAGAAGGCGCTCAACCTGAGCACCGAGAACCTGCTCGACTCGGCGGCAGCGCTGCGCTGCCCGGCCGCGGCCAGCAACCTGACGAAGGCGCGCGCCATGAGCGTCGAGAACCTGAGCGAGGCCGCCCGCCACTACCACCAGTTCGGGCTGCAGCAGCCGCGCCACCCGGGCGGCCCCGCCGCCGGCGGTGCCAACGGCAGCGGCCACACGTACTCGGACTCGATGTACTCGCTGAACACGCTGGGCAGCCTCGGCGGCGCCCTCAACGCCGACTACACCCAGAGCTACGCGTCGCTGCCGCGGCGCCACGGCTTCGGCGTCGGGGTGCCGTCGTCGCTGTCGTCGTCGTCGTCGCACCTGGAGCGCCGGATCAGCTTCTCGGGCCAGCCGCCGGCCTTCGTGCCGGACGAGGCGTCGCGCAAGGCCGCGATCACGAACATCCTGGAGCAGCGCCGGCGCAGCATGTCGAAGCTGCGCGGCCTCGTCATCCCCGAGCGGCCGCAGGTGCCGATCTCGACGCTCGAGACGATCCTCGACCTGCCGGAGATCAAGAGCCGCGACAGCGACAAACTCGGCGCACACAACAACAACAAGACCACCAACAACACGAACGGCATGATCAACGGCAACACTTCCTCGTCCACAGATTCGACGGACAGCGGCGTCGGGTCGCTGCACGGCCCGGCGACGGCGCCGCCGAGGGCTGCGAAGCGCTCGGAGCTGCTGTTGCTGCAGCAGCCGCAGACGCCGCTGCGCCCGCTGACGGTGTCCACCAACAACAGCAGCCACAACAACACGCACCACAGCAACGCGAGCAACGGCTACCGCAGCATCTTCGGCCAGGGTCGCCTGGCGTCGTCCCCGGCGGCCTCCCCGGCAGCACCGGGAGCGCTGCAGCCCCCGACGGTGGCCCAGCGTCGACTGGAGACCACCACCAACAACAACAACAACATCATCATCAACAACAACAACAACAACAACTTCAACGTGCCGCCAGCGAAGCCGCCGCGCACCTCGCTCTGCGTGCCGCGGCCGGCCTCGTCGACGCCCTCGTCGTCGCAGCCGGAGCACGAGAGCGACAGCGACTCGGTCTTCTCGTCGAAGGTCTCGTCGCCGCCGATGTCGCCGATGTCATCGCTGTGTCCGGCCGCCGTGCCCGAGAAGTTCGCGCTGACGCGCACCCTCAGCTCGGAGACGAACACCTCGATCGCCAGCTCGACGACCTCGACGCTGACCTCGGGCTCCGGCTCGCAGGCCAGCTGCAGCTCGGTCGGCAGCACCCCGGCCGTCGACATGTCCCGGCGCGTCCTGAAGTCCTCGGGGTCGGGCGACTCGGCCGGCGCCAACCGCAAGAACATCCTGGCCTCGGCCAAGTGCCGCAGCGGCCGCGACGACTCGTCGACGCTGCTGCGCAACCGCGGCCGCTACGAGGACGAGGACAGCACGGACGGCTACGACGAGGAGGAGGTTCGCCGGGTCCACAAGTCGAAGCCGCGCTCCTCCTCCGGCGGCTCCCTGGGCCTGGGCAACGCCGGGGTCGCCCCAACATCGACCGCATCCACGTCGACTGGGTCGACCTCGATGGCGTTGCCGGTGAAGATGGTGTCGTCGCCGTCGTCGCTGGCGCCGATCAACTACAAGCTGGTCGGCAAGGACGCGGACCAGAGCCTCGTCGACAAGGTGATCAACGTGGCCGCCTACGTCGAGGTCACGTCCGAGGACACCGACGACAGCAGCCGGAAGTCGGACGCCGCCGCCTCGCCCTCGCGCATCAGTGCCATCTTCATCGACGAGGAGCGCAAGGCCAGCTTCAAGGCCGACCCCAGTCAGAAGGCCTCGCCCAAGGCGGCCCCACCGAAACCGTCGTCGGCGCCCCCGCAACCCATGCCGAAGCCGACGGCGAAGGTGGCGTCAGCGCCGGTCAGCGCCGTCCCGGTGCAGCCGCCCAGCCCGCAGCGGGCGGTGGAGGCGCCGCAGCTCACGAAGAAGACGTCGTCGGGCGGCGTCGTCGAGGCGCCGGCGGCCTCCAGCGACCTCTCGCAGTGGGTGCACAAGGAGGTGGCCAAGACGAGGACCCAGACGTCGTCGTCGTCGTCCTCGTCCTCGCTGCTGAAGGCGACGCCGACGACGACCATGTCGACGATCAAGTCGTACAGCACGATCACGGGCAAGACGACGACCACCATCAAGACCACGTCGACGGCCGAGATACGTGAGAAGTTCGAGCGACGCGCCGAGACGACGAACGGTACGTCGAACCTGCTGTCGGTGAAGGGTGCCAGACACGGAGGACACCAGAACACCAACAACAGCAACAGCAACAACAAGGGCAACAACTACCACGAGCGGTTCTCGTCGCTCGACTCGATCGCCTCGTCCTCGTCGGGCGTCTCGTCGAGCACCCAGAACGTGTCCTCGTCGACGCAGGACACGACGACGAACGAGTTCGGCAGCTTCTCGTCGCTTGGCAGCAATCAGAGCCTGATCACTGCACAAGACATCCAACTGATCATCGAGGAGGCCGACCCGCCCCTCAAGACCCCCGAGGCCTTCATCATCGTGCTGCAGCGCGACACGCCCGAGAGCAGCATCGGCATCACCCTGGCCGGCGGCTCCGACTACGAGGCCAAGGAGATCACGGTGAGCCCGAATCGAATCGCGCTTTCTTTCTTGCAGTTTCTAAACTTGCCCTCCCCTCTCTTCCCGTTGGCAGATCCACAAGATCCTGAGCAACACGCCGGCCGCCAAGGACGGCCGTCTGAAGAAGGGCGACCGCATCCTGGCCGTCAACGGGCTCAGCATGCGCGGCCTGACGCATCGCGAGTCCATCACAGTGCTGAAGGTAGGGTCGTCGGACGCCTCAAAGTGAGGATTCAAACTAATTGTTAATTTCAATTTTTCTCCCCTCTCCAGACGCCCCGGCCCGAGGTCGTCCTGGTCGTGACGCGCTCCGAGTCGGTGGTCGTGAAGACCCTGACCAAGAAGCGGGCCTCGCTCGGCTCGCTCTCCTCCCTGAACGACAACAACAGCAAGAGCATCAGCAACGGCAGCCCCGGCGACCTCGACTACGAGAAGAAGCGAAACTACCACAAGGCCTCGCGCTCCCTGGACCTCGATCTGGACATCGTGTCCAGCGAGGGCGACGTCCCCCCGACGAAGACCATCAACGGGTCGCCGTCGCCGATCACGACGACCCCGGCTCTGATGACGACGACCTCGGTGGACGCGGCGCTGAGCAGCATCCGGACGCGGCGCCAGCAGTCGCGGGGCGACGCCTCCAAGCTGACCACGAGCGAGCTGCTGGAGCGGGCGGCCGAGGCCCGGAACGCGATCGCCGCGGAGATCAGGGCGCAAGGTGGGTCCGCAGTCGATCGCAGAACGACCCGTTTTACTAAGGGTTTCTCGATTTTCGATTCTTCCGCAGAAGAGGCGCCCTCCGGAGCTCGCACCATCCTGGTCGTGAAGGACAGCTGCGGCCTCGGCTTCTCCATCGAGGGCGGCTTCGACTCGCCGCTGGGCAACCGGCCGCTGGTCATCAAGAAGGTCTTCATGGGTCAGTATCCGAGTCACCGAGGTTTCGATTGGATTGAAATTGATGGGTTTGCTTTGTCTACTTCCAGGCGGCGCCGCCCAGAAGACCGGCCAGGTGCGGAACGGCGACGAGATCCTCAGCATCAATGGCGTCTCGACGGCCAAGATGACGCGAGTCGACGCCTGGAACTACATGAAGCAGCTGCCGATGGGCCCGGTCGAGATCGTCTTAGCGTAAATTCCCCAAACCCCAAGTGTCTTCTAAGTTTTAGTTAGGATTTTTTTGTCTGTGCTTTGAAACCATATGCGTTTTATTTTTTCGTAAATACTGATTGCTTGGATATTGCCGCAATTTTAAGTTGTTGTAAATGTGCTTAATTTTAATTATTAATTATTCATTTATGATTTAACTAACACGAAAATTTGGGACAACGAATTTTCCTCTACCTATCGATTCTTTTCTTGCCAGCGAAATTTATTTAGAAATTCGTTGATCACTAAAGAAAAAAGTGGGAAAATTTTGAAAAATGAAATTTCTGATTTCAGTGACTTTGCTATTGATGCATTTAAGTGATGATTATTTTTACTTTTACTAAATATTAACATTATAAAATATAAAGAAGAGAAACAAAACAAAAAAAAATAGAATGAAGACCTTAAAATATTTAGTTTAAAACTTGTTAATAATTTTATGAAAGCGAACTGTGCAATTTTTTTAAAGCAACGTCGAAGAGAAACCTTGTATATTCTAATTTCTATGTTTTTGGCTATTTATTTAGAATGATGATTATTGAATGGAAAAAGTTTTAAATTCAGAATTTCATTTTTATCATTGTTTTGATATTTTCTTTTGATATTTTCTTTTAAATGAAACGATGTACTTATGGGAAATTATGAATTCTTATTTAAAAGAAAAAAGGAGAAAAATGAAATGCTTTTTAAATTAATCTTGTTTTTAGTGCGCCATAATTATTTATTTCTCGTAATAATCTAACATTTCTATTATTACAATTATTATCATGATGGTTATTACTATTATTATATTATTACTTTCAATATGATTTCGATCATTTGTCTTTCAATTGTATAAAGGTTTAATTTGCAAACAAAAATATGCTATTATTTATAATTAATATTATCTTAAACATTTTTGTGTTGATCTTATGCGATTTACATGATTTACTATAAACGCTATTAATATATCTACATACAGCTACATATATGTATTATGTATTAAAATATATATCATCAAATGATTCAATAAAATATCCACATATACAAAATATACCGAGTGTGTTCTCATTTAAGAAAATTAAAACATTTAACAAGTTCCATTCTCTATAGATCTGGCATCGCCATTCACTTTCATAATAATATAATAATTTCCAGCCCTACAAGTATGCAATTGTTTTTGAGGTAAGTGTTGTTATTTCTAAGATGTTCATTGCATGCTTTCAGGGGCAACGCGAGCTTCTGAGCTGTCAAAAGTCGTCGGTCTCCTCCTCATGAATTCTGAGCCCCCGATACATCCGAACAATTCATCCATCACTCTCGTTCTTTTCGCCTCACGGAATTTTTTGCTAGCTTTTTTGAAGCTTCGTTTGAATACGACGCCATCTTCGCCGCCTCATTATCCGGCAATTAAAACCGCATTTGAAAGTTTTGGCAAAGCAAATGCGATTTCATTAGTTTGTGTTTTAATTTCTTTATTTCGGGGATGTGGCGTAGGAGGATGAGGAACAAGTTGAAAATGGCTTCCTAAAGTTTTTCCTGAAGAGTCGGATAAAATGCTTATGCGGATAATGAGGAAAAGTTTGCCAGCAAAACTGAGGAAGTGATTAAAGAGGAATCGAAAGGAAAGAAGAGCAAAAAAGTTGTAAATCAGGACATTAAATGTAATTGAAATCATAGAAAATGTTCTTCTATATTTATATATATATTTTATATATTTTTTTATATTTTTATTAAATTTTTTAAACATTTTGAATTTTTTACGATACAAATTCTTCTAGAAAGCTTCCGTTTTTATGGCATTTAAACAACCGCCACGCGCCTTGTCTCCATCTCTCCCCTCGCTATCACCAATCTTGTTCTGAATAATGCTCGCTATTGAGCTCGCTCTCGTTTCTCCGAAGCCAGCGCGAGTCACGCCTCGGCGCTCGCTCACGCCTTGTTTTCAAAGCCTCCAGCTGTGAATTCGCGGGATTATCGAGAGGAGTGGAGAAGCAGGCGGGGGGGAAGAGGCTTCAGCGAGAAACCATGAATCAAGGTGAGCCAAGAGCGGTGATTGAGACGTTCTGTTGATTTTTCAGGGAGCCATCATTTGGATTGTGTAAGAACAAGCATAAGAAATAAAAAGACTAAAACGAAAAATTGAAAAACTAAGCGAAATATTAAAAAGAATATCGAAATAATAAAAAATAAATTTAAAAAAAACCAAAACCAGCCCATCGACTCCATCATCAGTGCCAGCAACGTCATCATCATCGCTCCTGTCGCCAATGAGGCTTCTCATTGGCCTCCTCCAACCAACGCCTACCGATCATCACTGGTATCGTGTTGTTGCAGTCAATTATTGTTGTGAACGCAGCGGTTGGTTTTGTTGCTTCTCCAACCACTGTTGTTGGCATCGTGACTTCTGAATTATTATCATTGCAGTTGTTGTCGCAGCCCACTCGCTGCTAATAAGCCATCAGAAATTGTTGTGGTTGCTATCGCTTGAAGCAGTACAGAAGCTGATTTTGGGTTAGTTCGATTTTGTTCGACACAAAAAAACTGACACATGTTTTAAATTATAGAACTGTCAGTTATGTATATTAAAAAATAAAAATTTCTAACAGCCATCAGTATTCAATAAATTAAAAATGTGAATAAGAGAAAAAAATCGAAGATCATCCGATATTATTGCAATTATTAACAGGTATTAAAAATTTGTCTCTTTCTCTCACCTTCATCATAACAACATTTGTCCCATGATTCTGATGTTTTGATTTGTTATTGTTGTTGTTGTTGGCGCTCTATGATCGCCTTCCCGCTTTAACCTGACTTGTTTGTACGCTCTTTGTTTTCTCAATGCAAATCGTCGATCGCTGTCAGTTGTGTGCATTTGATTCGTTCTAATTGCCGCTGAACAGTTTTGAGTCCAGATCTTAATCTCTTTCTAATGACGCCTTTCAGAAAAAGGTGTTGCAATAAAAAGTTGTTTATGTTGTTCTTTTACTGTTTCCACTACTTCCTACCTTTTTACTAATAATTTATTGTATCTATCTACGTATTTCTATTCCATTTTTAACAACTTTTTATACAACGTAAGTAAAAGCCTCGTCACATTTTTGTTGTGGCTTGCAAAATCGCATTTTCTCTCACTTCCTGTTTACCTTATTCTCGTCTACTGCTATTGCGTAACCCGATTTATGCTAATTTCAAAATATGTTCTAAAAAGCTAAATGTAGTTTTTCTGATTTCAATTTCTAAAATAATTATAAAAGACAAAAAATAGGTGTTTTCAAATAATTTTTATTTAAGCAACATTCCCATTTCTTCCAATTTTGTTACATAATTCCAAATTTGTCCGATATTTTCCATATTTCTAATATCTTCAAATATTCTCGATTTTTTAAATATTTTCGATAGTTTGAAACATTTTCAATATGTTCGAATATTTTAAATAATGCTTTATTTCTTACACTGTTCCTTGAATTTAACAGTCAAGGAAGCGTGTGAACGCTTAAAATTATAGTACAAAATTAAGTAATTAGGCAGACATTAAAAAGTACATTAAAATGTAGGTGTTATAAGTTAGTCGGGCGCAAATTAAACACTAAAATTAAAGCTCGGCCTCCACACTCGACGGACGCGAACCCGCGCGAGCCCTCACTCGAAGTCCTCGACGTCCGCGTCCTCGCCCACCTCGTTCTTGACCGTGATCGGCTGCAGCAGCTGCTCCCAGTTGCCCCCCGACCCCGGCCCCGCCACGCCCCCATTTCCATTCACACTCCCATTGGCGTTGCCGTTGCAACTGCGCAGCGACCGCAGCCTGTGACGTTGTGTCGGCGTCGACGTCGCCGCTGCGCGCGGCACCACCGTCAGCGCCTGGCCGTTGACCGCGGGCCGCGTCGCAGCCGGAGACGGGCCGAAGCCCGAGACCTCGCCGACGCCGCCGCGCTGCCGCTGCAGGTCGCGCAGGAAGTCCTGCAGCTTGTGCAGCTCGGGCTCGCGCAGGCCGGCGACGCTGCGCACCACGGCCGATGCGGCGGAGGCGGTGGTGGCTGGCGGGAAGTCGGCGCTCGTCTCGAAGACCTCCTCGAGCGACTGGTAGACCTTGCGCTTGAACACGATCTTCTGGCGCGCGTTCATGGCCCGCATGTCCGGCAGCAGGGCCTCCAGGAACTTGGCGTCGGGGTCCGGGGCGTCGCCGTAGCCGACGTCGTGCGAGAACCGCGGCCGCTTCGGCGCGTAGTCCAGCGAGCAGAGGCTGATGGCGGCCCTGGCCGCGCCGCCTCCACCACGGCCGCCGCCCTCGCCTCCGCCCCCCGAGCCACTGGACGCCGTCAGCGCGCTCTCGTCGCTGCGGTTCAGCGCCGTCGACGCGTGGGCGTGGGCGCGGCTGCGGCTGGCGTCAGGCGCCGTCGTCCCTGTCGGCGTCGCCGTTGCCGTTGTCGTCGCCGCCTCGTCGTCGGGGAAGCCGAAGTCGGCCTCGACGTCGCTGAGCAGGTCGTGCGGCGTCACCTCGACCAGATGTTGTTGCTGTGGGTGTTGGTGTTGTTGCTGCTGCTGCTGCTGCTCGCCACACTCGCCGTCGTCTACGAGCGACGCCGCTGACGTGGCTGTTGGTGTCGCTGCGGGCGTCGCAGGCACCGGCGCCGGCGCTGGCGACGTCTCCAGGTCGTCGAAGTCGGTCTTGATCTCGTCGACGTCCTTCGCGAGCATCTCGCGGCCCTCGAGCATCGGCTGGATGAGGAACTGGAGCTCGGTGTGCAGGTAGTAGGGCTTCACGCGATTCGGCCCACTGTGCGTCTTGTAGATGTTGATCGAGCGGGCGAAGGCGGCCCGGATGTTGCGCCAGCGCTCCTTGCACGAGGCGACTGAGCGGGCGAAAGAGAACGAAAATCAGACACAGGGTGCACAAATGCGCAATCAAAGGGGGAGCCAGATGGGGAAGAATATGGGGAAGAGGGAGGGGCGACGAATCAACAACGATAAGGAGGTTAATGGAGTCACAACAACAAGAGCTGTCTCGAACTGTCGTACTTTGTGCGAAAGTCGTCGCAGTCGCGGTCGTAAAACCCGACGTGATTCACGTCGATTCGTTTCGATCCATCTCGCGCCGAGAAGTCTCCCAGTCCACTCCATCACCCTCTCTCTCTCTCACTCTCCCACTTTCTACCCCGTCTGTTTGCCTGTTTGACCTTATCGCCGTAATCTATGGCCATAAATCGAACCCTCTTCGACTTCGACTCTCCCGTTTGCTCCCGCTCTCTCCAAAACGATTTCTCATTTTCTCTCAAGAGCAGTTCTCCGTTCTCTCTACAATGCACTCCCATTTTTCCTCAAAAGTTGTCTCTCTCTCTCTCTCTCTATGTTCTCTGTCTGCCTCGTTTCCTCTACTTTTCCTAATTCGCCATGTCATTACCAACGTTTCCACGACTGTTCTCTCCATGCTCTCCCTCCCCCCCCCTCGCTCCTTCTGGCTGCCCCATCGCCCTGCCGTTGTCGTCCCCGTCAAGATGATTTGGCCCGTCGCCTTCTTACCGGAGTCATCGCAGTCCTTCGCTATCTTGGCCCAGGACTTGTCCATGATGTGCTTCTTCGCGTAGTGCGGGTGGTGCCGGTCGTACATCCAGGGGCAGCGCCGCACGAGCCGGCAGAGCTTCGCGTTGGCCGCGTACAGCGCCTGCTTCTGCTCGGCGGCCGCGACTTCGGCCGAGCTCAGCGACGACGCTCTCGTTGTTGTTGTTGCCATCGTAGGCGTCGCCGTCGCAGTTGACGCTGACGCCGCCGACGACGTTGCTGCCGACTGGTTGCCCTCCTTCTTCGGAGCCATTTCCGACGATGATTCGCCGATTGCGTTAGCGTTTGTTCTTCTTGCAGATTATGATTAGTTTCTTACTCTTCAGTTTCCTTTGTGTTTTTGTTGTTAATCAATTAGTGTTTCTGTATTTGTTCTGAATGTTATGTAATTCTGATTGTTTGCAAATTTTTATATTTATTTTTATATATTTTTTGAATATGCTTTTTGGTAACCTTTCCAATTTGTATAAATGTCCAGTTGTCCCATTAATGGTGTTGAATCTTATCACATTTTTAACGTTTGCAAAATACTTTATTGTAAATAATTATATTTTTATTCATATTCTTTAAATCGTTTTTGTTGAATATAGCTGCTGTTGCATCTATTGTTTGCCAATACTTCAATCGATGCTTTTATTTTTATTTTTTTGTAAACTCACTATTCACGGATGATAAATTCCTTTCAATATGAAATCTTTTGTTCGTGCTTTCACACATTTATCACAAATTCTACGAAGTAATATTCCTCGTATGGTTTTCGAGTTTCACACAAGTCTCGAGTTCTCAATCAACATCGCACAACAACAAGAAGCGAAAAGCAAATAAAGATAACGAAAATCCATCACAAGCTATTGAAAATATCACAAAAGTGCGCGATAAACGTTTGCCATGACAGAGCGCGCGTCCTCTCGCCATCCCTTTCCCCTCCTTCTCTCTCACTCGCTCTCTCTCGCTCTTTCTCACGCACACAATCGTTATCGCCGTCGCCTGCTGTTGTCAAAATCTATCACTCGTTCTCTGCCTGCGCTCCTCGCGCTCCTCTCTTCGTTACAATGGGCTTTGTTCCACTCTCTCACGCGCGTTCGTTCAGTCGACTGGCCTCTCTCATCGCCGCACTCGCGTTCGCTCTCCGAAATCGATGTGTCACCAACTGACGACGGGTTCCGCGCTCTCCTTGCCGTTTCTGTCACTGACAACCAGTGGCGGCAGCACCAGCAACAAATTTCGCAGCTGCCGACGCCACTCGGCTCACGGCGATTCGTCGTCGGCCGCTCTTCGGCTGCGACCGCGCCGCACGTTGGCTGGTCCAATCCTTTCGGTCACCTGTGTCGGGCGATCGGACGGACGGATCTCTTCGCGTCTTCGTTTAATTTCCTCTCGCTTCGTTCAATTTGTTCTCGCCTTGGCTTTGGCTTCCCCTCGCCCGCTTCGTCGGATCTTCGCGACGCGGTCGTTTCGAGCGCAACCGATTACGACGAAGGCTACAACAATAACACACACGACAATGAAACGCCGATGATTAGTTCGGCAAAGACGACGACGACGACGACGACGATGAAGACGAAGACGACACGTTTTTCACGAACGCTCTCGCGGAACTGAAATCGAACGACGACTCGGCCGGTCTCGGTCTTCGAATCGCTGATGAAATTTCTATCATTGCTGGAAGCCCACTCACTGATGAAGCAACCACACAAAGCGCACCACTCACTCACACACACACACACACGCTCACATTCGCTCACACAGCAACACAGCACAATGCGCTAGTGACAACAACAACAACAAGAAGAAGAAGCAGACCACGAACAAGAGGCAACAGCGCACTAACAACGAGTAGCAACGGACCAATAACAAAAATACGGCTTCAACAATAACAGCGCTAACGACCATCAGCAACAACTGAGCATTAACAACAACAACAACCACACCGATGACGATGATGATGACGCAGCCTGATGCTGATGTGGAGCTCGAAATCGAAGCCATAATCAAGCTCATGCTCACTGGTATTTGTTGGTGTAGTTGGTGATTGTGTTGTTGAGTTTTGCGGTTGTTGTTGCTGGCACTCATCTCTGCTGATGATGGCATCGATATCGTCCATGTTTTTGGTGTCGTATTTGTGGTTATTGAGATTGTTGATATTCAGATTTTTGCTAATGAAATTGTTGTTGCTGAAATTGCTGTAGATCTTATTTTTAGTTTTTAGTTTTTATTATTAGAGTTTGTAAAATTTCAAAACTGAAATTTTTTTCAGTCGTTTGGTTTCCGGTTTGGTGGTTAGTTTTGCACTTTCTTGTAATTTACTTCGATTTGTTGTACCATTTGTGAGGGTCGGTTTATTTGTTACTGGTTTCAATGTTTACTTTTGCTTTTGTAATTTGCTGTTGACATTAGCACCGTGGGCAGCTCGAGCAGCTCTTGGAACGTGTGATTATTTCGCATCGACAACATGACTAATCGTCGCCTCACCAACAGCCACTTCCTCTCTCACCAGCTCTCTCTCAATCTCCAGCTCTCTCTCAGTCTGCAGCTCTCCCTCATCACTTCGCTGCACTCGCGCTCTCTGCAGTTCCGGCACTCCAATGTTTATTCTTGCCTTCCGTTCTCGACTGAATTCCTTCCTTCGAAAGTTTCCTTTCTTTTCTTCTCCTTCACCTCTTTCGTCTCGTTGCTCCCTCGTGGACTCCTTCCGCCCATCGCCTCTCCTTTATGACCTGTCTTCTTTGAACCCTCTTCTTCCTTCGGCCTTGAAATGTCGACGTCCCGCCATCTCGTTTTCTGTTGTCTTGTCTTTGTCTGGTTTTCATCATTTATTTCCATTTCCACCTCTCCTCCATCTATTGGCTTTTCTACTTATGATGGTTTATTGCCTTCCCCTCTCTCGTTCCCGCCTTCACACACTATCCACTATCACGCGTTCCTTCTCTCAGTCGCTCTCTCCGTCATTCGATTAGTAATTTGTGAGAATTTGCACCTGGCAATGCTGTTGTCATTGTCATCGCATTGTTATTATTATAGTTGTTGTTGTACTTTTGTGTTGCTGCCCTCACATCGTCGTCGCCGTCGTCTTCATTGCTATTGTGGACTTTGTTGTTGTTGCTGAAGTTGCTGAGGCAACAGCCGAAAATTTTACACTGACGCAAAAATCAATGATGAGGTCGGAGAAAAACAAAACCCGAGCACCTGACGTGGGGTGATGGCTGAGGTGGGCGAGCGGGATTTCGGCTGGTTTCAGAGAGACGTACCTGAGGAAGAGGTTGACATTTCACATTTCTGGTCCAGGTCGCCCTCACCAACCCTTTCCGACGACCTCACCCCGATCATCATCAAAACAATCATCGTCATAATCTTCAGAAATTCAATCACCACATCCGGTCTCCAAAACAAAACTCCATCGCTTGACATATGACTTCATGAGGTTTTATTTAAAATCAAAAAAAAAAAAAAGAATTCAACGCGCGTTTCTTACACTATGACATTCACTAACACACTTAGACTTAGACCATTAGTAGATGGGGGAATTTATTTTGTTATTGTGTAAAAGGTTTCTAAATATCATACAAAAGACTTAAGTAGCAACAGTTGTATAGCGGGAGCAATTTATTCCGAAAACGAATAAACTGATCCGCGAAGGAAATCAAAATCTATCTATTTACAATCGCTTCGTGAAGCGATCCTCTCCTTAGCACGAGCCACGCCCCCACTCGACCCATCCCGCCCTAGTCGTCGAGCACCTCGGGCTCCTGCTTGATGACGGGCGTCGTGGGCGCGGCCGCCGGGGGCGTGGACGGCACCACCGCGGACGCCGCCGGCGGATTCACCATCGTCACCCGCAGCAGGTTCGCGCTGGCCCGCGTCAGGGCGCCGCGGTTGACGGCCACGGTGGCGGTGGCCGGCGCCGCCGCCGTCCGCCCCGTCGACGCCATGGGGGCGGCGGCTGCGGCGGAAGCGGCCACGAGGTTCTTGGGCGCCGCCGCCATCGTCGTCAGCGTGGCGTTGACGGCGCCCTGCGGCGACTGCAGGAGGCTGTTGAGGCGTCGGATCATGGCCAGGTCGGCGGCGTTCACCACGGTCATCGTGGGCGCGTAGGTGGGCGCGGCGCTTCCGACCCCGACCCCGGGCGACGGCGTCGACGACACCTTCGCGTGCAGGACGTTCGACGCGGCGAGGCAGGGCGCCTGCGGGTGGCCAGCGCTCGGAATCTGAATCTGTGACTGGCCAGCAGCGGCGGCGGACACGTTTGGTAGAGGCGAGGGGTGCTCGAAGACCTCGGACATGACCTCGTAGATGCGCCGCTTGAAGAGGATCTTCTGGCGGAAGTCCATGGCCTTCATCTCGGGCAGCAGGCCCTGCAGGAAGATCGAGTCGAAGTCCGCGTCCGGCGTCGCAGTCGGCTGTTGCTCCGAGAACTGAAAAGAGGGAATTGTCGATGAATTCTTCCTCGTGGAAAATGCTCGATGGTCTCACCTTCTGCTCGACGATGCCAGCGGCGGCGACGGCTGAGGCTGCGGCCGTGTCGGGCGTCAGGTCGACGGTGCGCCGCCGCTTCTTGGGCGCGCAGAGGGGCGTGTCCGAGGGCTCGCGCTTGATGGCGGCGAGGACGGCGGCCGCGGCGGCCTCCTGCCGATCCTCCACGCTGCTCGCCGGCTGCTCCGGCTGCGACCCGTCCTCGTCGTCGTCGTCCTCCTCCTCGTCGCCGTCGGGCCGCTCGTCGTCGGCGTCGGTGTGGTGGGCCAGGACGAAGCCGTCGAAGGTGTCCTCGCCGACGGAGACCTCGATCACCTCGCTCTCCTCGCCGGCCGACGAGTAGGCGTTCGAGCGGCGCGGGATCGGGATGCCGGGCGTAATGTGGCGGGCGAGGAACTGGAGCTCCTCGTGCAGGTAGTAGGGCTTCGTGCGGTTCGCGCTCGCCGGCACCTTGTTCACGTTGATGGAGCGGGCGAACGAGGTGCGGATGTTGCGCCAGCGTTCCTTGCACGAGGGAACTGAAAAGCGACAAGGATTGATTCGGGTGACTTCCATGGCAATGGAGGCTGGGATGGGGCTTCTCTACTCACTGGAGTCGTCCATCTCCTTGGAGATCTTGACCCAGGCCTTGTCGACGACGTCCTTCTTGAGGTAGTGCGGGTGCGAGCGGTCGTACATGCAGGGGAACTTCTCGACCAGCCGGCAGATTTTCGCGTTGATCTGGTAGCTCTCGGGCTTCAGGTCGCTACCCGAGGTAACCTTCATCGCGCCGACTGCGATGGCGAGCGCCAGCAATCACAACGACAACAACAGCACAACACTAACACCACCAGCAATACAGCAACAACGTCGACTTCAACTCCCGCGACGAGAACCCGAATACGAGCGCGAGCGTTTTCAGTTTTGAGAAGATTTTCTAGGGCGTCAACAGGAGAACAATTTTCCAGCGATAATTGGGAATATTTGTGGGTTTTTTCCAAAACACCGAAAGCGACACCGGAGCTGAAAAAAATGTCAGCAACACACACGAGGAGTCGCCGTCGGGCCGCACGAGCGTCGTTTCGATTAAAAATTCCGCAATTGACTGAGCGAGGAGGGAAAAACGAACGAAACGAAACGAGACGAGCGACGGCAACGAGCAACGAGCAACGGCGGCGACGACGACGACGACGACGAGTCGGGCGACAACGAGTGAGGGCGCAGAGACGTCGGAGCGGACAGCGGCGACGACGACGACGACGATAGCGACAGACGGCGAAGGCGGCAGCAGCAGCACCGGCCGAGGCAGCACCAGCAACCGGCGAGAGGAGGTCGGCGACGGCAACAGAAGAGAGAGGAAGCAGCGCAGGCAATGTGTGGTTGTCGGCGTTGTTTTAGTTTTTGTTGTTTCGTTTCGTTGTTGTTGTTGCTGTTGTGGTTGCTAGAGATTTCAGGGTTTGCGCGAGGAAAGAGCGTTGAATTGATAGAGAGACAGCGAGAGGGAGGGAGAGGGCGAGAACGGAGGAAGTGACGAAATGAGTCGACGACAAAACTTAACGAAACATGTTGACGATACGAATTGCGTTGTGGACGACAGCAGGCACCCGGAGAGGAGGATGGCAGCAACAGAAAAACAACAACAACTGATAATATATAAGAACAACTGCAACAAATACACACAGTAAGTAATATAACAACAGCAACGGCTACGACAACGGCGAGAAAAACACGAGCAACACCAGCAACCCCTACAACAACCACAAGGGAAGCTACAAAAACAACGCAGGCGGCAGCAGCCACAATAAAAACAACAACACCGACGTCGACAGCAGCTACAATAACAACGTCGTTGTCGACGACGACGGCGACGACGATGACAACTACAATAACAACCAGGCCAGCTACAACAATAACAACGGCGTCGGCAACGACAACGACCACGACTGCGACGTCGACGAAAACTACAAAAACAACGGCGAATACAGCAATAAGCACGAAGGTTATAGCAATAACAACAACAAACGGTGATAGCAACAGCAGCCGCACCACCATCGACAGCATCAGCAGCAGCACGAAGTAGGTAGCAGCAGCTGCAGCTGGCGTCGTCGGCAACGGAAGGGGCGAAGAGAGAGCGAAAGGCGAGAGCGGCAGCGGGAGAGCCGAGAGCGCGCGCACAAGCACAGGAGAGCGAGAGAGCGAACCTCCAGAGAGAGCAATGGCAACGGTAAACACGACGACGACGAAAACAAGTTGCTCGGGCTACGTTGGCGACGGCGATGTCGACGACGATGGCTGTCGTTGCCGACGGTGTCGCTCGTTGTGGTTGTTATTGTTGTTGCTATTGTCAACAGCGCTCGCTGTTTGCGTTTTCGAATGCAGGCGACGGCAACAACAACAATAAAAGCAACTGCTTCGACTCAGCAATATTCACAATAACAACGATATCACCAACAGCAGCGCCAGCAGCAGCCACCACGAACGAACGGCAAACATAGAGACGACGACGAGAACGGCGCAAATAATGCGGGACAACAACAAGGACAGGACCAACGTGGATGACAACACGTTGGCAGTGGAGACAACAACAATAGCGCCATCAGCAGCAGCGGCGGCAGCGACAACAGAAATAATTACAAAAAGTATATTGCAAAAAGCGTATTGAAAAACGAAATTATATTGGAGAGCAAAAAATATGATTGGAAAAAATAAGAACAACAACAAATGAGCGACGACGCTCATTTGACAAGCAGGCGAATGCACTGCGGCCAACAGCGATAAAAACAACAACAGCAATCCTAACCACCAACAAAAAAAAAAAGAACAGAACGAAATGACGACCACAACAACAACAGAAAAAACTGGCGTGAAACCATTTTTTGTCGTAGTCGTTGTCGACGTCGCCGCTGACGTCGTCTACCTGCGCGTCCGTCGTCCGCGGCTGGCTCTGCCGCCGTCGCTCCACGCGTTGACAATGAAAACAACAACAACAGCTGAAGCTATTATCAATACAACAACAACTACAATAACAATGACACCGACGACGGCTGCGAGTGGAGCGATAACAACAACAATACAGAGAGAGACGATGAGCTGATGTCCGATAGAGAGAGAGAGGAGTGCAGAGGCGAAGGCAACAACAACGAGAGCCAAGAACAATAAAAATAAGAACAATAACAACGAAGCGACTACGATGGAAACGAGCGACAAAAGCGAGCAACAGCAGCAGGGGAAGCAACTGTAGCAACAACAGCAGAAGCAGCAGCAGCTGTTGTTCGGCGTCGCTCGATACCGTCTCCTCCTCCTCTTCAGCCTCTTTGACACATGCTCTCTATCCCTCTCTCTCTGTCGTTCACTTGTGCTCTTTCAGCCCACTACTTCACACACGCTCTCTCCATCTCCCTCTGTCAACAACTCCTTCTCCATCACCACAACTTCACACAAAGTCTCAGTCGTTGTCGTTGCTGGCTGTCGCTGTTGATATCGCTGTAGTTGTTATTATTGCTTCATTGCTATTGCCGAACCTCGTGTTGCTGCTGCTGCTGACTCGGCTCGACGCGCTTCGTGTCCCGCACTACGATGTACGAAGCAACAGCAGCGACAGAAACAGCAGTTGCTTTCACTTGGAGCTGGTTGGTGTTGCCAACATTGTTTCTGTTGTCGGATTTATTTTTTCAGCTTCCTCTTCTCGTTCGTAATTGTTTTGCAATTCTCCTTCTTCACTGTTTACATATTCTTCTAATACTCATTGGTCATTGTTTTAGTTGGCGTCTTCCTCACGCTGTTATTGTTGTTCTCTGTAGCTCTCTGTGATTTGTTTTTCGCTCTCTTTGTTTTGATTCCCAGTTCGCAACCACCACCAACACCCTCAAAAACAAAAACAATTGCACAGCACATCGTGCAGTTGGTTCCAGTTCCTTTCATTGTTGTTGTCCGCATCAAAGCAACCCGGGAGATGCCGCGGCATTGCCAGGACAGAATTTTCGCTCCCGATTATTTCGACTACTGATTCATCCTCACTCTTTCGATTCTCTCTCAGTATTCTTTTCTTCGGCAATAATCCCAGTAAACGCTTGAATTTTATATTTCCTTCAATCTCACTCTTTCGCGTTCTCTCTCGATAGCTTTGCAACGGTTCCTCTCCTGTTTTGTTTTCATCGCCTGACGTTTCGCGGCTGTATTTTTTGCTATTGTTATTGTTTGCTGTTGTTATCGGTATGCAACAGATTTGAATGCACGAATGGTTATATGCTTTAGAGATATTTTTCGCACTCTTCTCTCTTTCGCGAAATTTGCCTTTTCGCACTTGTTATTGGTTTGTTCTTGTTAAATCTTGAAAATCGTTGGCAGTGCTTAAAAATTGCCGATTCCGTTTTAAATTAATCTTCTTCGATCTTTGAAAGCCGTTGTGTTATTGTTTTCATTTCCTGGAAACCTTTCATCTCTACCTCCCAATTTCTCTTTAATTGAGAAATTTGATTCCTTCGAGAACAATGAGAATTTTTTTTTCTCAAAAATGAGCAAACACAATGCGACAAATTGCATTTGACGACAGAGAAACTTGAAAATAAATGGGTTTCTTTGCAATTTATTATTAAAAGTGGAACCTTTAAATTTTGTATAAAAATTCATAACTTCATTTTAACGTTTTTAAAATGTTATTGTGGAATTAATTAATTAGAAATGTCTAATGTCGATAAGATAAATTAGTTTATAACATTATTGTTTTGCATTTATTCAATAGTACAAAATCAGAACAAGCTGGTATATGTTTTTATTTTATTTTTTTTTTATTTTACCATAATACTTTTGAAATGAAATTGTACCAATTTATTTTTTTCGAAAAATGTACATAAATTATTAAACACATATTTCATTACACGAAATCAATTTGAACTGATAGTCCAGTTAAAGTTATCGCAATCATTGGGTCACGGCACAGATTCCTCTCGTTGGCCGCCGAAAAACTGCTTTCTGTTTTCCCTCTGGCAATGCTGCCTCGCTCCCATTCGCGATGTGTTCAATGGCAACGACGACCGCTTGCAATGTCGTTGAGCGAACTTCACTGTTGGCAATGCCGAGTACACCGGAACTCATTTGCGTACAACTTCGGGCAACATGCGATCAAAATGTCCGATGGGAGAGACAACAACAACACCGGCGATGTTGAAAAAAAGAATCGCCCCAACTGACAGCGAGCAATTGACGAACGACAACAATGTTTTTGAGCACAGCGACAACGGTGAAATTCTGCAACCGCGACTCGAACTGTCATCGGAGCGAGCGACGTCTGTCAAATAATCAGTTCATCAAAAGTTTTCATGTGTTTCGTCGTGTTGAGAATTTTCATTAACATTAATGTTGTTGTTGTGGCCGTGTGAAATCCAAAATCAAAAACCCAACACAGCAATCCACATTCAACAAGTGAAATTAATTAAAAAAAAAAACATATTCAAAAATACAAATTCAAACCACAAATTCAAAACCCGCTACCAAAGAACCAACGAGTGACGGAGAAGAAAAATAACTAATATCAACAACGGTCGTTAATTCGCGAACACAGCGTCGTTGTCGTCGTTGACTTGGTCGTGTCGCGCCTCGCGTCGCTTCGGTAGCCATGGCCACGAAGGAGCCGTCGACGGCCGATCAGAACTCGAAGCAGCACGAGCAGAACCTGAAGCTCTGCCGCGCCATCGAGGCCCATCCGTGCGTCTACGATCGCGAGCAGCCGTACGAGAAGGAGGAGTGCGACCGAGCTTGGGAGGCCATCGCGAGTACCTGCGGAGAGCGGGGTGAGTTTGGGTAGCGGGAGTCGGGTAGGTGTGGGCATCGGGAGGGGAGCCGTGTGACCGCCCAGTCGTCGTTGGCATTCACAATTATCGCATCGACAACTGCTGCTGCTTCTTCTTGCTTGGGAGCTGCTCAACCTGACAGCGAGCTGTGTTCAGTTGTCTCGCCACGAATGTCTTTTCAGCGTTTCTTGTGCTTGATTGGGGTTCATGCATCAAGCGGACGTGTAATTATAAATATTTTCTTGACATTTTTTAAATGTATACTTTTTTCGTAGTTACTTTTTAAGACTTTTAACATTTCATTATAATAATAGTATTTTCGAGAAAAAGTTTTAACGGGAATATTAAAATACAGTTTTGTTTCATAACAAAATTAAATATATTTATATAAATTTTGTTTTATAGCCAAATTAAAAAAAAAAAATAAATAAAAAATTCAACAATGTTGTTATTAATATCCACAAACATTTCAAACAATTTTTTTAAAAATATAATATATTATATCTATCTATCGATCTATCTATCTATTTTATGTTATGTTAAATGAAAAATGAATTATTATTGATCTATTTATTTAATTAATTTTTTTTTAAAGGTAAAATTTTTTTTTTCTTAATTATTTATATTAAATGTTGAATATTCATATATAAATTTATATTTTATTAATTATTTGTTGGCATTGGTGCATCGCTCTTTGAAAAGAATCTACATTTTTCCTTTTTGGAAAAGATTAAACTCACAAAAAAAGAAAATCATTGATGTAAAAATAAAGTAGAAGTAGATAAAGTAGAACATTTCAAGAATAATGCTTGAAATGTTTGTGGATCTTCTTGATACCTATCTTACAATTTTCCTTCCTTCCCCTGATTCCCACGACTCACTTCACGGGCCCGTCCCGTCTCTTCCACCCACAGTGGTCGCCTGCAAGGTGCGCTGGCGCAACATCCGCACCGCCTTCATGCGATCGCTCCAGACGACCTCGAAGAAGCGGACGCCGAACAGGACCCGCGACCAGCACCTGCAGGAGGCCCTCGCGTTCTACGCGCCGCACGTCGAGTCCTGGCTGCAGTCGAGCCGGCCGGGCGTCTCCGCCGACGAGAACGAGGACCAGGACCTCGATGACTCCGACGGTGACGACGAGAACACGTCGCTGTCGACGATGGCGGCCGCCGCCAAAGACGCCCTGGCAATCGCCAACTCTGACTCGAACTCGACCGGCGAGAAGCGGGAGCGGGGCTCGCGGAGGGTCCGCGGCGCCGACGACGAGCTGACGACCAGCGCCGACGAGACGGCCGAGGACGAGCAGAAGTCGCCGGCGAGCGGGTCGTCGTCGGCCAAGGCGCGCGTCACCAGCCGCGTCGGCACCTTCATTATCCGCAAGCAGGCCGCCGACCGCGGGGACGGCGATGAGAAGGAGGAACCGGCGGAGGAGGAGGAGGAGAAAGGGATCGTGGTGCCAGCCTTTCCCCCGCCGACAGCGCCGCGTCTCGGCCGCCCGCCGAAGCGCCGCGAGAACAACGCGGACCTCGAGAAGGCCCCGCGTCTGCCGGCGCGTCTCGGGCGACCGCCGAAGCGCGACCGGCGCGAGAACGACGGCGAGCTGGCGAAGGCCATCGAGGAGCTGGAGGACGAGGTGCGGCACTTCCGGTTCCGGCGCGCCTGCAAGCGCAGCCTGGACAAGACGGTCGTCCAGCAGCTGCGCAACGACCTCGATACCGAGGCGAAGCCCGACCCCGAGGCTGCGAAGCGACCGCGACGCTCGCTGCCGCCGCGCAAGTCGGCGCTGAAGGGGGCTGAGGAAGGCGGGCGCAGGTCGGCCGAGACGACGACACCGCAGCAGCAGCAGCGTCAAAACCAACAGCAGCGGCGAACGCCGAGGCCGTCGGTGTCGCCGATGCCGAAACGCGGCGAGGAGAAACCGAAGCCGGAGGAGCGGGCAGAGGAGGTCGACCCAGCAGAGGAGGCGGCGCCGGAGACGGTGGAGGAGGTGGAGGAGGATCGGCGGGCCAAGGGCGGGAAGCGGTCGACGTCGTCGTTCGTGGCCAGCGACGTGGTCGAGGCGCAGCTGAAGTCCGGTCTGAAGTCGTCGGCCGATGATGGCGAAGGCGTCGTCGATGTCGCCGATGCCGTCGCCTTTGCCGTGGTCCCCCGGCCCGAGGAGCGGCGCAGGGAGTGGGGCGAAGGAGGCGGCGGTGACCTTGGGGGGGAAGGGCGCGTGGAGAAGGGCGTCCAGTGCGGCGACTCGACGCAGACGCAGACAAGGGCCTTCGACGACGAGTTCCTGAACACGCTGCGGCCCCAGATGGCGGCGATGAACGCGCGCCAGCGACTCCACTTCAAGCAGAAGGTCTACCGCTCCCTCATGGAGGTCTTCGACGACGCCGTCGACTTCCCGGGCTCGCCCGAGGACCAACAGCGGTTGTTGGCTTCATCATCGTCGCAGTCGCCAGCCACAGCCACATCAACGTCGTCGTCGTCGGCTCTATCGCTGTCGTTGCCGCTGCCCTCGGCGGAGCTGCGGCTGATCCGCGAGCTGGCGGCCCTGGTGCAGGCGGCGAAGCTCAGTCCGGAGCTGCTGCGGGCGACGTCTGGGTCTGGGCCGGGGCCAGAGGTGGTGACGCCGTCGCCCTCCAACGAGGCCCAGCAGGGAGGCGGCGGTGAAGAAGCGGACGGCAACAGGGCGAGCAGCAGCAGCAGCCGTCAGAGCAACATCGAGGTGGCCAAGCGCATGCTCTCCTCGTTCCGCTTCCCGGCTTCCTCCGGCCGCTCAAATGAGAGCGAGACGATGTCGGCGTCGTCGTCGTCGCCGTCGCCGCGCCACGTCATCCGCAAGGTCGTGAAGGTCGGCGGCAACAGCTGCGGCATCGTGACCTCGCAGGACGGCGAAAAGCGACGCGTGTACCGGATCCTGCCCAAGGGCGTCCACTCGCTGCAGGGCCTCAACGTCAACGTCTCCAGTGCCGGCGGCGAGCAGTTGACGTCGGCAGCGGGGTCGACAGCCACGTCGGCGGCCTCTTCTGCGTCGGCGTCGTCGCTGTCGCCCGGCGTCGGTGTCGGCACCTTCATCATCCCGCGGGCGCCCGGCTCGATCGCGTCGTCGGCGAATCTGGCGGCAGCCGTAGCGGCGTCGACATCCTCGTTGTCGCCGTTGCCGCCTTCGCTGCCGCCGGGGGCGAAGGCGCTGCCCGCGGTCTTCCGCCACGTGCCCGCGTCCGGCGGCGGCACGATGGTCGTCAGCTCGGCGGCCACGACCGCGCCCTCGTCCTCGTCCTCGTCGTCGTCGTCGGCGAGCGCCGGCGTCCGCCGCATGATGACCATCCGCAGCAACGTCCGCCCCTCGGCCGGCAGCGTCCTGCCGCGCCAGATCCTGCGCCGCTACTCGATCTGCGGCGCGGGCCCCGGCGTTGGTGGCCCCGACGGCGGCGGCCACGTCTCGACGATGGGCGTGGTCACGCCCCCTCGCATCATCACCACCTCGGCCACGACGCCGCCCACCGCGTCCAAGACGGCCACCAACAGCAGCAGCAACTACTTCGGTCCCCGCAGCCCGACCGCGACGTCTGCGTCGGGGTCGGCGTCGTTGGGGCGTCGCCTGGTGCGCGCGACCACCGCGACACCGCCCTTCAAGATGCCCCAGCTCGCGACCATCGGCACCGGCGCCACGACCGTGACCCAGTCGCTGGGCGGCACCCGCGCCACGGCCACCTTCGCCACCGCCCCTGCATTCAAGCCGGCAGTGAAGACGACGTGCACAGCGGCCTCGACAACGACGGCCACGCCAACGTCGTCGTCGTCGTCGTCGTCGTCGCCGTCGTTTCCGATCACCATCGGCGGCAGCCGCGCGCAGGCCGTCGGCGGCCACCTGAAGCGATCGCTGCCCACGTCGACTGAGAAGGCGAAGTCGTCGCCGACGTCGAAAACTTACGCCGCCAAGATCAAGGAGCGGGAGAGAGAGCGCGAGAGGGAGCGGGAGGCGGGCAAGAAGACGACGACGACTGCGTCTAACAAGAAAGCAGGAGAGGCGCCTGCCGAGAGTTTTGGCGCCGACAGCGACGACCCCAACTTCTTCCCCTCCGACGACTTCATGTCGATCAGCATAAAGCACGAACCCGCCGACTAGAGAGACAGACAGAGGGAGAGCGAGTGAGCGTAAGGAGAACGGGAGAAAGTCTTGACGATCGCGGTGAGAGAGAAATAGTCAGTTTAGGTAGTCTCACAGCGCTTGCTTTAAAATATTAATTTATATAGAATTTAAAGAAATCTAAACCCCATTCAAAATGATACAAAAATAATTTAAAAATTTGAAAATTTCTTTAAAAAAAATATTTTTTTAATTACATTAAATTGATTATAAAGATGAAGGGGATTCCCCACCATATATAAATATTTATGATAATTTTACTTCTGAAGAAGATTTAGTTTTTAGAGATTGACTTTGTAAAAAACATTCTGAATGTTTGCATTATTTTCATCTTAAATTAGTTTTTTTAATTTTGTAATTTTTTCGTTTCATATTGAATTACTTCAATAACTATTTCATTATTTCTATCAATTACCTGCACGTTCATTGAACAGTTGAATTATTATTACAATATTATTAATCACTAGTTGTAGTTTTTCATTTTGTAAATTACTTTTCTTATTAAACTTAATGAGAGTATCTCGAGTTGTATTGAAGTTCTTGAATAAATATGTGATTGTATTTTTGTTTGAAATGAGAAGGTATTTTATTGGGAGGGATTTCAGAAAATCAAAGACGTTCCATATACTGAAATATGAAGGGAAATCGTAAGTAAAGTTGGGATGAAATGTTTTCATAGAATACAAATATAATTTGATTTATACGCTGATAAATCCTTCGATGTGTTCGGTAATATTAAAAAAGTGCTTCACAAATCCCGAGTGTGATCTCAAAATATCTCTAAATGATTCAAAAACCGTGTCGGGCTTTCAAGTTTTAAGACGTTCTCTAAGGAAAACTTGCCAGCGGTCCTTAAAAACTTTCGTTTCCGTGTTTCTTTCCGGCTTCTTCGCTCTTTCATTCATTTCTTTCCTCAGTCGCTGTACCCAGTTTCTCGGGCTCTGTCACAATAAACTCCTGCCCACCATTTGTATTGTATTGCTCTCTCCTTCACTTCCTCGTTCCTCGTCCGCTTCCTCATCTTCGCTATGGTCCACCCACTTCAGACCTACCGGGGTCCACGGCGTTGCCAATAAGACGCAATCATTGCTTTCATTCTCTCCTCGTCTGTTGACAAAGTTTCGGGAAATAAAGTTCGCAACTCCATGGCCCATGACGATAAAGCTTCGTATTTGCGAAAATAAGCTTCATGAGCAGAAGTGCAGGAAGATTGAGTGGAAAGGAAAGAAAAGAGTGGCAAAAAGAACGAAAGAACAGCAAATAGGGAAGCAAATAAAAGAGCGACTGAAGGGAAAGATCGTAAGAAAAAGTGAGAAGAGAGAAAAAATATATACAGATTTATGCGATGAGAAGTTGTGGCCAAACAGAGGCAGATAATAAAAGTCAAAGGAAAGGCCCTGAGTGGAAAGTTTGTATTATTAGAGGGAGGGGAAAAATATAAACTTATTTTAATTGAATCAGAAGGTCGAGGGGAGAACTGTTGAAAATGGAGGAGACTCAGCAAGTTTGGAAGATAAAAAGTGCCGCGGGTACGATGGAACTCTCTCTATCCTACTTCCCGATCTTATTTATTTATTTAAAATATCAGTCTAGCACGGATCACGGCACGGCTTGGAATTCTTTGATACATTGAGGTAAGGATGCCACTTTTATCATGAATATTAGCCCTCCCCTAATAGCCCGAGAAGCCCTTGAAGAACTCCACTTAAAACGCATTTAAAAACAAGTCAGGCTTGATGGTAATCGTCATCGTGGTCATTCGTAGCTACGACTTTGACTAATGGCACCGCGTGAGCGAGAGAGGAGGAGAAAAATGAGCATGCGATCGACAAAAGACACGATATGCAGCGGCAGCGGCAGCAAAGGTGCACTGGAAATTAATCACGGCAACACCCGGCGAGGGACGGACAGAAGGACAGAGAAATGACGACAGACAGAGGCAGAGACAGAAGGAGACGGAACGAGCGACAGAGGGAGAAGCACCGAGGACAGATTGAAATATAGACTGACAGATGACCGGGCCAGACGTAGGTGTGAAGCGAACAACCTTGGACAGATCGAGAAATCAGTGAAAGCCGTGACGATGATGAATTTAATGGCGATAAGGGAAGAGGCAAAAACAAAACAAGCCAGATCTCAATACGAAAGAGAGCGACCACTGTTGGCCAGTGTTGCCATCCTTACGCGTTCGAGCAATCGATATCGGATGCTGCGACTTTCATAAATCATCTTTGCTTCTCATTACACTCGACCCACCTCGCTCGGCGGTGGCTGCAGGTGGCAACGCCGCGGCCTAAGTGACAGCCGGCTCGCAGCTGACACTTAATTACGCCGGCGGTTGCGCCTCGTCGGCCAAAGGAGGCGACGTGTGGCGGTCGCGCCTCTCGCCGGACACGCGTGCGGATCCTCTGCTTCCTCTTCTTCCTCTTCTTCCTCCTCTCTGCCCGTCTATCCCCATCTTCCACTCCCTTGTGCTGAACCCTTCTTCTGCAGCTTCCTCCTTGGCCTTTCCTTCCCTCGACCCACCTTCCTCTGGGCGCCTCGTCTCCTCCTCCTCCTAATTTGCTGGCGGTGGATTTGAGGAGTTCACGCTTCTCCCTTGATTGACCTCCCTCTCGCCCCTCGCCCCTCGCCGGCGTCGGCCACGTCCTCCGACGGCTCCTCGTGCTTCGTGCATCGTTCGCGGCACGCAATCTCGATCTCCACCTGCGACAGACGGACGGACGGGCGGACGGACGGATGGACAGCGGGACAGACAGACAGCAAACGACTGACCAGCCGCTGGATGCGTCGATCGCGCCGCTGATGACCATCGTGAGGTTCTGCAAAGGAAGACAAGGGGAAAAGCAAAGGATTAGGAGACGAAGATGGGTAGGAGAAGGAGGAGGAGCCGATGGCAAAAGTCATGAGCGAAGGTGCAGCCGCGGCGGCCGAAAGCAAGGAAGATGCCTTCGTCGAAGTCATCTCGCGATTATGGCCAGAAGATCGCGCACAATTTTGTGGCCAAATTACATTTAATTTGTGGGGACCTGACGCTGGTCGAAGCTCTGTGGAATCGGCAGCGAGGTGGGGAGGGAGGGGGCGGGCTTCAGTGACGGTAAAGACCGCGGAAGAAGAATGTGCGGAGAGATAGGATGGGATGTGATGTGATGTGATAGGCGAGGATTGGGTAGGATAGGAAGGATCAGGTCAAGCCACGGGAGGAAAACGGAATGCGGCGATCGACAATCGCGATATGGACTTGTCAGAAAAATATGAAAGGAGAAGAACACAGAGAGAAGAAAAGAATATAAGAGATAGGAAAGAGTTTAGATTAGGAAGGAAAAAGGAAGAGATAAATGAAAAGGGAGGAGATTGTGGAAAATATGAGGGAATCTACTGGAGCTGGGAGCCCAGAAAATCAGTCGACGCTGACAAGGTGAGGCAGCGACGAGGAGTCAGAGATCAAGGAGGTAGGAGAGAAAAAAATTCGTCAGCCGGCTACGGGTTAAGGCCCAAATTGCCATGGGTGGAAGCCATTGCGAGGGCAGACGTGCGGATGGTTGCACGATTGACCGCTCGCCGATCGGCGACGGCCGACCACAAGCGCAGGCGCCCCGATCCCAAGAGCGCCGCCTCCCCGGGTCGTTAGAAATTTATTATATTTATTTTTCCCTTTATGGATTTCGACTCAAAGGCTAATGATTCAATGCAAGTTAATGAGGTGGACACTAATGGTGGGAGAAGACGTAATTTTTCGGGAATGATAATGACACGATGAAGAAATTTATATAATTCCTGGAAATTATTGGAATGAAGGGAACAATGTGGGATGATGGGGAGACTTTTGCGGAAAAGTTAGGTAAACAACAAACAACTGAGAGGTTTCGAAGAGGAAATCGATGGAGGAGAATGGAGCAGGAAGGGAATGAAAGAGAAGGATTTATACAAAAAAATAGAGAAAAATGAGCACAGCAGACAGCTGTGAGAAACCGATTCAAGGCGCGACAGCGATAGGCAGGAGTAGAGAGAGGGAAGATCTTTAAAGGAGATTTAAAAAATATATGTTTATTGTCAACCGCTGATTGCACGGTGTTGCACATGCCCACACACACAACCAAACACACATACACATATACATCCATAAATATACAGATATTCATTCAGAATCAGAAACGGACAAATATGATTAACGTCCACGAGGTGATCGCGAGAACTGGTTAAGATAAGGAAAAAAGTCACGAGGGACTTCGAAGACGGTCGCCAAGGAAGCGAGCGAGAGATGGAGACGAGTAGAAAGAGAGACGGGGCGTGGAACTGCAGAAGCACAACTGGGAAGAGGATGATGAACGGGGAGAGGAAGAGGAGGTGGTGGAGTTGAGCATTATTGTTATTAGTCAAACAGCTTTAATCCAATCGGGAATAATTTCCTGCTTCGCTCCTCGCTGCTGGTTTTTACACGAATGACATTTTTTTGTGTTGTTGTATATCCAATTTTTCTCGTCTAATTGATTTTGTTGTGTTTTTTTGTTGAATTATCAACAGGTTTGAGTGAGAAAAAAAAAATTAAATAAAAAAAATTGAAAAATCTAACAAAAAAAACATGTAATAATAACAAAATGTTGTTCCACAAAAAAAAATAAACTACACTGTTTTTGTAATTCTTCTGCATTACGATACAACTACGAATGCTTCCTCTTCTAATGATTTCGTTTTGTTCCACAATAATTTTCCAATAGGTCTTCTGCATCCTCCTCCTCTTCCTACTTTTCCTACTCCTCCTCCTTCTTATTTTCTTCAAGCGCTTCTGGTTCCGCGTGTTCTGCTTCTTCTTTCACGTGCCTCGTGTGCGCATTTTTGCACTAATGAAGTTACACGCCACACGCACACACACGCACGTACACATGCACGGGCCGTATTTGGCGAGATCTCGGCGTCGTCGTCGTCGTCGGCGGCCGCCTGGAATCCGAGCAGCGAGATGAGTTATGGAGAGCAACGGTTTTTTAGCACCATTTTGCCCGACTTCATTAGCGGCGGAATTGAAAAAAACGATCCGGAAAAGGGAGTGAACAATAGTAGTAAAGAAAAGTAGTAGTGAAGTAAAGCAGTTGCAAAAAGGCATTAAAAAGCGATAAAATTAAGTAGCAGGAATAATGGCAAAACAAAGCAAGACAAAGGCATCAAATAATGTGGTGAACAAAAAAGTTGAAAAAACCAACGAACAAACAAATTAAAGTGAAATGAGGGAAAAACATTCATAAACAATGAACATGTCAATCGTTTAATTAAAATAAGCACCTTCAATTAAAATAACTTAACGTAAATTCCAATGATTAATATTAATTTTTCAATTAAAAAAATGTAATTAAATTATAAACATCAATCCATTTTAAAGCAAATTAACAACATTAACATGAAATAAATGAAATTGAATAACGTTCGTTGGTGTTTTTCCACATATTTTTTTCAATAATTTTTGAATATCCAATTCGAAAGTGGCATCGCTGTTCGCTGGCGACCCCTCTGACCTTTGTCTCCGCCGCGTGCCACTTGCATGCAAATGATGGGGATTTTGTTTTTGTCTCGGTCGCCGTCGCCGTCGTTGCGAAAGAGACAAAAATTTGCATCCATGTAGCTCGAAGCGTACATCAAGCGTTGCCATATAGCCGGAGTGTCAACCAACGTTGCCAGTGCCGCATGTGGAAGACACACAGCAGCGACACAACAACAACGATAACGATAAATAAATATAAAATTGAATTTAAATTTGTTGCACAATTTTGTGAAGATTTTTGTTTGCTTATGTTTTTATTCTTTTTTTTTGAGTTTTTATTTTGTTCAAGCTTTGAGGGAAAAATATTGCATTTTAATAATGTTGCCTTCGACGTCGTTGTGGTTGGTATTTGTTTTTGTTGCTGTTGTTGTAGTAGTAGTTGTTGTTGTGGCATCGTCATCGCTGTTCTTATTTTCGTGATTGCTATTTTTGCCATTATTGTTTTGGGCTTTTGCATTTTTTTCATATTTTATCGCCGTTGGCATGAGATGTCAGCAGCAGAAGAGCTCGCAAACTGAGAAATTGGGTCGCACGTAGATCAGCAAAGTGGGCCAGCGAGCTCGAGCACAATTTTGATTTATTTTCCTTTAATTTTCAATATAAAATTGTCCGATTCGGTCAATTTGTGGATATTTTTGACATTTTGACATAACGCAATTTTCATTCGAGCAATGTGAAGAAAACTCCACTTGCATGCGAAGGCCTGGGAAATTGAATTTACTGGAATGCCATTTAATTAGAAAATGAAAGTGACAAGCACTTCAACTGGTCATTTCTATTTCAGGATGATGTTTTTGATATTTTTTGTTATTAGGGTATAGTATTTGATATTTAAAATTGAGAAAAAAAAAATTAAATATTAATTGCTTCATTAACTGCTAATAAATACATTAACAAGTTGAGAAAATATGAAAAATGTTTATATAACATTAAAAAAACATATTTACATATTTGTAATAAATTGATAATCCTCATCTGGTCACCTCGAATGGCTTTTTTCGTTGTCTTCGTTGACTTTTTGACATTTCGCTCGGAAATCCTTAATTTTTTCGTGCGCTCAAAAATTTTCTCGCGATGCGTTCGCGAACGCTTGTAATTCGTGAGACACGATTCGGTTGCTGTTGTCGATGCTGTTGCTGCTTCTTTGTCTGCTGTTTGCCGTCGATCCGTCGTCTAAATCATTTTTGCGAAATTTCATTCTCTTTTATTTTATTATAATGGGCGCTGTTTTTGGTTTTGTTGTTGTACTTGTCGACTAAAGATCGCGACTTTTTGCTTTCGGTAATTTATTTACTTATTGTTGCTCTCACTTGTTGTTTTTGTAATTGTTGCTGTTGTTGTTGAAGTCGCTTTCTGGCATTTGGCGCCAAACGTGATCGGAAAAAAAATGTTGACGGGACTGATTGTTGTTTGTGTTGTTGTTGTTGGCCTATTGGCGCCGGTGCTGCCGAAGTAGTTGCAATGGCTAAAGTTGTTGTCGTCTATTATTTTGTTGTTGTCATCTTATTTGGTTGTTGCTTTTGTTGTCCGATTGTTTTTGCCTTTTACTGTTGATCGTTGTTGTTGCAGTCTTTTTTCGCTGTTCTGTGTTTTTATTTTTTGTAATATATATTTTTGTTTATTCATTTTTTGCTGTTACTGGTTTTTTAGTGTTCGCACAAATTCACATTTAAATAAAACCTCAGTCGTATAATTTGTTCTCCCTACTTGTTTCTCCCTACCGTTTCCTTCCAGTTTTCGCATATAAATTTATTATTCCTATCAACGTTTCCTTTTTTTTCGTGCATTTTATCAATGGGCTCCATTTTAAGATTTATTTGCGATAGCAAAATGGAGAAAAAAAAATTTAATAAATACATTTATTGGAAGAAATCCGAGGAATCGTGCCGAGCAGTCGCGACGACGACGACGACGACGATTGTCCTTGATCCAGTCGTAGTTGTTGTAGTTGTTTTAATATTTTTTCTATTCTTTGTTGTTGTATTTTTCGCATTGTTTTAGGTTTTTGCCTAATGCAATTGTTGTTGTTGCTTCCATTGTTGTTGTCCTCCTAACATACAGCATGACATTTGATAGCAATTTAACATGAATTCGTTTCGTCGGCGTCTGGTTGTTGTTGTTGCTGTTCCGTTCTTTATCCTCAATTGTTCTTGTTGTCGTCGTTGGCATTGTGGTTAATCTTTGGAGCTGTCGTTAGTCCGTGGTAGTTGTTAGTGGCGTCTTATTGTTGCTTCTGTTAAATGTTAACCTCGTGTCACGCCGTCTGCAATTTATTGGCCCGAACAAATCAGATTCTCATAAATCATGTTCGAGCGAACGATCGATTGCTCGACACGCCGACAGTCGATGGCTCTGACCCGGCGATAAGAGAAGGGAGGAATTATTAAATTAATAAAACCGCTTTTAATGATTTCTCAGTGGAAAAATGCGGCTTCAAAAAATTGCAATTTTATTTTTCTATTACTGTTATTTTTTAAGAATTTAATTGAAAACAGATATCGACATATTTGAATTAACGATCCTCTTATAACTTTTGTTTCGTTATTTGTTTTTTATTTTTCATTATTTATAGTTAGAAGAAATTAGTTGTAAATGAATAAAAAATTCAACTTTTTTAATATTAAAATTTTGTATTATTAAATCATGTACTTATTTTATTCAACAAAAATTAAATTTTCAACAAAAATCAAGTGCACATTGAGGAAGAATTCAATTGTACATCCAAGAATAAAAATATCCACTTAGTTAAATTCTTATTGTCCAAACCTTGGAACAGTCATAATTCCTATGCAAGTTTAGAAAGTCCACTTGTTTTCTTCTTAACTGTTTTCCCCCATTCCTCCTTATTTTCCCGCCATACATTCTGAACTGCTCACTTGTTTTTCTCTCAAGTTCTCCTCAACTCTTCTGTTTATGTTCGACTCCACTTAGTCCATATTTCACTTTGTTTTCCCTTTTTTCTTCGTCCTTCTGCGGCAGTTGTTTCCGTTTTCCTTTGCTCCGCAATTTCTAAGCTTCATTTGTCATCCTTTTTACAACCGTTTTGTACTTTTCTCACTTGCTCCCACTTGCTCAGTTTCGTTCTCTTGATTTTTCTTATTTTTCTTTATATATTTCTATATTTTGTTGTAGTCCGCTTGTATTTTTTTTTATTGTTCTTGTTGGGTTTTTATTATTTTTGCTGCTGACATTTTTGCTCTGCAGATGTTGGTGAGCTCGGGTTGATGCTGTTGTTGCTATTGTTTCAGTTTTGTTGTTGTTTTCGTAGCTGTCGTTGTTGCTCTCGTTGCTGTCGTCGTCGTCATCGTTGTTGTAACTAAATTAACCTGCATCGCTCGGTGCTTGTCGTGAGTGGCCGCGGTTGTTGCTGATGTTGCTATTGCTGATGCAGTTCACTTGTTGTTGTTGTTGTTGTTGTTATTGTAGACGATTCACTTGTTTTTGCTGTTGTTGCTGGTCCTGTCTCCGCCTGACAGAACATGAGAATTCCTTGTTCTCCTCTTCCTGTTGTTGTTGCTACAATTTTTCCTGTCCATTTTATATTTGATTTTGTTGCCTTAGTTATTTCTTGTTGTTGTTGTTTTTGTTAGTGTTGTGTTTATAATTTTGTTATGTTTCCGTTGCTTTGACTATTGTTATTTTTGATATTTTCGTTGCTGTTGTTGTTGCTCCGTTCTCGATTTTACCCCGAAATTTCGAAATGTTTTCATTGCTGCTGTAAATGGTGTTGTTACTAAAAATTGTTGTTGTTTTTCTGTTTCAATGTTGGTTCTTGTTGAGTTTCTCTGTTGTTATTGCACAATTATTTATTTGTTGTTGTTGTCGTTCGACATTTTGTTGTTGTTCATGTTGAATTTATTTCCTTTGGTTCTCGTTCTTGTTTCGACTTCATTAATTTCGATCGTTTTGTTGTTGTTGTTGTTGTGTTCGAATATCGCGCCACATTAACATTTAAATGAATGGCATCGATGGTTGTTGTTGTTGTAAGGTCGTTATTCCTATTGTTGTTGATTTGTGCCATTTTCCCTTGGTTCACAACTGTTGATTTTGTTGTTGCTGCAATGCACTTGTCGAAATCAGCGAATATTTGCTGAATTTTATTCTCTTGTTCAAGGCAACAAAAATCTGTTAATTCGACAGAATTTAAAGATTTGTACATTTTGTGTCAGGCCATATTTAATGATTGATTTCAGTGATATTATTTGACGTTTTTTCTTTTATTTATAATTGTATATATATCGGAAACAGAATTTGGATTTTATTTTTTTTTGTGTATTTTAAAATTTTATATTTTACAAACTTGAGTACAGTAATTGTATGATCTAATAATTGTTTTCACAATTTCTGTGCCTCGTCATTACCCTGTAGGTCCTCCTTTCTCTCCACCCCCTCCCACGCACCTTCTCCCCCGGCACCAGGGCTGTCACCTTGATGTCCCTTTCAAAAGCCTTTGTCTACCAAGTTCATTCTCAAACAATGGATGGAAATTCGCGCAAGTTCCAAGGGAAAAGTTTTACGCTGAGCCGAGCAGGAGAAGAACATCAGCTGAGGCGAAGAGGGAGTAGGAGAGAGAAGGAGGAAGAAGGAAGGGAGCTAAAAGGGATTGGGGAAAAGTTGTTTGAGAAACAGCAGAAACAAAAGAAATAAAAAAAAAAATACAATATAAAAAAAATAAATGAATTGAAACAAATTACATACCGAATTGTTTCCTATTATTCTTTATTATTGGTTTTTGTTTGGTCATAAAATCTGAATGGAAAAATGTAATCTTGCAAAATCGAAATGCAAATATGTAATCGCTAATAACACTCCATTTAAATGTGTTTATATTACTATTATTCCGGCTCTCTTTGTGTTCATTTGGAATTCATATTATCCATTAGTTTTCGCAGAGCAGCAAAAAATATGGACAGAGGGCTGGAGTTGGCCACGCCCTCCAACGTCCCGACGAGCCGACGCCACCCGCAAAACACACACGACCCATTTAATTACGTGTCCAACGCATTTTGAAAGTTATTATCTACCTCGAGAGCAAGCGAGAGTGGGCCCAAGAGGGAAAGGCTGAGTGAGAGGAACGACAACAACAATGGTGGGGGACAGGGGGGTCGCCTTTGATGCTCCAGGCTCATTATACGGGCAATTTTTGCCCCCTCCTTTGTGTCGGGCTCGAGCTCGTGGATCCGCCGCGATTCGCGTTCTATGCAAATAATTTAATTAGATTTACAGCATTGTTGTTGTTGTAGATGCTGTCATTATAATTGTTGTTGTTTCTAGTTATCCGGAAGCAATAGGGGTTCATTGTTGTTGTTGTTGGCGTAAATTTTGGGAACTCGTTGTTGTTGTCGGCGGCAACAGTTTCTCTCTGAAACCTCTCTCGTAATTCTCACTATTTTAATGAAATATTTACATATAAATATAATTCCATGGTCGCTTTCGCAATTTCGGAAGGAAATTCATTTTTCGAGAGGAGCTGACGTGAAAGCGAATTTGTGGGAAAGGGAAGCGTTCGAGAGAAGGAATACCGTAATGAGAGGAGAAAAATTGAGGGAAATGTGGAGAAGTGGGAAATTATGGTAGTTCCAAAATTATAATAAATACAAAAATGGATTCGCATTATTGAGAAAATTAATTAAAGTAAAAGTAGAAACGACTTTCGGACAGTAATTGGAGTAAGACAAATGTCAAATAAAATATATAAAAATATTACTTAAAGGACACAAATCAGAAAAAAATGTAATTAATTATTATTAAAACAAGAATATAGAAAAAAAAAAAAATAAAATATTTTCGTCAACCATCTACAATTTTTAATTTGAAAATGGAATATATCAATTTTTATTTTTTCATATATTTTCCAGTACTTTGTTAAGACTTTGTACTTTGTAAAAACTACTAAAATACAGAAATACGAAAATGACTGACGTAGTTAAATAAAGTGCATATTAACAATCAATAAAATATTTATGAATTCGATAGAGTAGTGAAATAAATTGAGACAATATTGAATTATCGAAATAAACTCAAATGCCGTCGAATTAGAATTGAAAATTTCGCCAATCAGACTACCCTGGAATTATTTGTCATTTGTCGTAGATGAAAGTGCCTAATAAAATATTTTATTTAATTCTGACTGCGAATGAAATACATAATTCCCAATAATTAATTCACAATTCGATGGCGATGGCGATGTCGATGAAATTCCCACTATATATACACGTAGATATTTATGGGAGTCCGCACGATTGCAAATATTTGGCAACATTTGAGTCATTAATTCACAGTAACAACAACAACTGGCACAATTAAGGCCTCAGCGTGTGAAGGGGAGGATGAGAAGAGGAGTGGGAGGACGAGGGCAGACGAGGTGGCCGGGGCGAAATCTCGAGACTGCGAGTTCTCCACTCATCAACCCGAGCAAATATTTGAGTCACGTCCGAGTTCTGCGTCCTTCCTGATTAACAGAGGCTGTGGGGGAGGAAGCGAGGGAGGAGTGGGTGAAGAGAGTGGGAAAAGGATGCGGGAGGAGGAAATTAAGGCTTGGCCAACAAAGGACACACCAAACTAGGACATTTAATATCTCGTCGTTCGTCGTTGATGTCAATCAAAGGCCGAAATCGAATCGAATCGAAATCAAAATCAAGTGAAATTTCATATGAATACATTTTCCCCTTCCCGCTCATCCTCACCCTTATCTGTTCATCTCTTTCCCGCCTTCCCTGGCAGTCCTCCCTTGATGGATGCTGGCGTGACTCATCAGACGCTCGGCTAATGACATGTTTGTCCAGAGAGTCGTCTGTGTGTCCAGGGCACAGCCGCGAACAGGGGAAGGGCTTGCTGGAAAATGAGAGGAGGGAGAGCGAGCGAGAGGGACACGGGACGACGCCGTGCAATTAGTCGTTAGTGAGCGTTGAAAGTTTCCCGGAGTTTTTCATTGTTTTCGCTAGCGATGCACATTTCGCAGCCATTAAACAAAGCGGAGAAGAGGGAGACGAGGTCAAGTGACGGACAGTTGAAGCAGAAGGAGAGGGTGAGGGACGTGGAGGTGGATGGGAGGGCGACTGAGTGGGTTCTGAGGGTTGCTGAAGGGTCGAAAAGATTGCGAGGAGAAGTTTGAGAAGCTTGAGATTGACAAACAAGCAAGTGAGGGAATATTGAAAGACTTTATCGAGGGTACGAGGGTTGGGGCAAGGAAAAAAAGTGGAGGGGGAGCTGGAGAGGGAGGAGAAACAAGAGGAACAAGAAGTGAATTTCTTAACAAAAATGAATGTTTCAAAGTATTTATTAAATAGTTAAATTACAAAATCAAAATGTTTTTATATTTTTTTATTTTGTCCCAAAAAAGTAAAATTGAACGAAATTAAAACAATGAAAAAAGAACAAAATAAATCGAAGAATTTAGGAAATATTTTCAATCTTAAATTATAAAACGAAAGTGCAAGTGTTCAATGTTTTGATTAATGGAAGCCTGCTCAGAATAGGAAGTGAAGCGATGACGAATGGTTTCTGGAGTTTTAAAAAACTTCGACAATCGCCAAAATATGGCCAATTTTGACTTTCTCCCATGTTTTCGCACACTTTAATTAAATCCAGTGTAGCAACAATAACAAGCAATGGGAGACAAACAACAACAAGGCGAGGGAAAACAATAGCAATGGGAGAAAAAGTTTCGGCTCATAAATTACAACACTTAATAACATTTCAGCAACTAATTTGGCAAGAACAGAAAAAGTGAAAAAAAAAACACAAAGCAAAAACAAAAAAAAGAAATGTGAAATGGACAAAAGAAAGGAGCAACAACAATAACAAAAACAACAAACATAACACAAGGAGAAGCACGATTTCGTACAAACAAATTTTCAGCAATAAATCTTCCTAACAGCTCGATTTCCAATGAGTCAGCGTGGAAGCATTAATTAAATGCCAACAACAACAATAACAACATCAGGAAAAACGAGAATAATAGCAATAATAGAAACAAAAGAAAATACAACAACAACAATAGAGTCATATAACATGGGAAACAATGGGCGAAAAAACATTCATCAAAAATCGCGGTAACAGATGAAGTGTCGGTAACAACAAGAGAAATTATTTGCCACGACTGTACAAAGTAACAACAATAGAAACAACGGCAACAACTGCGACAACAACTTCACACACAGGGTGCTGAAAATTCGATTTCTCATGGAGAAATCTTGAAATACTGATGCGCCAAGTATGATTTCAGAGAGGTTTTCTCTACTAAGGCACTTGCTTTTATCGTTCAAATGAACTATTTTTCGTCAGAAATATGAGTATATAAAAATAAAAAATAAAAACATCAAAAAAATACACCAAAATTTAAGACAAGGGCTTGTAAAGCACGAAAACCAGCAACAAGTTCAGACAGGGGTCTGAGGGCGAATTTTAATAAGTCCACAAACTTCTTTAACTCCAATTTAAAGGTTCTAATTTCAATTTCCCAACCATCTCCGACGAGGTTGTCTCTGTTTATTTTTAAACTAAAAACTTTTCATTATTTAACTCACTTTCACTTGGTCGACTTCCTCTGGAATTCGTTAAAGTCAAACTGTTGCCCTGCCTGAACTGCGTTCGTCCTTTCTTCCTTCCTTTTCTATTCAAAGGACTTCACTTTCACTTTCTCAATTCTCCACTTGCAATCTCTTTCCTTCTTCCTGTAAGAATCTTCACCGATTCTGCTCTCTGCCTGCTTCCTCCGCTAAATCCCTGTCTCAATTCTTTGTCTCCCTCCTCTGCTTCACTTTTTGGTCACCCCCTCTTTCCCTTCGCCTTCCTGAAGCTCGCTTTCCATTTCTACCGGCAAATTGCAGCCTTTGTTGCAGCAGGAACCACCGAGGGTCAACAGAGGGGATTTCGACGAAAGACCGAGAGAGAGGCAGAGGGATGGCGATGGCGATCGGAGGAAATGAAGTCGGAAAAGGAACTGAACAAACTGAAATCTTGATGTAATTTGACTTCCGTTTCCGCTGCTCTCGCTCTGTTGACTTATTGTTTGCGGCAGCCGACGAAACGAATCAGAGAAAGAGGAAACGGAGGATGGGGCGAGAGGGACAGGGGGCGAGAGGAAAACTGCCACAAGGCATCCAACTTGTCCCGATCGCCCGGAAGACCACAGTTAAACGTTGTAAATTCCCGCAGGAATCGCCGGAAGGAAATGGCAAAAATTAAATTAATGAAAAGGCACTGACGGGGAAAGAGAGAAGGGCGAGAGAGAAAGAGCATCGAGGTCGAGCCACCGGAGGGAGTCACCAGGGGGAGTCACCGGAAGAAGTTCCGCGAAGGAAAAGAAAGGAGGAAAAGCGTCTTTGGCGAGGTTAGAAAACCACGGAAACCGAGGAAGCTCGAGCACGGACTGAGTGCGCTGAGCGAGATGGCGAAGGACGGCAGGAATTGGAAGGACGTTTTAAATGCAAAACGTGCCGCGGGATCGACCGGGCGTGCGTTCGTCATTGGCGAGGTCGCCGCAGTCGCCGGAACCGCCTCCGATGTGGACAAGCGGGAGGAAGCAGAAGAAAGCAACATTTTCTATTGTGCTTTTCTGCTTTCTGCAATTCCTGAGTTTTGTTGTTGTTGTTGGTTTTTTCGATATTTTTGTATTCTTTTTTGGGACTTCTGCTATTTTTGTCCTGTTCGTTTCACTCCAAGATCCAGGATCTACTTTTGTTTCTTTCCTTTTTTGTTCTGTTGCCTGCTTCGTTGTTGTTTGACTACAATTGTGTTCCGAACTTTCCCACAAGTCCTGCAGTGCTTTTTGTTTCGATTGCGGCGTTGGAAATTTCGCTTCCTCTCCTTCTTCTTCAGCCAAACCTGCGGCTGAGTCGATAGCGCTGGGCAGAGAGAAGGCAGTGGAGTGGAGAAAGACAGAGAGCAAGAGGGAGAGCGGCAGTAGCATTAGAAAAGGGAGACAACACGATGATGGATTACGTTTTCCTGCGAAGGTTCCCGATGAAGTTTAGTCCGGTCTGCGCTGAAAAACATTTTGTTAGACTTCTCCGCCAGGAAGGCCTGATAAAGGAAAAGTTTGAAAATGTCGGCACTTAGTTTATAACAAAACGATGTCTCAAAAGCCCGGATGAGTTTGATTAAAAGGACTTTTTTTGCATATTTTTTTTTTCATTTTTACAATTTTTACAAATTTTATTATTTGTTAGTTTTATAAATTTTTCATAATTTTTGTATATTTTTTGAATGAAAAATCATATCGCACGACTGCAGAAAATCTTGAAGAAATTGTCATGGGTTTAACTTTGCGAAATCGATGTATTTACGATTAATTTGAGTAAAAATCCCATTGTTAAGGATTCGTTTTTTTCAATCCATCATCTTATTCCACTAATTATTCTCTGCACTAGATTCGTGCCACTTAGTTGGCCACTAATTGGCGGTCGAAGGAAACCCACATACTCACACACACACTCACGAGCCGAGCCACAAATTTTCACACATACACGCGTCGTCAGGTGCACCAACACACTTACGTTCGCTTCGTCGCTTACACCGTGGTTCGCACTTCGTTGTCTGAGCGCAAGAACAAATCCTGTAAACCAAAGTTGGACTGGGGGAAGTGGGGGAAGCCGGCGCTTCCAGGTGGAGTGGAGCCACACGCACACACACGTGCGTACGGGACACACACGTTCACATTAATAAGCGACAACCGCACAAACACGCCGCCATCGACGCAAGACAATCAGCCTGGTTGTTAAGCGAGGTGATTGCAATTATTGCCATCATATCGTGTTGTTCTTGGTATCGTGTTGCTGGCATTGTTGTTGAGATCGCCCTCGACGTTGTTGTTGCTGAAATTGGGTTGTTGTTGGTGTTTTATGCATTACTGTTGGCATTGGCATTGGCGTTGATGTTGTTCTTGTGTGTTATTATTGTTTCAAGTGAATTTATTACGGCTACTTCATGTTATTGGTTTTGTCGAGTAGAGTCCAGTGGAGTTGTCGTTGTTGTTGTTGTTATTTTGTAAATGCCGTGGCTTTAGTAGATCTTGTGGTTTCACTCGCCTCGTGATTGTTGTTCCCGCTGCAGTGGCGTAACTTAAGAAATCCCAACTCCGCATAATAGAAATTTAATTCCTCGACCTGTCAGGTGATGAAATTCTCACATACTGAGCGGGGAGGGCGCAGTGAAGGCAGGAAATTATGGAAAGGAGCCAGAGGCAGAGGCAGAACTTAATGTTTAAAGTTAGGGAAAACGCATGTACTGATTTCAACCGTATCAGTGCTGAAATTTAAGAATATTGTGCAATGGAAATTCAATGACTTTTCACTGCTTTTCGATGTTTGACATTTTTATATTTTTTTTTTATTTTTTTCAAAGCAACTCATTTCATCTATTTTCTTCTGCTTCTTCACGAAGTCGTATGAGTAACTTTTAATTTCTTGTTTCTACGTGAGAAAAGTTTCCACGTTGAAATCTCAGAGGAGAAAGTTTTCGAAGACTTAAATTGAGAAGACGATTCTTGAGCAGAGGATTATTGGGAAGAGGATAATGGAGTAGATCATCACTGAGAAGACGATTATTGAGACGATCATCGTGGATGGCTAAGAACCAAATGATGCCTAGTAAGGAAGGCCATTAAGGAACATCAGTATGGAAAAAGATCCATCCAACTATCAGCCTTATTCAATTGAACGATTCTCCCACTTCTCTCTCTCTCTCTCTCTCTCTCTCTGCGACGAAGTGGGATCCAATGCCTAACGATGGAGTTCAGCCATTGCGATGCGGGGCCGCATCCTCCATTAAGTTCACCTTCGACTCTCGACCCTTCTGCCTCTTCGCCTTCTTCTTCGTCCTCTTCTTCGCCTTCTTGTTCGCCCTCTTCTTCGTCTAGTTCTTCGACACCATTAACTCTGAGTTACCGCCGAGACTTTCAACGAATGTAAAATCGCTCCATATGCATTCAATGGGGGTGAAGGCTGAGGGTGAGGGTTGAGGGTTGAGGGTGAGGGTGAAGCGGGCAATTGTGCATCATGCAACATATTCCAACATTTCGCTCCTGCTCTGCTTTTCCTACATCTCCCTCTCTCTCTCACGCCCCTCACACTCCTTTCATTGCACTCGCCCACCGATCTCTTGTTATTTTTTGCCGATGCTGGTGAACGACTTTAATGGGTGGCGTATGTGGTGAGTTACAACAGAAACAACAACGACAACTACAACAACATTTCATAATAACCACCTTTCAATCGGAACACAAACAATATGAACAACAACAACAACAACGACAACAGCAACAGCAACCGAGCGTGCATTCGGTGTCAATGGCAAGAGGGGCAACACCAACAACAACAACAACAACGAGAGTAACGATCATAACGGTGAAAATAACCCACTTTAGCACGCGAATGGAAATTCCAGGAGGTCCTGTCTCGGCAACAGCAACAACAACAACAACACCAGCAACAACACAACAGTCAGAACAAAAATATCATGGGGAACCAACAAAGTCGGCGAAAAAACAACAATAAAAACAGGAACGGCAATAACAAGAATAACCAAAGAGAACAACAATAACAGCAATAACAATAACAACAACGTAGCCGATGACGACATAAAGTCGAGGGAATTGTGGAAAATCCTGGAAGTAAATCAAGTGGAAAGAATCCAACACTCAACGTGCGTGCGGAGCTCAAGCGCAGCCGACGACGCTCTGTCCTGGTGGAGAGCGAGAGAGAGAGGGAGGAGAAGGAGAGGTCTTTGTTCCGGGCGCAGAAATCCGCGAGTCCTGGCGCTCCTGGTCCGAGTGCTCCTGGAGCAAATGCACGTTCGAGTGGGGACCAGTGGAGGAGGCCGAGCAGAAAGAGGGAGAGAGATAGAGCGGGCGAGCGGGAGATGGAGTCAGAAGAGGAGCGAGGTGGAGCGAGTGGAGCTAGTGGAGGGAGCGGTCGAGTGTGGAAAGCATGAAATGGTAAAGTGTTTGCTCGTGTGCGAGCGAATGCGTTCGCCAGCATGTGACGGTATGTGTGTTTCCCTGAACGCACACAAGTGGGTTCCTCCCTGCCTGCGTGTCTGTGACCGAGCATCCTTGCGCGTGTGTGTGTGAATAACAAATACTCCCGCCTGCTGCAAAGTGAACGCTGTGAGACCAAGCGTTAAAATGGCGGAAAACACGGAGGAAGACCAGCTGCTAAAGGTCTGAGGTTGTTGTTACCATAATTGCTGTGTTGTTCTCGGTGTTGTTGTAATTGCTGCGTTGTTCTTGTTGTTGTTGTTGTAGCAGCAGATTAAGGGGACAAGAGAAAAAGAGAAAAAGAGTTAGCAACATAAGCTGAGCGAATGAAGGAAGCGGAGTAAAATTTAATAAAAATGCAGCCTGTTTAATTGAAAAGAAATCCTTGGTAAGATTGACATTTAAAATTAAAAATGAAAATATTGTTTTTTAAGTTGAAATAAGATTAAATAAGATAAAAGATTTTAGTTGGAATTCTTCCATTGCTCTTAAATCGAAATGTTCTCTGAATTTCCTTCGAAACCAAAAGGACTTGACGACGCCTTTCTTAACCAGACCGCCTTCCTCTGCTCCTTCTGCCCCCTTCCCCCTTTCCATATCCTCCTTCCCTCCTCCTACTCCGTTCCATCCCTCTACCGCTCCATCCCACGACTTTCAAGTCCTTGGACTGTTATCCTTGGTCGGTTTTCCTTCGCCTTCGCCGTTGCCTCGTGGTCTCGTTTGCTGGCACGTTTCTGCAGCTCCTCGTCCTCCTCCTCCTCTGGCCACTGCTGACGCTGCTGCCGCCTCTTCTTCCTCCTCTTACTACGTTTCATCCAGTCCTTAGGTGGATTCTTCTTCCTCTTCCTCTTCCTCGTCGTTGGCTCCGTTCCCTGAACGCCGTTGCCGTCCATCGTCTTCATCACGTTTGCATGCGGATGGGCCTCCAGGGGCCAATTGTTGGAATTGCAAAATCACAACAACAACAATGATAATAAACATTACAGCAACAACAGCAAAAACAAAAACAAAAACAATAAAGACGAGAACAACAACAACGATGACGATCTTCCTTCGCCACTGCCAACGAAAGCAATCATAACTACAACAAGGACAACACGCCAGCAAGGACGAGCCCAGGAAGGTGGCTGAAGACAGAGCAGCAGGAGGAAGAGGAAGAGGAAGAGGAGAAGAAGAAGGTGGCGACGAAGAGGGCCGAAGAGGTCGAGAGAGAATCGCGTCGATGTCTGCGGCGAATTCGCTGAAGGCTGCAAAAGCAAGATTTGCGGAAATTGCAAGTTGGCTCACGTGATTTGTGGCGGCCGCCGGTGGAGAGTTCCCAACCGAGCAGGGCGGGGTCCACGGCACGGGGCTTGGGCGACGGTCGTTTGCGGAGCCTGCGGGCTTTTTGCGAGACGTCCTTTTTTACTTGCGCCCGAACACAAACTCCAGAAAGGGGTTTCCAAAGGAGTGCAGCGGGTGCAGAGGGCTTTGGGTGGAGAGGCGGGGAAGAGCGAGAGATGGGAGATGGCAGGAGTGAGAGACAATGCCCTTTGGCTGGCTGGTGCAGACTTTTGATTCACGTTAATTGAGGCATCCGAATGTGGTGCGGAATGCGAGGTCTGTAATTGGAGTCTCGTGATAATTTCGGCGAATCCACTCTCGCAATTTATTGAGCGAATCAAGAACGTGAATAAATTTTGGCGGGTTTTTGAAATTTTTTCTTTCTCCGAGAAAATTTTAATCAAAAAAAAAACAATGCTCAAAGTTCTCTCAAAAACCCTCACGGCCTAAAGGCATCGAGGCGCTTCCTCGTCTCGGGTTTTATGAATTTATTTCACCACCGTTACTTTGGCGTTTTAAAGCCATTCTCGACTTGAAGCCAACACCTTAATTTGATGGTGCTGGCGACGCCAACGACTCGCCAGACGCGAATGTAAAACGGAGTGTTTGAGAAACAGGGGTCCAGGAAAATGTCAACGATGCCACTGACCACCAACGCAGTTCGTCGACTCGTCACCACCGCCTCCCACTGGGTCCCTCTCTCGCTGTCCCTGTCGCCCTGCCCCTCGCGGGATTTGCATCCGTCGCGCGAGGATCGCAAACGAACCGGAGTCTGAGTGAAAACCAATAAAAGAAACCGACGACCGACGTCCGACGACGTCTGGCCGTCGTCGATGGACGATGACAGTCATCATCATCATCGTTGGCATCATCATTATCATCAGCAAAATCTTCCCCTCGTCCCCCTCTCGCATTGGACAATCGTAAAAAGTGTGTGGATTTTTTGTTTTTACGACTTTCACAGGAAAATCTCGTGATTATGGCTGTTGGTCTCGTGTAGAGTTTTATGGAAAAATCTTCCCGGAAGACCGACTGCTGGAAGCGGCCCCAGAAGAAGAAGAAGAAGCAGAACAAGCAGTCCAATAAACCGCCAGAGACAAACGGCAAATAGAACGAATGTGCAAACAAGCCAAACGATCATGTGGAGACAAGCCGTGAAAACTACTTACAATTGGAGACATAAAAAACAGGGAAATAAAGGTGGAGAAGACAAAAGAAAATTATGAAAAAATGTAAAAACAAATCAAAAATATGAGAAGGTGAAAACAGAAATAGAAACTGCTGGCCTACGAAAAGTTAAAAAAATCCCGAATCGTCGAAACTGAGTTTTGTTTGTTTCTACCTCGGCCGGTCGCGGTGGAACCGGTGAATCCACCGGCGCCTGGACGGCGTCCACCGGACAAGATGTTGGCCGGTTCTGTTGCTGCTGCGAAAACGGCTTGAGTGAGCGGAGTTTTATGGATGCAATAAAAGAATTGCGGTTCTGGCGGTGGAGCCGTTGATGGTCGGTGGTTTGTGGAATGGTTTGCTCAAAGTGGAGCGGATTTTTTTGGGGAAAAATAAAAAAACATGACGGTGTTGCTTTTTCTGAATGTCTTAAGAAGTGGACAAATTAATTTGAATTATACCTATTCAGGAATTGGTATTGAGAGAATAAAAATGGGCTCGAAAAAAAAAACTTGAACGTTTATTTTTGGACTGGATTTTCAATCAAAGTTTCAAAATCAAAAATGATATAGAAAAATGAATTTTAACTCATTGAATGAATTAAATTAGATATTAAAATAAATTTCATAAGAAGAAAATACAAAAATGAAAAACATAGAAATTGACTAAAAGCACAAAAAGAAAACAAATTTCTTTCAAACATTATTTTACAATTATAATCGTGTATATTAAAATTCCCCAGAACTGGATCGCAAAAAAGCGATTGCGTCAGCCACCAAAATCCATTACATCGGACTCCACCCGACCCATCACAACTCCATCGACCCGCCCCCGTCCGCCGTCCTCGGTCCAGGCGCAAATTCTACAAATTCCACAAAATTTCTTCCCCCGTCGAATCAAATTAAAAACAGTTCGCTTTTTACGCTCCCGCTGCAGGGAACGAAAAAATTACAAACCCGAGGAAGTGGAGGAAATACAGCAGAAAAAAAAAATAAAGAAAGAAAAGGCAATAGAAAAAGAGAAAACAACAACGATGGAAAAGTAAAACATTGTTAACTGGATTCGAAAAAAATTAAGAAAATAAATACAATATAATGTGGAGTAGAGCGAAAAACGAAGCCAACGACGAAGTTGACGGCGAAGTTTAATGGACAGTGAGTTAGAGGGAGATAGCCAGAGAGAGAGAGGGCGGCTGAGGACGTTGGAAAACTCTCCGCTGCAATTGCATAGGAGAGCAGGAAAAAAATTCGTTACGCCGCAGCCGCAGCCGCCGTTGCCGACTTTGGCTCCGGGGCACGATTTCCATGTCGTTGCCTCGCATTTGTTGTTGTTGCTGTCTCGATGCTGCCGCGGACTGTGTTGTTGTTGTCGGTAGTCGATCGACTGACGTTTGGTCGGTGGCAAAAGGTGAGTCCGGCGTGTGGGCCGAGGAGAGCAGGGGAGGAGGCGGGGGGCGGGAGCTGAACGAAACGATTAGCATATTGGACGGTCGGCAGCCTTCGTTCGTCGCGCTCGGCCCCGACTCCTTTGCTCAGCTCTTCCTCCCCTGCTCCCCCTCTCTTTCTACTCACTCTCTCTCTCCCGCCTCCCGCTCCACCTTCTCGTGATTTTCCACGACATCGTCGTCGTCGCCGTCGCCGTCGTCGTGGCTGCCGTCCTGGGGGCAGGAAAAATTGAAGCGCATTAAGGCGGCAACAAAAAACGCAATAAGAACAAAAGCAGCAACGAAAGCAACAACGAGAACAACAGCAAAGACGGCAGCAACAACAACAAAGTCGACATCAGTGTTGTTGCTGGTATCAAGCAACAACAACAAGGCAAGTAATCACAGATTGCATAAGAATCGCGGAAAACACTCGCACACACACACACGCACATTGGGCTGGACGAGGGTAGGCGGAGGCGGCCGGGATGTGGTTGTTGTTGTTGTTGTTGTTTGTATCGTTGTTGCTGCCGCATGGGCCGTGACATTGTCGCGATCGTGCCGTGGCGTCGCGTCGCCGATGCCACGCCGAGTTTCTGGAATGCAAAGTGCGACGCATTAGCGTTGCCAGATCGGAGCGTCCGTTGGGCGGAGGAGGAGTTTGCACCGAATGAAATTCCGAATTTATGAGCATTTTCGAGCTGAATTATTGCGAATTCTTCGGGGAGAAAACGTGGGAATTTCATGAAAAACGAATTTTTCGTTATTTATGCTTCAATTAAATCTGCCAAATACAAAGTTAATAACTATAAAAAATCACAAAAAAGTGACACGACAAAAAATTTAAAGCATAAATATGCATTCAAATATATGAGACGTTTTTTTGTAAATCTAACATATAAAAATAAAAGAATTGTTGTGATCAAGGCAAAATAAAATGTAAAAAAGTCCATTGCAAAACTGTGTTTTTTTCCTGAATATTATTATAACGAAGCCATCCGGCAACGCTTCCCACGGCCGTCACAACTCGTTAGCGGAGGCCAAAGAAAGCGGTCAGAAGGAAAATAATAATAACAGGAAAAGCGCAAATGTTCAGGACACCAAAAGGAAAACGAAAAAACAAAAATAAAAAATGGAAATTGCAGTGACCGAAAAACATAACAACAAGAGCAACAACAACGTAAAAACGCGAGCAACGAATTTTTATGAACATCAAAATTATACCGACAACAAGAACAACAACAACAACTGCACTGCTGCTCCAGTAACAACAACAAAACCAAATACAAGAAGTCGCAATTTTGTGCAAACGGCGCAATTTTGAGTGACCAGACGGAGGCGACCATGTGTGTGCAACAACAACAACAACAACAACAACAACAAGCCCGCCGAAATCAAGCCCGATTAAACTGGCTTCAGTCAAGGCCTCGACGGCAGGAGCCGAGCCGAAGTTGGCTGCGATTCGCGTCGTTTGGACTGGATTCTGGAGCGTTTTTGGCCGAGACACGATTTGTGTGGCTCAGCAGTATTGTTGTTGTAGCTTTTGTGATTGTTGTTGTTGCGACTCTTTCATGCCTGTTGGTTTTTGTCATTGGCCTTTGGCACAATGGTTTTTATTACTGCTGTAGCTTGAGGTTGTAGTTCTGCTGATTGTTGTTGTTATTGTTATTTTTCTTTGTTTTTGTTGTTTTTGTATTTTCCAATCAAGCTCCTCGAGTTGACTCCGGCGCCCCCTGGGAAACCTTGGCGAAACCAAAACCGAAACCAGAACAATAGCAATAACAAAATCGCAAAGTTCAATCGACGATGGCTCAAAAAAATTCGATGGAAAGGAACGAAATGGGGAGGAAAAAAGAACAAAAAACGAAAACTCAGCAAAAGGTCTTTGAAGAACGTAATCCAAAGGAAATTCTCACGTTTTTCTCTCTCCTCACCTCCTCTTCTTCTTCTTCTGCCCCGCCAAAGCAGAGACAGCGGATCGCGAAAAATTCGCCAGAGGATTCGATTAAAACAACAAGTAATAGAACGATATTGTAACAAAAACAAGCCCAGAGACAATGAGCAACAGCGGTGCACAACGGAACGAAAATTTCAATACAACAATAACAACAAAAAGAAAAAAATCGCCTACCACAAAAACTTTGTAACCTCTTGCCTACAGAGAGGGAACGAAAACCTTTTCATTGACCTTTCGCTCAATAAATCTGTAAAGATTCGCCTAAGAGGGTCGCGGACTGCGCCTTATTGTTGTTGTTATTGTTATCGGGATTGTTGTTGTTTTTGGCATTGCTGTTGTAGGTGTTGTTGCTGTTGTTGAGTCCCTGTTGCTGTGGCGAAAACGTGAGCCACGTTTCGTTATCGCCCGCACAGCATCTTCCTCGAACGTCCTCCTACTCCTCCTGCTCTTCCCCTTTGTGCCATCTCTGCTCCTCGTTTCTCGCCCTCTCTGTCTTTCTCTCCGCCGGTGTCGCTGTCTTCTTCTTCTTCTCCTTGCCATTTCCGTGGGCTTCCCACATGGAGCCAGAGGTTGCCGAAGCCAAATTTTCCTTCGTTTTCGACTATTGTTTGTTGTTGCCACTCGTTCGGTTCACGCTCAGTTGTTGTAAAGCTCTTGTTGTTGGTGCTCTTTTGCTGTAGATGTTGTCGTTGCATCGTTGTTGTTATTGCAATTTGGGCTCACGACCTTTCGCTGCGATTTTTTATTTATTTTACGAAACCACCTAATGGCGTTAAACGATCTCAACCTCTCCTCGTCCGTCCGTCCGTCCGTCCGCCTCCTCCATCTATCCACAGGAGCCTCTGAGTGTCTTTCCATAGATCTATCTATCCGTCTGTCTCCCTCTCTCTCTGACTCTCCATAATTCGAGCCTAGACTTTTTTCCCTCCCAGCCCATTATTTCTGTAACTTCTCTACCAGTCCTGCTTTCAGTCCTCCCGCCAACCACTGTCGGACGACCCGAGCCCCTGAGTCTGGCTGTTGTCTATCCATCCATCCATCCATCTGGCTGTCCATTCGTCTATCCCTCAACCCTCTTCCCTCTTCCCCGCCCCTCCGTCTCCTCCATTAAACCTCCAACCGGCGGAATCGACGGACTTTAATCGTTTTTCGCGTCTGGCTCGCGTAGGTCGATCCTTCCTCATGTCCCATCACGTGGATCGTGGAAAGTGTGGATCCCGGTTGTTGTTTGTGGTTGTTGGTGGTGTGGCAACGTTGTTGTTGTTGCCGATGCTAATGTCGTTTGTTTGTTTTTCCTCTCGTGGCTCCGGCTGATGGTCGGGCCGCCGGTTTCGATGCGCTGCCAATCAAGATGCAGCCCGCGAATACGACGACGGCGACGAGGACGTCTCGCGAAAATGGAGATCGCGGAGGCCGAGAGGAGGTGAAGCCAGAGAGATGAAGGAGTGGTAGAGAGAGAGGGGGAGGGGGAGAGTGATAGAGGGAGAGGTGTGAGCGGCAGGGACTCTGAGCAAATGGATGCTTAGAAGAGACAGCGGATCCGCGAAGCCGCAAAGCCCGGCGACGGTGATTAATGGCGAGGAGGAGTTGGTGGAAATGGGGATTCAGGTGCAGACGGCAGATTCGGAGGAGGAGAGGGAGATGGCGTCGGGCGAGAAGGAGGACGGGGAGAAGCCAGGCGAAGGTGGGAGTTGTGAGGATTGGTGGGAGATGAATTTGGGTATGGCTTCATGTACTGGGCTAGGAGAAAGCAAATTCTGGAAATTGAACTCGTTCAGACGTATGAAAACCAGATCAATTGCGGGAATTTGTAGCAAAGCTAAACTGAGAAAATAAAAGCAAAGCTAAATGAGAAAATAAAAATGAAAAATGTATAAATTCAACAATTTCTACTCAAGGATCAGTTCAGGGAAAAAGAAATTAATTAATATTCTTCAATTATTTTCATTTCTTAAAGTGTGCTTGAAAATAGTTATTAAATGGCTCTCTCCGTAAGATGGATTTTTCAAAATACATCTCGCAATAACCTCATTCACACACAAGCAATTTCCCGCAGAGAAATGGAAAGCAATTAAATTTAATCGGCCCAGGCGCAGGCTGCAGAATTAAAGACAAGTCGCTGGGATGCAATTGAAAGCGGACCGATAGGGGGGGGGGGGGGGACGGGAGCGAGGAAGGAGGAGGGCGCGCGACAAGAGAGAGGCGAAGCTGCAAAGCGTTAAAGGAATTCAACAGAAGTCGATAAAGACACGCAATGTTTGAAAAATCATTGAAAATTATTATTCAAATTAGCAGTCCGCCTTCGTGTTGCCAGCCCGTGGCGTTGCCACCTAGTGCTAGGCCTTCCTCGATTAAAATGCAATTTCATGTACGGCCATTAAAAACACACACATGCGTGCGACGGTTTTTTTTTCTTTTTTCTCAAAAAAAGGTGTTTTATGCGAGTTGCCGCCCAGACACGCGGCCATTTTCATTGTTGTTGTCAATGTAAATTCTTTTATTTTTTTTTTTTTTAATTTTTAATTATGTGTTTTTTCGTCGAAGACAATTTCTGCCTAATTTTACGATAACATTTTAATATTGCCGGTAGTTTGGCTGTTGTTCGTGTTTTATTCGCGTTTTTTTGTTCTTGCTTTTCCTATAATTCTCGCCTTCGTTATTGCTACTTCATGTGTTGCGTTTGTTGTTGTTGTTGGTTTTTGTTCTTATTATCGCCGCGGCTTTTCTTGCTATTTCGTAAAAACCGCCTCGTCGGGCCCGTCCCGTGCACCAAATGAAGTAATTGCGAAACTTGTGCTGCCACCTGCTGGAATTTTACGAGCGCACAAGGATAATAAAAGCTCAATGCAGCAGCAGCGAGGGCAGCGGGGGGCGAAGGGTTGCCACACCGGGCGGGGGAAGGGGCGGCCCATCATCTTGCTGGAGGCAGGCAGGGCAAGGCACAGGGTGGTCGCTGTTATTGCTCCAGCGCATGGGAGGGAGGCAGGCAGGTGGGAGCGAAAGAGAAGCAGACTCACGAGGGCGTAGGGGCGAAAGAGATATCTGTCAGGACGAGAGGGTGCGAGAGAGAGAGAGCGATGTGAAGATGTGCGCGTGACTGCAACAGCGTCTTGGGATGCCAGGAGAATTTGTTGTTGTCTTTTTAAGCTCGTAAAACTCTGGAAAGTTGAACAAATTAAAAAGGGTTTTTATGACTTAATGTAAATACGAGAATTGAAAATAAAAGCAGTGGGGAATTTTTCGGCGGACGAAAAGATTAAAGGGTTTAAATGGGGTTTAAACTGGATCATAAAGGATCATAATGTAAATGTGTGTGTTTTGTGGAATTACTGGAATTTCTGAAGGGAAGGGTGGAGGAAGGAAATTGAAAAACAACAATTAAAAGTTGTTTAAAAAATTGTAATTAAAAATATTTTTTCTGAGTAAAATTTATTGGAATTAATGTATTGAATTTATTGGAGTAATTATTTGATAATATTGTGATTTTATTACTCTAATAATTTTTAATTGGTGTTCGATTTTTTTCTCTTGTAGATAAATTTTTCAACTAAATTTAAAATGATTTTAAAATATAAAGAGAAATATATTATTTAAATATTTTTATAATTTTATAAAACACTTGCTAAAACTCTCCAAATTACTCGAAGGATGCTGTCGCAGGTCCCTCGGCACCCCTGCTGCCGACCTGAACTCCTCGAAAATCTCCCCTCGACACACAGTAATTTGATGTAAATTGCGGAATTCTCTCGGATAAATGCGAGTGCTGGAGTCATTAAAATCGTTCCTCATCTGCAATTATCCCGAAATCTACTCGACGCCATTTCGGGCCACCAAACAAACGATGGATGGAACTTTCGCCTTCAGAACTTTGCGCCAGGAATGGTTATTATTATAATTATCATCTTCTCTAGCAACAACAACAATGTCAGGAATGGCTAAAACAACAAGCAACAACAACAATGGGAACCTCAACTTGAAGTTAACTTTTATGAGATGTTTGTGCTGTTGAGGGAGCGACAAAGAGGGGGAGAGGGAGCGAGAGATTAGGAGCTGGTCAGGTGGGCAGAGAAAATCCGGGTCACAGCGGCACAGGATCAAAAACTTGGGCAGGCGAGCAGGCGGCGAGCTGGTGGCGATAAGGAGGCGGAAGAGGGGAGGTGAGGGAGAAGAAGTTTCAAGAAATGACGGCGGATAATGGACCAAGGGAAGGAATTGGAGAGGGGTGGCTGGGGGAACGAGAGCTGGGCACAGGACGATTAGAGAAGGCCACAAAGCAGTGCGGGAGAGGGAAAATGTAATACAATATTGTAAAATAATTGGAAAAAGAAAATAATAACAAAAATTCAAATAGTTTTCAAATAGTTTTTTCTATTATTATTTTTTTTCATAAATACCGAAGCCAATTTAACTAAATCATTCTAACTTAAGGTACGTTTTACGATCGTCCGTTACTACATTGTCATTTGCGCCAAAGAAAATCTCCACAATCCAGCCACGACATAATTTCGCGTTCTCCGAAAACCAGAACTAAATGCGATGTTCTCATTTCCCTCATAAAAATCTCCACCACATTTCCCCTCGCTCCTTCTCCTCAAAATCACCAATTCCTCTCTGTCGATCTCGGCCCTTTCTCTCGCTCTGTCTCCCTCGCACGGGGGTCCTCGACGTTGTCCTTGTTGTACCGCTTGGCTCGTCCTCGTTTACAACGTGATTATTGAGCCATAAACATAATTTCACTAACACCGTCTCATCCCACACACACACGTAGACACATAGACTCGTAGACTCATAGACACGGATACGTTTACAGGCATTCAGGTACTTCCACACACACGCTCACACATGCACACTTGACGATTTAGCACCGCATTTTTGCGCGTTATCCTTGCGGGATCCGGTCCCTTTTTGTTGTTGTGCATCTTTTGGTTGTTGTTGTTCGCTCGTGGTGCGGCGGAAAAATGGCAGCTCAAGCAGTTTTGCGTCCTTCTCGCTTTGTTGTTGTTGCTTCTCGCTCTCTCAACTTGTTTGTGCTGCATTTTCGTGGTTGTGTGCGTGTGGGCGTGTGTGTGTGTGATGCCCTTTTATCCTACTTGCGCTTATACCTCACAAACACCCGAGAAAAATAGAACTAAAATATTTTGATGAAAATTTGTGGCCCGGATTGAGTTATTTTTCTGATAGCCCAGGATTTAGAGCCAGGGTTGCCAACGCTTTTAATACCAATGCAAGGCAATGCATTATGGGACGTCTTAACATTCATCATTTTGGGTCTTTCCATGGAACGGACGCATTTGAAAGGCCTCTGGAGGGCTTTTAATTCCTTGGGATTTAGAAGGAATAAAAAATCCGTAAATTCACATTTCAAATGCATCCAAAAACAAATAATCTTTTAGTTAAATTTCCCAATTCGATAAATAAAAAGACATTTGTTTCAGTCTTTAACAATATTAATTTTTATTCCTTTCATATTTATCTTTCACACTTGTTAAATTTTTATTTTGCTTACTTAATCGACCTTTTGTTTAATCTGTACATTAATCGCTTATGTATCTACCGTAAATTAGTTTATTATTTTTAAAATTAATCCATTAATTGAATCGTTTGTACAAAAGTTTGAAGTAACAATAGTTGTTGTTGTTGGTTCGAATCGATAATTGTAAATTGAGTTAAAACATTGTTGAGCGGAAAGTGATAATTTTCGTAAGTGGCAGTTGTTGGATTTGTTGTTTTTGTTTGTTTTTTTTTTGTATTTAGAGTAAATTTGGTTAAAATTTAGAGTTGTAAGAATTTGGCTCCATTAATAAAAGTTTTTGTTGTTTACTAACGCATGACTACAACGTCATTAAATCACTTAAAACTATGAACGTTAAGAATATTTTGTGAAATTATTACTTTAAACAGTTTCCGCTTGCAAAAAAATAAAGAATTCAATTTATAACAGAATGATTTTAGCACATGGAGGACGTGTTTTTACAATAACTTTACTTTTACCTTATCGGAAACCTTACATCAACTGCTGCGAAAGGATCGATTGAAAATTTGAGTGAATCGTAATCTAGATCTAGATCGAAAATTCACTCAGATTTCCACTCAATGCTCTTGATCATACTACATCTAATGCTGTATTAGTCACAGAGTACAAACAAAACTTATCGTTAATTATAGGGCACATGTAAAGCTTTTACAACTATTACTAAACTATTTCAAACTTAATTCCAACGTAAGCTCTAAATGTAAATAAAATTCTAACGTCAAACTAAATCATGCTCAAATCATACTCTACTTCGATCTATGTGAATATGGGTATTTTTGATTTTTATTTGATTTATCTTTCATAATGTTTAGCTGAGTGTCAAGCACAAAATATCACTCCTTAGCACACAATCGCACTCACTCACTCACTCACTCACTCACCGAACAGACTCACTTGTTTTTCTCCCGCTCTGCCACACTCACGCTCACACACCCCTCACTCACTCTCGCCAACTTAGACTTAAACGGAAGATAATGCTCATTATCGTTATCGTACAATTAGAGTTACTCAATTTGTGTGTAATTTGGTGTCACTCAAAACGCTCGAGTCACTCCGCGCACGAAGTGCTCAATTGCCTCGTGGTCAAGTCAACAAGGGTTCTTCGAACTCCACTCGTCCGTTGAGTCCTTCCTGGATCCATCATTGATTGCAACTCATTCGTTCGCTCAGACGTAGGCCTGGGCGCGTGTGCGCGGATCCTTGCCCTGCAGCCGCTCGACGAAGTTCCTCCAACTGACCATGGTCTTGCTCGAGTAGAGCCAGACGCTCGACGTCACGCCCACCAGCATCGAGCACAAGTACTTGACCATGTAGATCTGGAAGATGGGCCGGGCCTCGGCGCCGCCGTTGCGCACCACCGGGCACGGTATCGAGAAGTTCTTGCACATGTCGCGGTTCCACTGGATCATCCAGTCGTCGAAGTTGTAGTACTCGTAGAACAGGCAGCCGAGGAAGCCCAGCGCGGGCAGGATGAACAGGCCGGAGAAGAAGCCGATGCGCATCATGAGCCGCTCCAGTTTGTCCGTCCGCTTGCCGTCCGTCTTCATCACGGTGCGGATGCGGAAGAGCGAGACGAAGCCCGCGAGCAGGAAGAGGGCGCCGATCGACAGGTAGATGCACAGGGGGATGATCAGGAAGACGCCCAGCGAGTGCGTGTCCAGCTGGCCGACGAAGCAGACGCCCGACAGGATGTCGCCTAGAAGAGAAGATCAGAAAAGATTGCATTGTTTTTGGTTTGTTTTCGAGAAATTTCCACTGTAGTTGTTCAGGTGCAGAGTTTGAGATTGAGTGCAATGTGAAAAATCAAAAATATTTCGTCGACTCGAGTGTTCCTCAAATAGTTTCAAGTAATCTAGCATCAAATATTTCCTCCAACGATGGGTTCTAGTATGAGGCTTCCACAAATCTTCCAATCAAATCACTCAGTTATAAAAATTAGCGCGTATCACGAAATTCCCATGCAGGCCACACTTAATTATTTCGCGCTCAGATGTAATGGAATTAATTTGGGTGAGACGAATTGATGTTTAAATAATTGTTTTCGCCAAGAATGGAGAATAATAAAACGAAAACATAATATTGAAAACTGTAAGATCTGTAATTATGGTGAATCCACGACCATGGCAAAAGCTAAATTCAATGAAAAGAAACCGTGAAATTTATGCAAATTAGATTTTTAAACAAATGGGAAAATAATCAAAACTAACTGAAAATTTCTCCTCAGCATTGGAGAGATAGAGAAAGAAATGACGGAGGAGAAGAAGGAGAAGAACAACAAAATAATAATATGTTAAATCGACTTGATTAAGTTAATCCCACCAGGGACGGTGATCGGTAATAGAATAATAGAATAATAGGTAATTTTAGAATGTGCCAAGAAGTCGAAAGAAACAAGAAGGGAAGGAGAACAAAGAGGAAATGGTGTGTGGGCAAAATATATATATGTAATGATATGTATTACATAAAATTTCCCTGGCCTCGAGGAGCTGCCGTGAGAGGTCTTTTACAAATGGCCAACCATTTCATCTCCTCTATTTTTGTGCTCCCTCTTCGTGATGATGGGGAATTTGTTGAGCTTGCGTTTGAGCCATGAGTGATAAATGGCATCTACAGTTGTTGGCCAATTTGTTGCCGGGCCCAGGAGGAAAATACGGCCGGACGGGGAGAAAGCGAAAAACAAAACAAAAAATATTAGTGAAGGAACAAACAGAACTGCAGGAGAACACAAGGGGAGGAACAATGGAACACAAAGAGGGAGAGAAATCGGAGAAAATAAATATAATAAACCCCATGGAAAGAGAAAAAACTGCAGAAGGCTCGACGCACACAAATGGCCAGGGAATATGAAGGAAATAAGTGCAGAAATGAAGCGGATGAAAGACAAAGGAATGAAGTGGAGAAAACAATAAAGTCATTAGGACAGGAAGGCAAATAATAATGAGCAAAATAGGGAAAACAACAAGGAAGAAAATACAGCACGGGATATGGGACGAAGGAAAGGAAAAATAAGGCAAGGAACTCAGAAGAAAAAACGAAAATGTCTGGCAAAAAATAAGAAAGGAAACAAGGCAAAAATATAGGAAGGAAGCTCCTTGTTCGAAAGAAGCCCACGTTAGCAGGAAGCCCCTTGTTAGAGAGAAGGAAGCATATTTAATTAGGTTAAGACGTTCCTAAGTAGTCGCTGAAGGAAGGAAGGAAGGAAACTTCTCCAAGGAGCTCCCCCAGTAATCGGCCAAGCATATTTCAGGATGGAGACATGTTTCGATGGATTAAATTGATATGTGGAGGATCTCGGTAAGTGACAGGAAACGTGTTTAACGTGTTTAAGGGATGCATCGAAGAGCTTCAAGAGACTCGATGGGTGTTTAAGCGGCGCCATTGGGGCTTGAAGAGGCTCCGTGGGGGGCTCCGTTTAAGAGGCTCAATCGCAGCCTTCAACGGCCCCACAGAAGTAGTGGTCGTAGATAATGAAAGCCTGTTCACAGTCTAACAATCCAAGACGCTTTTTAGAAACCCCTTCGACTTCACAGAGGCTCAGTTCACTGGAAGACAAAGAACTCTACTGTTACTTCAACTAGTTGGACTGATGAATGAAATCCTCTCTCAGGTTTCGACCACCAGATTCCCACCGGCTTCCACGGAAGTCGGCTGCAAAAAGATCATTTGAGGAAAAAGCAAAACCCGCAGGTGCAAAGTTACAACTTAATTAACATAAAATAAGTCCAAACGAGATGGGAACGGGCAACGAAAAAATGACCGATGCACGAGATACGGAGACGAAACTTTGTCAACCGTGGTGAGAGGGGAAAAAACGAAAAATATAAGTTAAGAGAGGGAGAAGGAAGAAATCAACAACCAATGAGGATGAGAGCGAAAACAAAAAGGAACAAAAAATCGATGTGGATGGGAGACAAAAACCTGTCTGCATTGATAGCTAAGAACAGGTCGTGGTGGCAACCCTTCGATGAGCCTCTCGAGAGATGACGACCAGAGCAGGAATGGAAGCAGCGGCAGCGGCAGCAGCAGAAGGAATGAGGCTCGGGATGGAATCCTTATATGGAATGTCAGCGTCTGCACTTCATCAGCAGCGTTGCAACATGCATTCCTCCTCAAGCCGTCTCCCTCGCTCGCCCGCTCGCCCGTCCTCGCCATCTCACCCGGGCCCGCATTGTGATCGTCCATCTCCCTCTCTGCCTCTCTCCCTCACTCACTCACTCGCCCATCCGGTCGCTTCTTCCCTGCGATGCCAACGAACAATCGCGTTGTCAATTGAATGGAGGAGCCTCGGCCTCGCGGCTGTCAAATGGAGAAATTTGTAAATTCTTGCTCCGGAGACCAGGGGGACGAGGGGAGCGGGAGAGAGGAGTGAGCGAGAGAGGGCGAGAGGTCGGGCAATTTGTGGCGATTCAGCAACAAGACAACAAGACAAAAGATGCGTCTTCAAAGAGAAGAACCAGAGAAACGTTGGCTTCCTTTTATTTCCTCTAAAATAATAAGAAGAGGAGGAATACGAGAAGTGGTTCCCCTTTTTTATGCAATCGTCTTAGTCGTTGTTGATGTCTTCTCCCTCCCTCCTCTTCTTCCTCCGACCAGTATGCGGCATCATCGGGCATTGATTTCCAGATCTCCCGCAGGATCGATCCCTATCTCGGATCGGTTGCAGGTGCTCGGCTTGGATCGCCGAACCAACGCGACTCCAACTCGACTCGAACTTCTTGATCGACTTCTCTTGCTGCGCAGACACAATGCGAAATGCGAACAAATAAACTCAGAAGGAACGAGGAACGAATAATGCAATAAAAAATACTTTACAAACAAAAATAATCGCAAAAGACGTGCACGGGGACGAGGCGCGGTGGAGGAGAGGGCGGTGGACGAAGGAGGATAACAAAAAGAACGCAGCCCAGATCGATTTACGATCATTTTTGCAATTTGCGGTTGATTAAAAAGGAGATGAGTTAAGATATCTGTCAGATGTAGAATTGCGCGTATCAACAACAGCAGTCGGGCCGGCCATAATGACTTTTATGCGGCTCTGGCTTCTGTTGTTGCTGCTCCTCTCTTGTTGTTGTATTCTTATTATAGCTCCACGACTAGAAGCTGAAAGGATTAAAGCCACGCTTGACGGACTCGAATCTTGGCCCTGACAGGTCGTCGTCGGGCTTCGCCGGTCGTCTCTGACGGATTTCCTGCGAATGCGAGTGATTTTCCCGGATTTCATTTCGATGGCTGACAAGCGTAGATTGGTGGAGGTTTCTTTTCTGCCTAGAAGAGATGGAGGCATAGAGAATGGAATGGATGCATAGTGAGCCGTAGGCCATTGTATAAGTAATGAGGCTATTGAAATCTTCATAAGAAAAGAAGAAAAAAATGGTATACAAATCTCCAAAGTCAGTGCCTAGCCAAATCCAAATAATTTTCCTTCGTGCTTAAGGAAAGATATACTAATTAAAATACATTTTAATTCGTCGACTTGCAAACCTACTCAGCTCATGGAGCAATTCGACATGTGTTCCCATTGACATTTCTGGCACAAATTCTGCCCACTTCCTCCCCTCCAAAGCCCTCCTACAAACGACTCCTGTCATGTGGAAGCACCCAATACGCCAGTGTCTTGTGCGAATATTTATTCAGCTCTCCTGCTCCTGCCGCGAAGTGGCAGACTGAGTTCCTTTGAATGCTCATTCAATGCTTACAACTAGACAACTATTTTCTGCTATTTATTTAAATCGATTTTAGGAAATCATTCGACGTGACTGTTGAATTGAACGAGTGGTATTCAATTTGGCCCGATGGCTTGTCTCGGCTTGGCTTGGCCTGGTGAGAAAGAAGTTTTCTTTGGCAATTCAGCACTGTTTCAATATGCAGGTCATGTGCTCGTATTTTGCGCACTCAGCGGCTGATGACATGAGTTTGCAGTGGTTGCAGACAAGTAGTTTTGAATATGAGGATTAGTTACTAGGGGATTTATTATTATTATTATTATTTTTTTTTTAATTTCAATTATTAAGTTTGGTAACCAGGAATTTAATTTTGAAATTTAATCTTTTTATTTTCAAAAAATTTTGGATTTTCTACTAAATTTCAATCGATTTCTGAACAAAATACTTGCGGCAGCCACGCCAAATTCGTATTCAGCGGGCTGCCTCTAAGTTCGTACGACGTTAAAAGCTTACAATTGACCCGAATAGAGGAGATAAACAACTGTTTGGATCGGTTCAGCTCGGCCTTTTACGGCGATTACAACATTTCTAAACAAAGGCCTTTCAGAGACGTCTCCGAACATCTGCGCGCATCGTATTCTGCACGTTGCTCAGCGTGTGCGAGCGAATCGACGACTGCAGCAGCGATGGTCGTAAAACGGCAGATATTTGATTTACCACGGCGAGGGAGTTTCTGGGCGAAACCGCATGGATGTGGAGATGATCACAAAAAGGCACCGTCGCCAGCAACACCTCAGCCCCAGCCCCAGCCCCAGCCCCGTCGGCCCCCTCCACCTGTCTGTCTGTCCGTCCGCCTGTCTAGCCACCAGCTCGTAACCCTTCATCACAGACGAGCAAACGTTTCGGGCACACACGGTAAACAAACAATGGCGTTTTTTTGTTTTTAACTTTTTATGGACTTTTATAATAACAAAAAGGCAATAATAATAAAAAATAAAAATAGGAATGAAACAACAAAAACAACGACAGCAACAAAAACAACTACCACAGCAACAACAACATTGCAACGTGTGGCCCCAACAATAACAATCAAATGAAACAAAACGAAACGTCGGCACCGACAGCACGTCGACGGCGCGCGAGAAAGAGAGAAATGGGTAAACATCCGAGATAACGGTAATTGAGTGATTACCCCCATCACCTTCCCCCACCCCCTCCCCTCCTCCCCCCATCCCCGTGACCCCCGATCCAAACCTAATGAAAACAAAACAGACATTTCATCTAAAAATAGTGCAATAAATCGTCGGGAGTTGAAGAAAACGTGGCCAAAGGAGAGGCGATAAGGAGTGAGCAAATCATGGCGATGGGCAGTGACGGAGAGAGAGGGGGCGAGAGTGATATTACAACAGATGTAATCGTAAATTAAAGTCAGCCGAGCTGTCAGTTTGACAATCAGTCAGCCGGCCTATCTATCAGTCTAACAGTCAGCCACCCAGCGGCCCGACTCGGTTTGTTTACACGACGTCGTCCGTCGCAGGCGGCAGACATCACAAGGCGTCCGCTGTCTGTCCGCGCCTCACGGTGAATGTCCGTCCGTCCGTCCAGCCGTCTGTCGATTCCCCTGGCTGGGCATTGGCGGCCTCCAGTGCGCGCTAATTGTTTGTTTAACGATTGGTGGATCGGTGGATCGATTGGGGAGGTCGGGGTTCGCCTTCGATGGGGCTGATAAACGTCGACAGGCGACAGCCAACCGACAGACAAGAGACGGCAGCAACGTCCGTTGACTTCCTTTGCCTACTCGTCCTACTTCTGTATGACAACAACAGCAACAGTGGTAAACATTTGCCTAACTGTCGTCGCTGAGTTTCCTTATCAGCAACCGAGCATTTATTTGTGTCGTCGCTCGGCCCGACCCGGTCCCAGTGACTCGGGTCGCCTCGGCTACCAACGTGTTAATGTTGTTGACACTCGCCAACTCTTTGCTGGTTACCGCTCTCCCCAACCCCTATCCGCGATCGCCCCCTATCGCTGGTGAGAGGTTCGTGGTCGTTAAAATTCGCGCTTTCACAGTCTCACGTTCCGTCAATAAAACTTTTCTCATTTCCTCATCGACGCATCCAGCGGCGCGTGGAGTCACCAGGGTCGACCCCGCTCGCACTCGCTCCATCTCTCCCCCTTTCCCGTTCCCCATCCCACTCCCACACTGCTTTTAGCACGACTTCGTCTCGTTGTCTTTTATGATTTCTCCCCGCTTTATCTGATCTCGGCGGTTCCACTATTTTCGATAGAAATCCCTCGGCAAATTGAGATATTTTCATCATTCATTTCCCTGGAATTGCCCTCGTTAGAGGGAAGATGAGCGAGATATAAAGCGACCGAGGAGGAGGACAGAGAGAAGAAGGAGTGAAGGAGGAGCAAGAGGAGCTTTTATGCTGTTATCTCCATCGGATCTCTTTGTCTCATTTCGTCACGTTGTCTGCGACAAATAAAACCTGACGGTTTCCTGTTAATTACACAATCTTCGAAATGTTATAAATCTATGTGGAGTAACGAACTGAGTCGTCAACGAAACTTCAGAGATAACACTTTAATTATCATTTAAGTAAAGTTTGACATTTAAAAGTCAAATATTTGGAGAAAATCCTTTTGACGAGGGGCTTGTGGGACAGCCGGCGTAAGGGGGATTTAGGAATGAAATATTTACAGTCGAGGAGGTGGAGACTTAATTGGATTTTGTGAGCTTTGCTGGCTTTAATTGAATGCGCTTTTTGGTTCGGGAATGAGTGAATAAAGTGTGGTCTTTTATTCAATTTTATTTAATCTGAGGAAACCAAGGTTTAATTCGTAGTCACATGTAAACAAAATAAGTACGACGTTTAGATAAAAAGGAGGAGGAAAATGGTTTTTTTTAAGATACTTTAAAACCATTGCTCCAAAGAAAGTCCCGAGTGATTTTTCTATACAAAATCTATTAAAGTCTGGCATTTTCCTATTTCGTTCCATTAGTGGATTTGCATATTTCATGAAGTTATTATGCGAAATTAATGAGAGTTTGCACCGCTACGAAATATTTCTCTTCTTCTCTCTCGTTCGCACTCATTTAGTACTCGAGGCACTCTTTCAGTCTTTCCTTTTTCGCCATTGCCACGACTCGAGCTTGAGTTCAACAGCATCGTAAAAACCCTTGATTTACCTCACTTTCTCAGACAACGTGAGCTCTTGGGTTCCGCCTCGAGCGTGCGACCTCCAACACTCAATCCCCCTTTCTCTCTCTCTCACTGTCACTCTCTGTTTCTCCTCGGCCCATTCAACTTGTCGTCTCATTTGAAAGCCTCTAAATACGCACTAATTACTCGTCAAGTAGCGAGTGCAGCGGGTTATTTTTAGGTTATTTTATGGGGATTTTCATCTCGCCCTCACACGAACGCAATCATAAAACTCACACGCACACACATGCCTAGAGACACGCACACATTCACTGGGACGCCGACACACACATGGCGGAACTTCATTTTATTTGAACCACACACAAACACTCCAATAGACGTACAAAGGAGAGACAGAGCGACCAGTCTGATGGCGGGAGGAAGAGGACAGGACGGAGCTACAGGCAGTCGCGGAAAGGGATGGACAGCACATGGGCAGACAGACAGAACGGCAGGGAGACAGACAGACAGCCAGGGGCATCGAGACAGGGCTGCAGAGAACGATGAAGAGAAACAAGGCTGCAGGAAGGACACACAGATAGAGGGAGGGAGAGAGAGAGGCGTGTGGTGACGACAACAAGCAGTACAACAACAATTACCGCAGGGACCAACAACAAAGATAACAAGGACCCATAACAACAACATGCACAAGGACCTACAGCAACGACCTCCGACTCCGACCGACCGGGGACGAATTCACCGAGTGCAAGGAGTGAAATTTTGAATGGGTCTCGTTTTTGTTTCATGGCGGTGGCGATGGCGATGTAGAGGCCGGGAACGAGGAGGAATTTTGAGGAGAATGTGAGGGAGAAGGAGGAAAATGAGGAGGAGGAAATGGAGAAGCAAGAACAGAAGGAGGTGGGAGTAGGAGAAGGTGAAGGCCGTAGCAGGAGGTTTCGAAATTTTGATGGGCTCACTGGGAGATTCCGAGGGAGACAGAGCGTAGGAGCGAGTTCAGGACACGAACAGAGCAGAGGACAAGGGAATGCGTGAAACAACAGAGACACAGGGTCAACAGGATGCAATGGTGGAGCAGCGGAATGGGCCGAAGAATGGGGACAAGGTGAGAACTGGGATCGGAACGAAGGATGCAGTAGTCGGCCGCGATCGAAAGGCCTGAAAGGAATGCGTGGAATGGGAATGAAAGACGACGAGATTAAGGAAGATGAACTGAGGTGCCAAAGACACAGGAAAAGTCTCCGAACATTGAAAAGACACCGAGAGAGACAGAGACCATGAAATAATGACAGAAATAAATAATGAAAAATAATAACAAGAATTAAAAAATAAAAAAAAATATTATAAGATGTATTACGGAAAATAGGATAAAAGATATTAAAGGACCAGCGACAAATTTAAAGCAAAGAAGAAGGGGAACCATAGGAATAAATCAAGAACTTCAACTGACCACTGAGGTCCCTTGTCCTCTGACGAAGGTGGTTTGCCTTGCGTGTGAGGACGGGAAATTCCGGAAATAATTCCTGAACAAGGGGACCAAGGATAACAAGAGCAACAGATTAGCAAAAAGAGACACAAAATACAAAAACGAAATATTGCAGAACTACTAACAATCAACCATAGGAAAATACAAGGAAAACACACGAAGAAGGACGACTCCCACACGGACGAGTTGACTAAGGGGGACTTTAACGAGGGTTACTACAACAACAACCACAATTCTGTGAAGGACGTCGGCAACAACAACAACAACAACAAAAACTGGGAATGCAGCATTTGGCCCACAACTCAAAAACCTCTGACACGTCGGGTGTGAAGAACAGCGTCCGACCAACCCCGGTCGACCTCGCCGACCCGATCCCTCTGACCGACCTCTGACCCAGCATTAGTAGAGTTCTCGCTCACCAAAACCAATGGACAATAACAACAGTTCGTACAACAACAACAGCAATAACTATGCTACAATTCACAACTATTTTTGGTTAGTTTTCCGCCTTCCCTTCCCGCTGTTTGTGTGCTGCTATTCACACATAATGCCGTTGTTGTTGTTGTGGCACGCATGCAAAACATGCAACATTTATCGTTCGTCGTTGTTGCTGTTGCTGTCCCATGGCTCCATGCAACACTGGCTGGTGCTGCTCCGTGTGCTCCGTCGTACGGTACTTCGACATTTGAACGACGCAGACAGAGAGACAGACAGACAGGCAGACGGAGAAGGCTGGGGGCAGTGAGCCAGAGAGGGGGAGGAGTCGAGGAGGCAGAGGGAAAGAGACAGAGAGGAAGAGCGAGACTGACAGAAAGGCAGATAAACAGAGGAACAGCTGGGAAGACGGACGGACGAACCAGCAGACGAAAACACAGACAGACGGACGGACGGACGGAACGAGGACCAGCGAAGTAGGAGAGGGAAGGAGGCAAAGTAGGGGAGAGATGGGAAATCAGTTAGGAAAACATAAGGAGAGAGAGAAGGAAGAGGAGTTCGAGAGACGGAGACGACCTCGTCGTCCTCCTTCGCCGTCCACCACTTGGTGGTCATCATGCGACTCCTTCTCCCCGTTGTCCCCAATTGTTGTTGGTGTTGGTGTTGCCATTGTTGTTGTTGTTGGTCCGAACTTGCTCGACGGCAACTCATTATGCGGAAGCCGCAGCCCCAGCAGCAGCAGCGGCAGCGTCAGCGGACGGAATTCTATGCAAAGTGTTTCGCATAGTTTTCTGAATTGCCGGCAGGTTGAAGCGCAGCGAACAGTGGGCCGCAGCGCGGCACAGTGGGGCCAGCCGCAGGCATTATGGTCTCGTCATTGTTCGACTCACTCGCCAGGAGTCGGAGTTTGAGTGCAGTGCTTGAGGATGAGGATGAGCGAGTGCTGAATGTAGGAGTTCCTTGAATGTGTGGGTGTGAAAGGGTTTCCAGGATTAAGTGCGTGTGCCGAGGATCCACAGATAGATGTATAGGTCTCCATCCGTGGACCCTAGGATTCTTCTACGCCTGGTTCCTCCGGCCTCCGGTTCGGGCCTCTGTGGCCAAGAGACATTGTTTGCACGAGTGAGGACTCGAGTGTGCGTCTGTTGGCTCGAATGAGTTCGTATAATCATCAGTTTGAGTTCGGTCTGCGTTGATTTTGAGTTGGGAAATCGTGTGTGTCTCTTGGGAATTTCTGGTTTTAATTGAGTATCTTGATAAGACTTGGCAGCATTCTCATTCTCGCATTCTCATCCTAGCATTCGCATTTGCAGTCGCATTCGATGACACAAACACGAACAAATGCACACGGAAATAAACGCACGGACGCACGCATCATCAACACACACACACACGCACTCGCATTTCTTTTAGATGGAGATAAAAGTTTCGGAATACTTGGCGTGTTCACTTATTTGTTGTAGCCATTTTCAACTTTTCTGATACTCTTGTTCCTGTTTTAAAGGAAACTTGCCAAATCGTGGAGAAGAATTCTCAAACAGTTCAAACACTTCAAGTCTCTCTTTCACCAATTCGGCATAATGTTTAAATATTATTCCTTTTCTGCTATATTTTGTATTTTAAACATTCAAAAATAAATTCTTGCTATTCCCATTATAACGTGTTCTCGTTCTCGTTAGAGTGTAAAATGGAAATATAATAAAAAGCCAAAACAGTTGTTGAGCCGAGCAAATGGAATATGGAAGGAAAGGAAGGAGAGGAAAACGAACAATTGTCGTGGCTGTGGCCATGGTAATGATCCTTAAAGGCCATAGAAGGCAACAATGAACCAGCGACAACATGAAAACCTCAGCAACAATGGCGGAAGGAAAAAACCACCCCACCAAGAGAGTGAGAAGGTGCGAAAGAGAGGGTGAGAGGGAGCGAGAAGCACTATTTTTGTGGTCAATTGCACGCTTTTTGCGGTCGCGATGACCGCACAAAACAGCGATAAAAACAATAACAAAAATAATAATAGCAACAATCAATGAAAAGCGGCAAAAAGGTAACAACAACGAGTGGTAACAAAATCCAAACAAGTAAAACAAAAATTGCAATAAATATAAAACCACCTAGCGGTGGGGAAAAACACAAATAACAACAATAATAACGACAATAATAACAACAATAGTACCAACAATGCGAAAAGCAATGCCTACAGCACGATTCGTTGACCACAACCGACGTCGCCATCACACGCTTGGTTAAGCTTCATCTCCTGCTTAACATCTATCCCTCCCTCCCCCTCTTCTTCCTCCCTCTCTTCCCCTCCTCTTCCCCCCTCTCCGCCCACACCACCTACTCTTCCTCGCATCTGCCTTTCCAATGCAGGCTTCGTTACTGGGACTTTTCTCAAAGGATTTTTTCATCTCCTCCGAATTCACATTGTCTGCTTCTTCTTCACCCGCTCCCATTCCTACTCCGTTTTCTTTCCTTTGCTGTTCCCTCTTCTGCTCCTCCTCCCCCTTCGCCCGCCTTTCGCTGGTGGATTTCGCGTTCTTTTAATGAAGCCTGCACAGTGAAAACAATGGCCAACCGCCCTCTGGAGGCCCCAGAAAACAATGGACGGCGGCCGGAGCTTGTTAAGGCGATTCTCAAAAGGGAACCTCGTGTCGCGGGACGAAAGTTCGGGGTCGGGGCTCCAGGTATCGCGGACCAGGGACTTCGTTCTCTGCGGTTGTCCTTATATGGGTCGTGCTCTCCAAAGGCTCTCGCCTTAGTGGCAATGCGAAAATGTTTTCAAATGAAAATTTAACTTGGAGACGTTTCTGTTTGGAAGCACTGGACAGGCGAGATGAAGAAAGGTAGGGAAAAAGGATCCGAAAGGTGATTCAAAAAGATTTTGTATTAAAAAGCGGTCTCCAAAAGCACTTCAGTTAGGGTTTAGATTTGTGGCGTCAGATCAATTTGAAAGAAAATCTAGATGACCACGTCTTTTAGTTGTTGTATGTGTGGTAAAATCACTCTCGACTGGTTGTGGTGAATGTTAGTGTTGTTGGATGGTTTCAACGAAAACTCCTGTGCACCCAGAGCGATCGGTTTTTATGAGAATTTTATTGTTGCCATTACCGTTTTGCCTATTTTTAGATTGGTTGTTGTGCTGTGGTTTGGAAATATTATTGTGTTTTGTATATGTTGGTGTAGTGATTATTTTAATGTGGTTTTCATTGCCTTTTTATTCCTTTTCGAAGTCATGACGGACGCACCTTGGTCATAATTTCCACCATCAAAAGATTTCCTTCCCATCACAAAACACAAAAAACAAGAAAACAACAATAATTGCCATAGTGACCCAAGAGCAAAAATAACACGACAACAACAAGAAAAACCTTCTCATTGTTCGCTGAAAAATAGGTGCAGCCGCCGCCACCAGAGGTCGCCGTGAGACCTGCCGAAGGAAGCCTATCGAAGCCACGATGACGATGCCACGAGTGAGGCAACAAGAGGATGAGAGCCAGGTGGTGGGAGGACCAGGTGGGAACTGGAAGATGGCCAGAGAAAGCGCGACAGAGGGGGCAAAAGAAAGAGTCTTTTGCGATTCAGGAAGTGGGCTCGTGAAAGTTGTTGGCTCTCTTGCATGGCATCGGGGGATTTCGAAGGCACGGCATCCCCGACTCGTGGGCGTTGCTCTGGGTGGGTTGGGGACGAGGTGAAGAGTTTGAGGTGTGAGAGAATTACCTTAATGGCGGTATTAACGGCCTGAACTGCCCGCCACACGTTAGCGGCATCGTCAATGCAATAAACAATGACAAGAGCATTATGGTTTTGGGATCGTCGAATTTATATTTTCCACTTTTTTCTATCCTATTCTCCAGCCGCAAACTACATCTTTATCTAAACATTTTCGTCAACCATCATCGGCACCAAGGAAGCTTCCATTGACCACTAGTGCTGCTTTAAAGTCTTTGCTTTCGTTTTCCGATGTTGACATTTTCTGCCCTTTTTGCTTATTTTCTTTTTGTTTCGATCCTGGCTTCTTGAGTTTCTTCTTCCACTCTCTTGCTACTCAAACATCCCCACCCATTGGCCGCCGCCCAGTGCCGCTGCCTGTCTGTCTCTCTCTACCTCTATCGTGTCTGTCTCCCTCTCTATCGCCGTCCATCGCTCGTTGTCTACGCATCATTTCCGTGTTTGAATTTTGTCGGTGTTTGTTTATAAGAGACAACAACGGCAACAACAACAGCGACAGGATGAAGCCGAACCAACGGTAGCAGGAAGCGGACAATCACAACAACAATGACTACACCAACAACAACAACTACTAGATGCCAACAGCAAGAAGAACAAACACAAATAAAAAGAGAAAAAAAATATTTTCCATTTTTGTAGGCGGCATCATGTTGTTGTTGTTGACAGTTCCCCTGTTGTTGTTTTCCATGTTCTGGTCTTTTTGTTTTTGTCCTTTATGTGGATATTTTTCCTGTTGTCATTGTTGTTGCTGTTGTGTTTGTTTTTTATTTTCTACTGACCGACCACACAAAACTCTTGTCCGTACGCAAATTTTCTGTCAACATGTCATTTGAGGTTGTGTCGTTAATTCTAGTGTTGTTGCTTCGTATCCTATCGTTGTTGTTGTGCTCGTGGATTTCCTCGTTATGTTCGCGTCAATTTCGGTGAAATTGTGATTTGCTGGAAAATGTTTAAAATCCGAGATTGCTGAGAAGAAGCCGTGGAAACAAAATTTAATCACTCAAATTTTCCAGGATTCGAAGTTCTCTGAAAACCACTGGAGATTGATGAGAAACCCGTAAGTCACTGAGTTCAAATTTAATTTACTGTCAGTTTGCAACCACAATCACGAGAAAAATCACTGACAAGAAGACGATAAATCATCAACAAGATATTTGCAGACTTCATTGAGAACATCTTCATCATCTTCAACGTCAGAGGAATTTCCGAAAATGTTCATCACAAAATCCTCGTCCTCATAACGTCATAAGCTGAACATCATCGTTTACCACAACATTACAAAGTATTTGCAACATCCTAGAACAACATCAACAACAACAACGAGAATCGACATCCACGAGTCAGTTTGTCAGTCAGTCAGTCAACTATTAATAATTCAACTCCGAGGTCAACCGGAGTCTCGACCAGAGCCTCGTCTGAGCTTCAACCACAACAACCGTCATTTACAGCTTCGGCCGAAGAATTTTCCCCTCTCTTTTCTAAGGCTTCCACCACAGCCTCCATCGGCATCATCATCATTGGATCCTCCATGACTGTCTCTACTTCTTCAACACCTCGGCTCAACCACAGCCTTCAGTTCTGGTTTCTCCTCAACCTCAACCGCTGGCTTCACCTCTGTCTTCGTCTCATTCTCCTCGTTTTCTTCCACCTCGGGAGTCACTCATTTTCCTCTTCAGCCTCCACCTGATTCTCCTCCTGCTCATCAACGACCTCGGTCTCCACCTCAGTCTCCCCTCATCGTCCACCACAGACTCATCCACAGCCCCCCACCTTCATCCTCCGGACTTTCCTCCGTCCGTCCGTTTCCACCACATCCCACTGCTCATCGTCATCCGCGCCATCGCCCACTGGAGGCCCCGTTGGAGCTTTTAAGCGGCTGCTGCCTAATGAGCTGCGAATCCACTCCTCCTAGACGAAGGCAGCAGCATCGCGAGCCCCCCACGAGCTCGACCACGGCCACGAGCCGCCTCCCCGTCACGCCCCACGGGTCAAAACGTTTTTGACAACGACCACAAGGCGCTGACGAAGAAGTTGATTACGATTGGGATGATGACGATGACGATTACGAGGATGATGATTCCGACGATGATGACGACGTTGGCGTTATGAACCGTTAAGGCATCTCAGGCGAATGAAACCCAATGGCCAGGCGAATGACAAATGGGGACGGAAGCCGATGGCTGCCAACTGGGATGCAATTAGAAGGAAGTGAAGCGTGCTCGAGAGGAAGGCAGAAAACGCGTGAAGCAGGGAGAGAGTGAGAGCGAGAGCGAGAGGGCCATACGACGAGTTAAATGGGCCATCAAATTAAAGAAGCGATTAGGGCCTTCAAAGTCAAACTGGAAAAAGGGTCAGATTTCACGAAGAACCCACTTCCGTTCGAAGTTCCAGTTTGGCTCCAAAACAGATCGACATTTCACGAGAGTTCAATTTTCTCAATTGGATCATTTTTGAAAAAAAAAAAATACAACAAATATTTGTGGAGCGTCTTCCGAGCCGTTAGAGAAAATGATACACAAAAGTTTGGAAAGTTCTGGAAGTCTAGAGGAATCCAATTAAGTTTAATGAGCCGATGTTTGATTCTTGTTATTCCACAGAGAATCTGGAAATCTGGAGTGCGAAGGGCTTTTTTATTTGTTAAATAAATTCTACAAGATCAGACCAAAACTGAAAGAAGAGATTTTTAATAATCTGTAAATAATCCCATGATTAGTTCAATTATATAAATATAATCTTGGTTTTTCTTACTTTTCCACTTCTACCAAGTCTACGACTTCATTGAGTTCTTCAGATTTGGAATGAGCGAAAATAAAGAGAAGGATACAATAATGGTCTTCTAGTTTTCCATTAATAAAAATTAGCCAAATGATTTGTTAAGCTTTCAGGTCGAACAGAGCTCGATGCGAAGAGAGAGACGGAGAGGGTCGAGGGCTGGAGACAGAGATCTTCTTGGAAGTGACGAGAGCGACGGATGGAGGTGGATACTTTTGAGTTTTGACAAAATCTTGGTCATGTTCTTCGTCAAATTAACATTTTCTAATGAATCGGCAAGAACATGTGTTATGGCTACAACAACAGCAACAACAACAACAACAAGCAGCACCTAAAAACCCATTCGACAACATAAATAACACAACAACAAAGAGAACAACTGCAAAAACAACAACAAACAACACCTAACTTCAAACTTTAACGCATTCTCTCAACCTCTACTTTAATTAACCCGACTCCAAAAGCGAGGTCAAGGAACGAAGTGTTGTTGTTGCTATGTCTATTTCGTTGCTGTGGTTAGTGTTGTTTTTGTTGTTGTACGACAGATACATGATGACCATGTTTCGCCAGATACATGCGTTGATGACCAAATGAAGCCTGAGGACATGTGAGGAAATTTCGGTTATTAAAATATATTAATAGCTATCCATGTGTTGTTGTTGTTGCTATTGTATATGTTTTATAGGCTTATTGTTGTTGTTTTGAGTTTTTTCCCTTGTGATTTCCAAACGAACAGATTCAGTTCGAAGAATCTGTTGAAATCGGACAAAAATCTCTTTAATTGCTGGTTTTTCACAAGACGACTTTAATTATCGAGATCGGAACTTAAAAGAACGAAAGACGATTTTTCTTAATGAAAGAAACTAAAATAAGAAAACATATAGTATGGTAGGATAATCGCAGGTCAACCAGAGCCTATAATTAAAGGTGGTTTTGTGTTTGTTGCAAATTATTAACTGTGCGATTCCCTCGCCAATTGCTTTCGAAATTTATTGAATCGTTGAAAGAAACTCCATTTCTCATTTCTCTCCTCCTCGTCTCTCCACCTCGTCTCCCACCTATCTGCCGATGGTGTCTCGAGTCGCCTCTCGCCGTCCCTCCGCCCTCCTGGTGTTTTCCCTACTAATTAATAGCCATTTGGCCTGTTAAATGATCCATGTCGGAGGCCTCTCCACTTCCCAGACCCAACCTCCGTGTCCTGCCACGTGATTATCGTAAGCCAGGGACGACGAGTGGCCTGTGAAATTTCCCTGCTGCCGGTCTGACTGTGCATAATCCATAAATTAAATCCCTTAAATGGCAATCAATAATATTTTATCGAGCTCCGGGAAAATCCACTTCCACTTTGCCTATGCATGAGCGGTCCTTTCTACGCCTACTCTCGAAGCTCTGTTTGGCTTGGACCTCCAGACCTCGTCCTCCATCTCCACCTCCTGTTTTCGTTCTTCCCTCCCTTCTCTGCCCCGCTCCCTTCGTCGCATCCTGTGCCGTGCTCGCTTCCATTTAATTCCTTAATTAATTGCTCGTCACGTTTGTTTTTCCCCGCAACTAATTGCCTCCTGGTCCGTGTTTCCTCTCTTCCTTTCTTCCGCACGCTCCTCCCCTTCTTCTTCCCTCTCCCCTCCTCCTCCTCCTATCTCTAGGTTATCTGTGCAAATGCGTGGAATTCTGTGGACTTCTGGACGTGGTGCGGCGACGTCTCACGTGGTGAATTTCTAGAATTCGACGTGGTCTGTCGCACGAGCTCGCGGACGGGAAGAGGCGAAGATGAAACGACGAAAGGGCAGGAAAAGGGACCAGCAAATGATCTCTGGCGATAATTTCCAGTCGGCCCTGATCGGGATGACTTGAAAGATGGCGAGCCATTGACAGAGGGTTTCCCGGAGAAAAGCCGCAGGGCCCTTTGAAGAGCGAGACAACGACGGGTTGAATGGGAAAACCAATTAAATGAGTTCCTCCATCGAACGGAAACGGAACGGATCCTTCACTGAATGGTTCTTTCATTACTTATCCTTCCTACAAAATACCCGATATTTCCTTTTCCTTTTCAGTTTTCTGTTGATGCCCTTTGTCAACCATCGACTTCGTACATTTTCTGTACATCGGGTCCTCGGTCCATCAGGCCCCGTCCCGCTTCAGCCGAACCCCCCATCACTCCCTATTCCCGTCCACCTCGTCCTCATCCGTTGTTCTGTTCCTCTCCTTGTCGCCTCATTACTTTTCCCCCTCCGCCGCCTCTCGGTAGGGTTCGTTCGATTATCTAGTGGAGGAAGCGGTCGCGGCCATCAAAGCCACCTTCTTGATGGCTGACGAGATCGGACATCGCTCCCATCGTCCTCATGACGACATCGTCATCGTCCTCGTCCTCACCATCGGCATCGTCATCACTTTCGTCATAATCGTCGTCGGTACAGTCCTTCGGCCCTTGGGCTGTGTGGTTTTTTGTTTTGTTGTTGTCTTCCCTACGGAGCCGTCGCTTTGATCAGGGAACAACAGCAGCGGGAACAACAACCGGCGGCCGCTATCGGCCCGCCATCTTTAAATTGGACTTTGATTAAAATTTAATTATTAGTCATTAGCGTAAATTTGCGGCCTAAACAAAAAATAAAAAATTAAAGAAAAAAAGCGCGAGACGAGTTCTCGTACTCGATTCTCGTGAAGTACTTGGCATCGATCGCCCTGCGTCGTCGGCCGTCGCCTTACATTGAGACGTTGTTGTTGTTGTTGTGCTTATTACATCGGTTGCTGTTGTTGTTGTTAGGTCCGATTGCTGCGTTGACTTGATGACCAGGCGGAGCGAGAAGATTGATTGAAAATTGAAATTGCGTAAAGAAAGTCATCACGTCTCGGGGACGAAGTCGTCGAACCACGTCCACGGCTCGAGGGGCGGCGACAGGATGAGGGATGGGGAGGGGAGGGGAGGTGAAGGGTTGGCAAGAGAGGGGAGTGCGAGGTGATGAACCTGGAGTAAAAGATTCCGATAATTGCGCATCGGAATATGGTAATAGAGAGGCGGAAGTCCGCCAATGGCAGGAGCTGAGGAGCGGATGGAGAAGAACGAAGACGGGCTGAGAGAAACGCGGGCATAGGGATGGGGAGAGCGCGAATGAAGGGAAGCGAACTGGCTGTCGATGGCTGGTGCAGAGTGACGATGAATAACACGAGTAAAATATAGTTTATTACTATAATAATATGTAAAATATAGTAATTTGAGGGAAACTGTAATCGTATTAGCTATGAGGAGGAAAACATCCGATGAGACAACAGACAAAAATATTAATTAAAAATGAATATAAAATTAAATATCACTGATTACAAAACAATAAATAATATGAAAAAGAAATGAATCAAATAAAACAAGAACCACAATATTTAGTGTTAAAAAAAAAAATTAAAGAAATAAAAATCCGAAACTAAAGGGCTTACAGTAGCGCCTGGAGTGCTTAAAATAATTTCGCGGTAAAAGATAAAATCACAAAATCAGAGTGAAATGGCCAGAAGGAAGCAAACACTGAACATGAAGAAGTAAAAATGGGCAAATACCGAAACCAACAACATCATTATCATCAACTGGTGATGAAAGTTGAAATGTCACCGGATTTAATGCACTATGATGGGAAGAACCAAAGAAGCCATACAAAATATTAAAGAAAGACAGAAGGAATTAGAAAATAAACTGAAGAAACTCCACGGCAACCTCGCCCTCTGCCTTCCGATAATTATTTCATTCAAATGCAGAAAACTATTCAAAACTCAGACGATCGACAGTTCGAGAGCAACACTTGAGCCACGGACTCGACTCCAGCCGGCTCCGACTTCGACGTGGACACTCGAGTCTGACATCGACTCCGCGCCGGGCCGGGCCGGGCCGGGCCGGGCCGATTCGATGTGATCCGGGACGACACGAGTCGAGAGCCGCGTCACCGACCTGTCTCGAGTGCTCCTCGCCAAGGTACTTCAAACAAATAAATACAACAACAGCAGCAATAATAAAAATAACAACTACAACAGCAATATAAATTACAACATCACCAACTACAACATTGGCAAGGGGAAAATCCACAACAACAACAACAACAACCAAATCAACAAAGTCATCCTTCTCTTCATCACTTGGTCGCGTTCTGGTAAATATTTTTCTTAGCAGTTCCCTGGCATTGTTGTTGTTGATGTAATTATTGATTTTCTTGTTGTTTTAGTTGTTTTTTCTGTAATTGTCGATTTCGCCATCGTCACCTTTAATCGTGGTTTCTGTTTGTTTTTCTCGCTCTTATTGTTGATTTTTATACCTATCTCGTTGTCTTTATTCAGCAAAAAGCATCTGTTGTTTCCAGATTTGTTTAATTTCGTCTCCTTTATTCTCTTATTTCACTCTCTCAAATCATTGACTGTTTTACCATATTTATTTTACTTTCTGAATCTTACTTTTTAAAACATTTCCATTATTTTGCAGTTGTTATCATTTTTATTATTATTTTTTGTTTTATTATCTCGTATGCATTTTCTCTTTTCTATTTTTGAATTGACTACAAATTTCTGATTAAATTAATTTTCTCTTGTTATGATTTATTACATTTTGAAAGTTTCTCATTTTTGCTATATTTGTTGTATTTATTCCTTTTTGGTGTTAGTTCTAACAACTTCTACTTCTCCATCTCTTTTCCTAAATACTAAGGCCTCACTACTTCTTCAGTTTTCATTATTCCTCTATTTTTATCGTGCCTTCCTATGAAATTTATGTCTTCCAGTGTTTCCTCATTCTTCATTCCTTCTTCTCCTTTCAGACTTCGCTTCCATTGTTGGCGTTGTTGTGGCCATTGAGCTGTTGTTGCTGTTGTAATTTCTGTTGCAGTTTGTGTTGCAGCTCTTGTTGTTGTTTCTGCCTTTGTTTTTGCTACTTTTGCTGCCATTGTGGCTGTAGCTTTTATAGTTTCTTCTGTGCTCGTTGTTTCTTCCACAGTTCCATAGTTCTTGCTATTTTTCTATAGTTCTCTTTCTATAGCTCTACTTGCTGCAATGGCTCTTGTGTCCCTTGTTGTTATTGTGTGTTCGTCGCCTCCTCCAGGGAGTCGAGCTCTTGCTGTTGTCGTTGTTGTTGCTGCTGCTCCTTCGACTCCCCGCGATCCACGTCCACCACTCGCGTCTCCCTTGCGCTCCATCGGCTCCGAGTCCGACCGGTTTCGGCTCGCTTCGGGTTCGCGCAACGACATGTAACGAGGGAGAAGCTGATGAGTGAGCAGCCAACAGGCGGGCAGGCAACAACAACAAAACAGCAACAGTAACAATGGCAAAACCAACAGGAACAAAAACAACAAAGACCACGAGTGAATAATGAAATTGTTAGAAAAATATTGCGGCTCCCAGCAGCGGACTCGTGAGGACGCCGCGGACCACGTCGAGCAGGGTCGCCGGGAGCCAAGGGGAAGATGGGGGAGGGGATCGAGAGGGGTTCGGGCCGTGGCGACGGCGACAGCGCTGACATTCGGCCAAAGATAAATGGCGAGAAGTACGAGAAAATCGAGGTCCCGAGACTTCGGTGACATTTGCTCAATTTAAATACGCATGGACTGAGAGCAACAGAATGCGAAGAGGAAATGAAAACGAAAATGACACCTAGAGGGAACGAAAAAATGTTCGAGAAATTTCGAACATGAGATCGATATGTGGATCATGAGAACAAGAGTGATTTGAAAAAAGTAAATAGTTTATTTTTAATTTTTGCTTAATTTCATTTTAATTTTATTTTTTAATTATCTTGTTATTTTGAATTTTTTAATTTTAATGAATTTTTTAGAGGAAACCCCATTTGAAAGGAGTGAAAATTAGAGAAAATGTTCATTAACCCCAAAAGTAAACTGACAAAAATCAGATCGGCGAAACTCGATCTGGAGATGAAAAAAATCGCACGAAAAAATCCTTTTGCATCGCGACCGCGCGATAAAACTGTCAAAGCTTCCTGCCTGGCCGGCCTCGAGGAAGGCGGCGAACACCGAAATCCGAAGGCTCAATTAATTCCGGTTTCCGCCACAAGGCCTCCTGCCGCCACCCCCAGGACGGGGTCCACGGCCACCTGACCTCTCAGGAGCCGAAGCTGGTGCCCGAGGCGATTTCCAAATGGAGTGAGGGGGCGAGGGAGATGGGGCGAGTGGTCGGCAAGCGGTCGATGTGTTGTCGATGGCCCGGAATCGGTTTTCATGCATCTAACGGTAACGCAACACGCAGCCTTTTGTAAACGATGAGCGTTAAAAGCATTTACCGAAACAGCAACAACAACACCGCCAACAACAACAGGAACAAGAAGTGCACATTCAGCAGCAACAACAACAACAACGCCAGCAAGGCAGTAAAATGATAGAAGACAGCGAAAAAGTGCTGCCAATGTTGCGGCGTTGCCAATAAAAATGTATCAGAGTCAAAAATCAAATGGCGTTCACGTAGTGTAAGGCAAGGCAACAGCAACAGCAACAACAACAACAAGAAAAACGCCCATGACAGCAACAATAACAACGATTAAAACGACAAAAAGCAGCCGATCTGGACGATTGCCAGAAAGAGAGTGTGTGTGAGAGAGCGAGAGGGAGACAGCGACATGGTGTTGTAGAGCGGAAAAAATGCGTGTCGCAACACGTTTCCAACAACCTGCAACAGCATTAGGAACGACTGCAATCATTGCAACAACAGTAAAAATCAGTGCAATGGGAAAAGAAACCACTACAACAACAACAGAGACCATTGCAATAACAACAACTGAAATCATTGCAGAAACAGAAACCTTTGCAACAACACAAACAAACACCGTATCAACAACAACCCTAACAATCGCTCCAACAAGTGGAAAAAATGCAGGATAAAAATAAAAATAAAATAAAATAAAATAAAATCAAATAAAGTAAAAAGAAACCCAAATAAAATAAGAAGGCGACAGAAATAGAAACAAATGCTAAATGGAAGATTTATGGCTGCTGGAAAGGCGAAGCGTCGCCGGACAGATAAGAAAATAGTCGGTGTACAGATAAAACGAATATCTGGGCGACTGGTCGGCGATGCATGCGAGCCAACGGCGTGCTAGGAGCGCGACAGGGTTGCCAGGCGGTTTCAGCATCGATATCAATCAGTTACCTATGGGTAATCTGATATCGGGGAAATTTCAGATACCACGTAAACAGGGGAAAATGGAGCAAAGACAAGACTTTGTGCCAAATAAATAAATCACAAACGAGATTTTCCAGTAAAACAAAATATTGAAAAAACCCAAAAAAATAAACCATCGAAGAATTATATAAATAAAATATAATTCGCAAAATAAAATCTTTCTTGCAAATTTAAAGACATTTTTTATATTTTAATATCATTTCATTTTTATAGATATGTAAAAAATTCTTTTCGTCTTTACAGTGTTGTAGAGGCGTTCCTGTGGCCTGAAATTCTCACGGAACGTTGGCAACTCCATGCCAGCGACTCCCATAAATTGTCGTCAGTGCAAAGTGAGGCGTTGCCACATTGTGGGTCTTTAAATTCAATTTATTAGCAAAGTGATTTCCTGCACCTCTTGGTTCTATTGCGATTGCTTCCTCCGCTAGACCAAGAGGCAGGAACCAAACAGAGGACCGTCAGATCCACAAGCGGGGGAGACAGAGACAAGGAAAGAGGGTCGAGAAAGAGAGAGAGAGAGAGAGAGGAAGTTGAGGGCGGGTCGGAGGGAGGGCAGTGACATGGGAGATCGCCGGCCTCATGACTGTTCGAGTTCATTAGCTGCACTCCCGACTCGACTCGCGTCGGCTCCACTCGACGAGCATCATTAAAAATGATTTATTTGAATGTGGAACGCGAAATCGTGTCTCGTTTCTGGGCCGACTTGACTTTGGCTTTGGGCCGAAGTCGAGTTCAGCCGAGTGGATTCGAGTATTGAGAACCTTTGCAAGGCGCTCGCATAACTCGAGCTAAGCGCCAAACTTGAAACTTGAAATCGATCGGGTTCCGAAGAAAGAAAATAATCGAAAACAAACGAAGAACAGCAATAAATTGTGTAAAATTCGCAATGGTATCGAGTTTCAAACATGAGAACCATTCGATCCGCGCGCGGAAGGGCAGTTCCAGTTGCGCGACTTCCTGTTGCGCATGGAAGGATTCGCCGCTTCCGTCGCCGACTCCTCTCAATGGCTCTCAATGGCCGGCGTTTCCATCGCAATTTCCCCTGCCTTCATCTGACGGCTTCGCAGCTCCGTTGATTTAAGTCAAGTGCCTACAGAGGGAGCCGCCTAAGAGAGCCTTAAATGGTCTCGAGTAACTGCTGTCGGTCGGAGGTGATCGAGGGGAAGAACAGAAAACAAACAGAAGCAGAAAACAAAATTAAAAAGCCTCTTGCTCTACAAGAGCCAACAACGGCGTTGCAAAACGCGTAGAAGAAGAAAATCTGAACAAGTCGTCAAATGAAACGGGGTTTGAAAAAAAAAAAAAAAAAATAGGTTTAAACAAAACGGTTAAGAAGGGGTAGAAAAAAAGAGTTAAAAACGGGGTTCAAAATCTCACTTGTGGTTGGCGAGGTGAGGTGGAGGGGATTTGGTTGTGGGTTCTCGAGGAAACCTAAGGTTGAACGACATTTTATGCAACCAGTGGCTTGCATAGAAAAGCCGCAGAACGAAAGAGAAGGAGTGAGTGAGCGAAGAAGAGCTCATATGGAAGCTATGGGAATTAGTGGTAAGGCTTCCTCGATGCAGCAGAGGAATTTCTAAGGCCTCGATATCTGCAAAAATATTGAGGTTGAAGGACCGACACAATAAATATAATAAATAATTATAATCCCCATTTGCTTATGGCATTCGATAAATGTCGATTAAATAATTACAATTTTGCGCCTCCGTCAGTTCTTTGAGACACTTTTCAAATTCCAAATGAAGACAATAATTTGTGATATGAGAACCTTCCCTAAGTACGAACCTTAGCTCCATAGCTTTTTCGCCGCGTTCTCTCTAAGATGTCCATATTCTGAAATTCCGCCTGCCCACCTCGCAGACTTTAATGAGAACTTTGGAACATCGTCGGTCTGAAAACGAAAGTTCTTGGAAGCTCGGGGCCTGTGGCAAGGGTTGCCAATGATGTTGTTGACGTGCCATCAACGCGAGCCCAGATCCCGTGTCCACGGGGTCGGACGGACCGGCTGCCTGTCTGTCTGGGGTGGGGTGAAGCCAAATGTGGAGAGGGGAACGAAAGGAAAGAGAGAGGGGGGGGGGGGGAGGAAGGAAGGAAGGGAAGACGAAACGATGTCGAAACAATTACAAATTGACCTCATAAATAAAAGTCACAGAGTGTTGTTGTCGACGACGTTACTGTTGTTGTTGTTGCTGTTGTTCTTGTACCGGTTGTTGCTTTGGTGCTCGTTTTTCCCTTTCCGTTTATTTTGGTTTTTGTTGTTGTTGTTTTTGTGATAGTTATTACTGCTGTTGTTGTTGTTATTCAACAAGTTGCCAGCTTCCAATATTAAATTCTTGCTTCTGATCTTGTTGTTGTTGCTGTTCAGTCTTCAATACTTTGTTATTTTCATATCTCTTGATAATGTTGTTGCCTCTCCATGTTGTTGTTTTTGTTCCTTCCCGTTCATGTTTGTTGTTGTTGATGTTGTTGTTGTATTGTAATTTAATATATCAACATATTGACAAAGTTCAATTAAATGACAATCAATCATTTTTAATGAAAGACAGCGACAGGAAGAGACAAAGTGTGAGTACGACGGAGACAGAGAGAACGAGGGAGAGAGAGAACGACAGAGAGTAATCGAGGTGGTGGAGAAGAGGAAGAACAAGCGATCAACGAGATCAGCATCAGATGCTGAAGCGTGGTCGAAGCCTACGATCGTCGTTAGCGATAGAAAGCAGGAGTGGAGAGAGGAGAGAGAGCGAGAGATGAGAAGAGAGCAATAGGAAGGGAGAAGGGAGGATGGGACACTACAGGGGAGGAGCAGAGAGGGAGAGAGAGAGGGGGAGGCAAACAACGAACCTGATAAGTGTTGTTGAAGCTCGAGAAAAGGTGCTGCCGGTGGGGAAGTTGCAGTGTTGTTGTTGTGCAGGGCGTTGTTGTTGTTGTTGCTGGTGATGTTGCTGTTGTTGTCCTATGTACTTGACGATATTGTTTTTCTTGTTGCTGTTGCTGTTGATGTTGACTTTGTTCTTGATGTTGATTTTGTTGTCAATGTGTGGTTGTTGTTATTGCGATTTCCTTCGCGAGCCAAGAATTAAACGAGTTACAGAACAACAACTACGAAACCAGTTCGTCCAACGATCGCTCATCAATCGTCGTCACTGCTGCACCGGTTCTTGAAAGCCCGATGGAGACGCAACGATGTGCACGATGCGATCAGCGGGCGACCACGAGCGACAGAGACAGAGGCGAGCGGTGGAGAGGGGGAGGCGAAGGAAGCCATAAAAGCAGAGGAAGAAGCCCGAGCGGACGCCCAACGTGGACGCCTTGTGGAGGAAGCCGTAGAAGCGAGCGATCGTCACCGGATCGGAAACCGTTGAAGGCGATCGCGAACGCGATTCGAGCGATGATCGGCGACCCGGGAGAGGCCAGGGAGGGACCGACGACGGACGGAGTCGAGGCAGCAACGGCCGATCGTGAGCTGGAGTTGGAGCCGGGCGAGGAACGAGGGACAAACGATCGATCGATCGTGGATCGTGAATCGAATGTCGAGCCGGGCACCGCGATTTGGCAGAGAGGGAATTTTCGCCAGACCGAGGTCGTTTCGAGTCGTCTGGAGTTGCGATCCCGATGATTGAGCTGGGGCTGGAAGACAACCTTCTAACGCAATTTCACTCCTACTGGGAGCGATTGATTTATGCAGGGACCCCGCCCGACGCAGCCCCGGGGCCAGAGGTTCGGTCGAGAACTTCCTCGTTGAAGAGGACGACGGCCGGAGACGATGCGCGGTCTGAGACTTCGCACCTTTTATTCCCGCTTCGCACCTTCAACCTCTTTTTCCCTCCTTCTCCATTTCGCTCGCCCTTTGGTCGCCCTCCCTTCCTCGGCCTTCTTGACAACATCTCAATTTTCTTGACTTCCTCTTCTTTCTACTCTATCTTAAGTTTTCTTGAGCGAGATCGATTTCATAACCGCGAGCATGATCGAGGCCTGATCGCAAGCGCTCGGCCGAGCGACACCCGAGACGCCTCCGCCGACGCCTCTCCACGCCTTCAGCTGGCGCCGCCCCATTTTCACCCCGTCCCCTCAACCAGAGCTGCCCCCGTCCCCTCGATCCAGCACTTGCCCGAGCTGGGAAATCGCTTGGAATCGCCTCTCGTCTAACGGAGCCTGTAATTAAAACGAATTGAGCGAAATGTAAAACGTGCGCCTGCGCAGACATCGCTCGAGACCCAGATGCAGAAGCAGAGGCAGGGACGGAGGCAGAGTAAAAATCCCCACGAGTGTGAACAACATGGCCATCCATCCATCGCGCTCTCTTTCGTTTTTATTTCACTCTGGTTTCCATGTAAATCACAGTCAGTCAGTGGAGATGGGAGAAAATCATATTTGAGGGAAGATGTTTGGGGCAAGGCGACGGTGATAGGAGGAAGGGGACAAGAAGACGAAGAGGAAGAGGAAGGAGAAGAAGAACGGAAGAGGGGAAAACTCAGGAAAATAGATTGAATTTTCACATGTCTCTGGAGTTGAGAAAACACGATCATCATGGCTAAGCGCCGAGAGAAGGCTTTCGACATCAATTCGAGTAGAAGGTGAGAGGGCGGCAAAGACGGAGGAGGAGCAGAGAGATGAGGAGAGAGTGGGATAGAGAGATCGAGAGAGAGAGAAGGAGAGGAATGTGTATCTGATGGATGTGAGGAAACTTTGTAACTGTCAGCTGGCAGAGAGCGATCAAGATTGTGCTGCACATTATATTTTGATTAAATTCGCATGTTTGGCGATTAATTTTAATGCCCGACGAGCCGAATGGCGAGTGGAAGGGGCGGGCAAAGGGGAGTCGAGTTGATGAGTTCCGTCAAACATGACAACTGTATCGACCAGATACCGGCAGTTGGTGCGTGTCTGAGCCCGTTGTCTCATGCCGAGCACGTTCTCGAGATTCATTGCAGCTAAAATGTTGCTCATTTTTCGTTCCCCCCTTCGCTCTATCTCCGTCACTCCCTCCTCCTTCGTCTTCATTCGGCCTCCCACCGCTGTTGCTTTGCTAGCGTGCATCCGACAGATACTCCCCAAGTATCCCACGTATCTGCCGGCTTCGTTGACAACTCTTCGTGTGTGTCTCTTTCTCGCTCACTCCCCCTTCCCCCAACCCTCCCACGGTGTCCTTCTCCTTCTTGCTTCCTCTGCTTCTGGCTTATGATTTATTTGCTGACACGACGTCGATACTTTTTGTGCTGGTCGCCTTGTGTGAAGTTTTAACAAGACAAGGAAGAAGAGGAAGACAACGAAGGCGACCAACAACAACCCAAGCAGCGACACCAACATGAGCAACAACAACAACAACAACAACATTTTCACATGATTTATAAGCTTATGTTTTGCGTGTTCCTCTGTTGTTTTTGTTGTTATGGAAACAGTAGCAGATATTGTTGTAATCGTTGTTGTCATTGTTGTTAGTATTTCATTATTTTTGTTGTTGTCCTCGTTATTTCTGTTGTTGTCATCCGCGTTATGTTTGTTGTTGTTGGGGTTTCCTTCACAAAACGAGGTTTAATTGAATTTCATATTGGTTTCCATTTGAGTCGAAGGACACGACACGAGGATTCAAATGAAGAGAGGAGAGAGGCGGAAAGGGGCAGAGGGGGCGGTAGGGGGAAGGGGGAGATGGCAGAGAGATGTGCGGAAAAAGCGAGATGATGTACGAGGGAGATGTCGAGAATAGAAGCTGATAATGTGGAAGTTCTCCCCGACCAGGAGGCAGCGACTCAAGGAGACGGAGCTGAAGGAGCCGCCAGATCCACCAAAGGGCGCTGCCGAGGCAGCCGCAGCCACTTGAGGAAAACCTCGAAATGGCTGTCGTAAATCAAAGCCATCGACGGAGTAATGCACAACAAACAGGCATTTAATTGAAATAAAGGACTGAAGGCGGAGTCGGACGAACAAAGGGAAGAAACCTAAGGAGAAGGCGAGTGAGGACAGTGGAGAAGGTGGAGAGGAGGACGAGGAGGTGAAAGGAAAGGCAAGCAATTATTTTTCCATAATATTTCCACAACAAAATGGAGAAGTTGGAAGGGAAAATAAAAAACATTCAGTGAAAAATAAAGAGACTATTTGTTCCCTCTAAAAATGAATAAAAGAATTGTATAGTGGAAAAAAAGAAACAAATTCCTAAATAAAAGAAAATAGAATGAAATCGAAATGACTGATGGCAAATAAGAGTGAAATTCAGGGAAATTTTGATTTATTTCCACTCGCGAGCAGTTCCTTAGATCCGCCGCCTTCTTCTGACCACTCGACGTCTCCACCCGACACCCCGCGTCACTCCGCCCACCTCCCTCCCTCCGCGGCCCATCCCGCGATCAAAGGAGCCTCCGCCCCGCGGGTCTAATGCGTCGATGGCGTGTCAGGCATAAATCATCATCACCATCAACGTCACCATCGCCGTCATTCATTTCACATCTCTTACTTTATTTGTTATATTTTATTTTTTTTTATTATATTTTATTCCCTTATTCCCTTATGTTATTCATTTTTATTTTCCATACTTTTATTTATTTATTTTTATTTTCTCTTTTCTGCTACCGCTCATTAACTTCCCTTTGTTTTATTTTACCCCACATTTACTTCGCTATATTTCATTTTTTATTTGTTTTATTTTGCATTAATTCCCTTCTTCTCCACTCCGTTTATTTTTCATCTTTTTCCCTGTTATGAAGTCCTCATTTTTATGCCCTGTCTCATAAGAGAATAATTTTTATTCCCATTTCATATTACCTTACATCTAATTGCTCTGCTTTTAATTCCCCTACTTCATGGCGTTAAAATTTTTTTATTTTTTTCATATCAAGTTTTTTCTGTGTTTTTATGTTGGCAAATTAATTTTTTACTTTCATTGCCCAATCGTTGTTTCTTGTTTACTTGTGTCCTTATGTTTGGTTCCGTTGGGTTCCGCATTTAAAAATTGGTTGTGGTCGAGCTGAGCCCTGCATTCAGAATGCCTGCCGGACAGAAACTCAGTCGGACCGACAGACAGACAGCCAAAGAGACAGAAAACCACACAGCCAGAGAGGCCGAGAGTCGACTGTGGTCGCCTGGAGGCGACCGAATTGTGTGAATTCGCGCACTTGTCGACAGGTGGGAGTGCGGCAGGAAGAGCCAGGGAATGCGAGGAAAAGAGAGCGCGACAGTACAGATACGGGCAGAAGAAAGTGACGAAGGAGGAGGAGTGAAGAGAAGTGAATTGTGGCCAGGAAAACGATTTTAATCGAACGAAAGACAACTGTCGGTAAGGCGGAAGTAGTAGACAATGGGCGTAAGTTGTTGAGAAAATCCAGCGCCGATTTTCCACGCCTCCGTCTCGATGTCTAGCCAGCGGGATATCTGTCTGCGTTCAGCGACTATTTAACATTTCTCACGATCTCTGCGCAAATATCCATCTGTCTCTAACTGCTTCCCGAGCTGACTATCCAAGTCTTGATTGAAAAGTGAATGTTTTCCAACTGCGTGCTCTCTCTCTTCGCTCCTCAGTTTACTCCTTCCTCGCTGCTTTCTCGTTCTTGATGCAATTGTTGCATTTCTGGCTTCTTATTATTGTTTTTCTTTCTTCAGTTGTTTCGCGCTCTTGTAGTAGTTGTCTGTGGTGGTTGTGATCACTGCAATAGTAGGTTGTAATTGTTGTTGTTGCTGAAACGACACGCATGCGAACCGCGAGTCGCTCTGATTTTCGCTTTTATTCCATTTAATCGTCTGCAATCGTGCAAGAGCGAAATTAAAATGCAATCGTACGTTCGCTCACACGTCCATTGGCGGGTTCATTAAATGCTTCAGAAGCCCCGACAACAACGAGGAGTGGGAAATAAACAATTACGAAAATATTTTCAAAAACGAGAAATATAAAACTTCATATTAGGAAATTAGTTTTCATGGGGAAATAATAATTTATATATGTACGAAAAAAGGTTTTGAAGGTTCATTTTCGTAAATATAATATTAAAAATATTGAGAAACAAAAATTATTTTTGTTGATCATTTCCACAATATTAGCTTTAATGATTCTTAGGTAGTAAGTTTTGAAAAAATGTCTTAAAAATATGAAAAGAAGGTATTTTAATGTAATGTGAGCTGTCTTCTGATATGATGCTTATGTTATATAGTTTATTTTTTCCAACAAATACTTATAAGCAAATTTTTGCTTAATTCCTTCAGATCTATTTTGGGTCAGTGATCGAATGTTTCCTTCAATTGCTCTTAAAACCACGCAAAACTCGTTTCATAAACCAAAAAATGAAGGGGATTAAGAGAAAAAATGGAAAAATCCCTCTCCGTTGACAGAATCCCCCCGGTCGCTCGCAAGTGCCCCAATGGGATTAATTTAATCTTTCTCGCGACAACCGTCAGCCAAGCGTCAGTTGGCGCCGCAACCTTCGTGTGTTTCGAGAGTTTTCGGCGTCGCAATTTAATATTGAAATTTCATAATTTTTCCCCACCCAAACTTTGCGGAGCGCTTTTGTTGTTGTTGCTGCCGTTGGTGTGGGGCTCCTGGCATTATTGCTGTTCCTTTTTTCTTTTTGGTTGTTGGTTGTTTCTCCAAGCGAACATGTGTCAAGCTCTTGACACCCTCGCACTTTGAGCTCCAGCCGAGCTCGGGCGAAAACTTCTCATGGTACGCAAAAAATTACGCATTAATTGAATCACTTTTCACTCCACAACAACAACTACAAAAACAGTAGTAAAATATGCAGAGAAATTATGAGGGAAAAAAGGGAAATTTCCCAGAGTCATAAATTATGCGAATTTCTGCGAGCGGAAAAAGTGAAAATATTACGAATGAATTGTGATTCCTGCAACAACAAAAACAACAACAATAACAGCAACCACAGTGACAACAGCAACAACAATAGCGAGTACACAACAAAAACAACACCAACCACAATGACAACAACAAACGACTCGAACTCGTCCCAAATCCAAAGACACAAAAAGCACAAAGAAAAGTGAAATGCGTTTTTCCGTTGCAGGGAAATTAATTTTTTCGTTTCGTTTGGTTTTCATTTTCACTTGTTTGCCTCTTGCTTGACAGTTGGCAACACTGTTTAAATGTTGCATATGACTGCAGTCATAAATATTAATGCGAGAGTTGGCAAAGTGAAGCTATTTGTGTGTGTGTGTGTAAAAAGCGTCAGAAACATCTGTCCGTCTGTCACTGCAGCGAAACTTAAAATTCCCTTTGGGAAGTTTTTGCTTCGCCGAAGTTTTTCAAATGTGAAATTTATGCAATCTCATTTTATTACGCAGACTTGTAATCTCAGTGTTGCGAAGTAACTTCTTGATAAATTAGCATTTAACTTTCCGTCGGTAAAAATCAATAATTTAATGAAAAAATAAATCGATGAAAAACGTCGTGTGATTTTTGTTTTTAAATTGTTTTTTTTTTGTATTTTTATTGAATAATAAGAACTTCCCAGAATTCAACATTTAATTTTGAACAAGTTCCAGAGGAATTTTCTGGAGCGAACCAAGAAGATGTCTTCACGAATTCTCTGCGAAAATCAAGACCAAACTCGATCCACTTGGAGCCCAACTTCAACTCGACTTCAAGTTGAGAATTCCCTTTTTGGGGACGACAAACACGCCAAACAATGGGCGCATAAATCATGGATCATTAAAATTTCCACCCAACCGACGACGTGAGGCAACGCGGACGTGGACGTCGTTGGCAACGCCGCCGACGTTCGAACAGAATCCCAAAATTCCTGCTCATTGTGCGATGGCAAAAATGTTCGAGGGAAAAAATACCTTTCTGCGAAATGAGCGGCGGTGGGAGAGGGAGAAGGAGAGAGAGGGGGAGGGATAGGGAAGGAGGAGCAGGGAGGATCCCACGAACGCCGCGTGCTCTGCAACAATGAGAAAAGAATATGCAAACTTCATGTTCGAAGTCGGTAAAAATTTAACCTCTAAAATGAAAGCGACAACGTTTGTGACGACGACGGACGACAGCAACAAGGACGACGACTACGACAACGACAACTAGGGAATCGACAACGACGGCGACAAGCGTTGGCGGCCGTCCGTCGGTGGAGCCGAACGTTCGAAGTCAGAGTTAAAAGTTCTGTACATGCCAGACTGTACAGACAGGGTCATTAAATGGAATATTTCTGCGCTCTTGCAGACGTTGTAGTAGTTTTCTTGTTGTTGTTGTTCTTGTACTTATTGTTGTGCTGGTCCTTGTCGCATGTCGCTATTGTTGTTGTTGTGATTTTAGTCCTTAGAACCGACTTTGGCTGGTCTCGTTCTTGTTGTTGAGGTTGTTCGCGCAGAAATGGTTATTGTTGCCGTCGACGTTATTGCAGTAGATGTTGTACCGATGTTCCCCTCGTTGTTGTAGTTGCATTGGCTCGCTCTTGTTCGTTTGTCTCATTCTTGCGTCCACATCTTGACCGCGACAAGAAGATAGGAGGAAACGAGGAAAAGAGGGAGGAAATTGCGCAAAAGCATGCAAAACACATGCAACCCTGACAGCACGGGCACAAACGACGATTTCGCAGAAATCAACAACAAAAACAACAACATGGAAACAATACCGAAACATCCGCAAACACAATATGGACTAAAACAAAACAATACTGAAGAACGAAAAAAATTAAAATATGCACAAAAAAAAAAATTACCAAAAAAAACATCGAATCGTCTGCAAGACAATGAAACTGTCTTTCCCTTTAATGTGAAACAGGAACAAACGACGATTTCGCAGGCGATGGAGAGGAACATTTTAAGAACAGAAAATCAAGGAAAAGTTCAAGAAAATGTGTGGCAAAATTTAAAAAATTTCAAGGAAAATTCAAAAATTGTCGAAAGTTAAAATGGTTTTTAAAAGAAACTGAAAAATTAATGATATTAATTAGATAATAATGGTGAAATTTGTTCCATACTTTTCAATATTTTTTCAATTTTGTGAAAATAAAAAACAAAACGAACAATAAAAAATTACCATATGTGGAAAAACTGCCCACTTCTGGAAACCTTCCGACATTTACAACTTCATTGAAAGTGTTTATTTTGAAACACACTCAAATGTTTTCCACATTTCGATGTTTTCGGTAATTTCGCCTTTTATGCGAAAGCAAAGCACACCAAGGCAAAGGGAAACGGTGGAAAAATCCTTGTTTTGAAAAAATAAATATTTCTTATTTTTGCTTCCATCGTAAGGGGAGCCAACCGAGCCACATTAAGAACACAACAACAGAACCGATAAAAAATAACAAAAACATCGAGACGAACGGGAAACATCAAAGAAACCGCGAGATCATGTTGATGATTTGTCTTGTCTTCCGATTTGCCATACAACGAGCTCTCCCCATCTCCCCCTCGCACGCGCTGTCCTTCTCTCCCCGTCTCTGTTTCTCTCCCTGTCTTGGTCCATTCATCTGGGACTCGGTCTTTCCACCCATCCGTCCCTCCGGCCCCGTCTCCATCGTCCATCTGTTTGTCAAGTCATTCGTCTGTCTACGTCAGCTCCTCTGTCTGTCCGACCTTCTCGTTCCTCTGCCTCCATCCGTCCGTCCGTCACTCGTCTCGATCTTTCGGTGTTATTTTCGAGGCGCAGGCAATTTCAAAGGAATTCCAGACCCTGCAGCCCCGAACTATTCCACTGTTTTGCATACAACTCTGTATATCAGTCTATCTCTGCTCTTCTCTGTCTATGCCGATGTCTGTCCGTCCGTCCCTTGACTGTCCTCCGTTCGCTGTTTGTTTATGTTGGTGTGCGTGTCTTTTCATTTCTTTCTCGCCTTCTTTCTCCTCTTGTTAACTAAACACGATCATTAAAAATCCGTTTCTCAAACGATTTCCCTGCATTTTTCAACGCGAGAATTAATTAAAACATCCAAACCAACACGTTCTCCATCTGCCTCCCACCCCCTCTCTGTCCCTGTCTACTCATCGATATCTCCTCCCTCAACTACCGTGCCTTTTGATCTATTTTAATGCCTCGCCTTCAATTTACTCCAATTTCTTAAAAATTCGTATTATCTTCCAGGTTTTGTTTTATTTGTGTTGTGGATGTTGTTTGGGATTTTTCTGGCTCAATTAAGGAAACTATCGACTAATTGATCTTTTTCGGATTCATTTCATATGGCTTTGTTTGGTGGTTGATTTCCCGATTCTTCAATCTTAAGTTTTCAATGAGATAATTCTGTTGAAATTGGGGATTTAATTAAAACTACAGAGCTTTTCAGACTGATCTTTTATTAGTGAGAATTTTAGTGGAAGGGCTTTTTTACTCACTGCAGTATTTACTTTAGCTATCGGGAAATAAACAAATCTGAGATTTACATACCTGGAATGAGAGAAGGAGAAATTTATTAGTATATGGTAGTTAAAATTTCACTATACATATTTTATTGTCTTCTATGGAGAATTTTTATTCTGGAACATTTAAAGTATTTTCTTATATGTTTTCAAAACTTGTTTTTATATTTTTTTGCAATATTATTTTAATATAATAAAATTAACATAAAAGCAATTTCAATTTCCTGTATTCCTGCGATATTTTTATTTTGTTATGTGCTATAAAAATTGTAGTATTGTGACTTTTTCTTTTTTTTCTGTTTTTTCAAAAACCTATCTTCATCAATATAAATCTGAATATAAAATTGTATTATTATTCGACTTCAACAAATCATCCGCTCTGGCCGTAGTTTGTTTACCTTTCTCACAACAACACCTCGTGTTAAGAACCATAAAAACCCTGTCTAGTTCTGATCTATCATCCGGCTTATTAAAAATTCAAATACAAATTGAAGGAAATAAAACCGAAAGCAGAATCCGAACCCGAGCCTCGTCGACCACTTGTGATGCCATCGATCGATCGATCGCAAACAAATCGAGTGGCCAGACGACATTATGACACTTTTATGTGACAGCTGTCAGAAATTAGCACAACAATAAAAGAGGCTTCAAATCGCAAAAACAACCACAACAACAAAAGCCTATGCCTGGCTTAATTATGCGAAACCCCGAACAAGAGAATTCATTGTAAACGAGAACCCATAAAACATCGATAACGATAACAAATTGCAACTGATTTTTTTTACGATCTCTTAAACAAATCGAAATTGAAAACGGGTTTCTAAATTAAGACTTCATTGTTTTTGCTCTGCGGTTTTGTTTTTTCTCTTTTGTTATTGTACTTAAAGTTCTTGTCAGGCGAATTGTTGTTGTTGGCGATGCCGTTGTGGCGGCAATAATCGTTATTGTTGTTGTTGTAATATCACGGCTCCAACGCAATTGACAAAAGCATAAAATCGATAGTCCGACGGGAAGGAGACGGCGATAAACAAAACCAAGTTGACGACGACAGCAACATACGAAGGCAAGAACAAGAGTAGAGTACCATAAATAAAACAACAACTACGTGCTATTCGATAGCAACAACAACAGCACCACGCTATATTAGTTAAACCGAATCGATCGAAGGCGCGGAAAATGAAGAGAATAAGACAATAAATCGCAATTGTGCGAACGATCGTTTCCAAGCAATAAACATTTATTTCTCCACCACCCAACCCCCTCCCACTCTCGAACGAGCCAACAAACAAGGAGGCAACAAACGCAAAAATAAAAGCAAAGTAAGAGGAGAAACTAGAAATTAGAAGACAAAAACTAGAATGAAATGCAAGAGAATCATCAAGATTAGCCGCGATCGGAACCATCGGCAACCGATAGCCTCGCTTGCCGGTCCCCGTGGTCTTCGCGGCCAAGGCAAAGCCAAAGACAAAGACAACGGCAAAGACAAAGTCCACCATCCGCAGAAGAAGAACAAGAAATTCTCGTTATTCAAATTTCCGATCTGTTTCTCTTTCGTTTCGATGTCTTCCATTTCGATGTCGTTCCATTCCATTTGCGGAACTCGCTTGGAAAGATCGGGCTCGTGATCTTGGCAGAACTTCTTTGGCTTGGGCTGAGTATTTTGCAGAAAGACAAAACCAAAGGAAAAGAAGAGAATGAACAAAAACAAAAACGAATAAAGCAACAACAATGAGAAGAACCACAGCAACAACCACAGAAGCATTCAAAAGCCATTCCCAGCAACAACTGTTCTAGTTTATCTGGTGTCGAAAATCGTGAACTTTTTCTTCTCGTTAAGTTTCGCATATCTCGTTCCGTCCATCTCGCTCCCTCTCACTCTCTCTAGCCCTCTGCTCTTCTTCCACCCACAGAACTTCATGGACAATGATCCGGTTACTTCGATGCCTTCGTTGTTCTTGTTGTTTTTCTTCTTCTTTTTGGGTTCACTGGGTTCAGCTGAATTTATGTTCGCGCTCGTTTGGCTCGTTGTGCGGGTGGTTTTGTTCTTATTCTTATTGTCGTTGTTGTTGCTGTCTTCCTCTTCCCCCTCCGCTCCTTCCAGCTCTTCTCTTCCCCATCCCACCATTATCTTCTTTCTCCATTGGACTCCGACGTGGTGATCGCGTGGTTTTTCGCTCCATTGTCTTTTATTTCCATTTTTGGCTCCATTGATTGATGTTGTTTATTAATCAAGTTTTCTTTGGTCTCATGTTTCTTGTGATGCCTCCGCCCTTCCTCTTCCCCCGTCACTCCCTGACGCTAACCCTGTCCCTCCTCTTTCGCACTCCCCCCATTCTTCACTTCCTCACTCCCTCTAATTCCTCACTTCCCATTCCCCCCCCCCCGTTCCTCCCGCATTTTTCTCCCCCTCTCTCTGGTGTCGGCGCCTTTGTCTCGTTGCGTTCGTTCGCGGTCCTCTATTTTTAGGACTCGTTTCCGACCGCTTCGATCGTGGATCGCGGCGTTGCCGGATTCATCGCATCGGATCGCATCGAATCGGTTCGTATCGCTCTGCGATCGCGTGTTCCACCTCGATCGCTCATTAGCTCCCATTTGCGCCCAGTTTTCCCGGCTTCGACTTCGCCGCACTTCGCCTCGTTGGGAGCATCTGCAGCTTTCGGTTCGGTTTGGTTTGTTTCGTCCACCTTCTCTCTCTCTCTCTTCTGCACCTCCGTCTCCGTCTGCCCGGACATCGCTTCTGGTCATACGCAATTTGACGGAACCGACTGAGGCCCCGGCCCCGGCCCAGGCCCATCCACCAGGCCACCAGCCATCCAGCAACCGGTAATAAATCCTCATTTTATGGCCCAATCTCAAGAAGGTTTCACTTCTGCGAACGTCCGCGCGAACCAGGAAAAGTGAAATTCCGAAGTCGTTGATTCGTAGAAGAACCCGGAATGAGTTGTGAACACGGAGTTGTTGTTGTTGTTGTTGTTGTTGTTGTTGTAGAGGTGAAGGAAGAGGGGGAGGAGAAGGAACAGGAGGTGGAGGAAAAGGGAAAAGCCTATAAGGAGATCATTTGGGAGGCGTGTGCGGAGAGATATATGGCGGCGTCAAATGGGGTGAACGAAGCAAGACATCGGAATGTTGGAAATAGTCCATCACTCAAGGAAAATGTCAAAAAATAGATTCGGCCTGGGCTACATAGAGCTGATGTCATTTGAAAAGTCGAGGGAAGTTTTCCGGATCGTGAGGGTATGCAGGGGAAACCCCTTCAAACTTACAGTCCATTAAGAGTTCATTAATGCTCAATACGAAAATAGACATTTATAAAACTAATTAAGTCAAAGATGCTAAAAATATCAGAATTCGGAGGGAAAACCAAAACAAGAACTAGAGGAAATAGAGACATTTGGTCAAAAATTATTTCACAAAATATCAGTTCGTTATTTAGAAATTATCTCTGCTAGGAGAATATTGTAAATGTTACTTTTTAAATGATCAAGGTTTTTAGTAAAAAATTATCAGCTCTCTATAATCAATCTCTAAAGCTAAATCATTAATTGACGCAAAAGTGAAGCCATAAAGTAGAAAACCTCTCAAAGCCGGAGCCCAATGACTAAATATTTCATTATGGACAGTGGTTTTAATTGCAGGCCTTGCAGAAAACATAAAACCGTCAATTATTTCAATTCAACTGGAACAACGTGGCAACAAATTAATTAAAAGTATTTTTTCTGCCGATCGAGACTGAAATTTTAAGACATTTTCAACACATTTTTTTTTTATTATTTTACTTGCAACCGTTTTTATGGTCACTATTTTTATATTTCCTTGTTTTTTTTTCATATTATTTTCAATTTTATTTTTACTGTTTTCCTACGTTAGTTTTTTATGGTCACACATTCTACAAATTTTATTATTCGGTTTTGGAAAAATATGGTCACAATTAATTGACTTCAAAGACTAGCGATCGTTCAGTTTAAATGGACATTTCGGAAAAATCAACGAAATATTCGCAGAGTTGTTCGATCGGCGATAACAAATATGGCTAATAACAACAACAACACATATCGAATACCGCCAACAGATAGAGATTTCAAGCGAAGATATTCGGCGAAAATAATTGGTCACAACATGAGCGAGCCTGGCTTTAATAACTATATTAAATATTTCGCGACGATAATTTAGGCGACTGTCACTCGCTCGATCAACCCAGTGACAGTTGGTCGTCACGAAAAATAAAAAATATGGAAATAAAAAAAGCGTTTGTTCAAATGTGGCAACGCCTGTGGACGGCGTCGCTTTGTCAAGTCGGCCGCGTCTGTCAGGCGGGATTCGAACACGCGGCCACAGTGACATTTCTGTCAGGCCGCCGGCCGGTTGGCTGTCAGTCAGTCAGTCCGCCAACCCCTCCATCTGTCCGCCAATCTGTCTGTTTGTCCGTCGGTCCACTCGGTCCGTCCGTCCACCTGTCCGTCCGTCCATCGGCCTACCACTCTTGGTGAAAACCGGTTACTTTTCCTATTTTTCATTAATTTTCACGTTCGGCTCGACGATGGTGGGGTTTTCGTTTCTTCCTTCGTTTGAAGTCGTGGCAGTGGACGTTGTTGTTGTTGGAGTGGTGGTCGTAGTTGTTGTGATTGTTTTGTGTTTCGGTTGCAATTAATTTCTGTCCGCCATATTGCAATCCTTCCGCCCTCCCCCGCCCCCAATCGCACTCCTCGATCGCCTCCTCCGTCGCTGCCTGCGATGTTGGTTTTAATGAAGTGTTGCCAACTTGTTGTTCTCTGTAATTACTTCATTTTGTCAGAAGTTGTTGCCGCGGCCCAAACGTTGTGGCAACACAACAGTTGTTGTTTCAACTATTAATATTATTGTTGTGTGTTGTATGTTGTAATTTGAAAATTAATTAAATTACAATTATTACTTTTTTCCGAAAAATTGCGATTTTTTCCTTTTCTCAACAAGTGAGAATTGCAATATTTACGTTTTTTAAATCTATTAACTCAGGACCGCCTGGCCTGCCTTCCTGCCTGTGGCTGCGCACCGTCTTTGCCACTGCCTAAAAAGCCTTCTCGTGGCCGATAATGGAAAACATCCAAACTAATTGCTTATGTTTATTTTATTTTCCCAGATTTCCTCTTTTAGCGACTGGTCTGCTCCCATGGGATCGTGCGCTGGCCCGTTCACAGCCAGGTGGTCTCCCTGTCTCTCTCTCTCTCTCTCCCTTTCCCTGTCTTCGACTTGCTCTCGGTCGATCCTTTTATAGGCTATCAGTACAAACGATATACATTGGCGTTTGATTTATGATGGAGTTCGCAACTGGGTTTCTGCTAACTTTTTTCATAGATTTCTTTGACCACAATCCTCGTATATTCTTGTAATAACAATTTATTTAATTTTTTCATACATTTTTCTATATTTGATATATTTTTATATATATTTTTTATCTTTATTACTTTTAAAACAATACGTTGCTTCCTGTCCTTCTCTCCACATACGCCAGCCGCCATTGGCATCTCCCTGAAATCCCTCGACCCATCTGTCATTCGTCTTCTCCACCTCTCTGCCTTCCTCCCTCCCTCTCTCTCTGTCTTCGTGTCCCACCGTCGCTCCTTCGCTCGTTATCGGCGCTCTCTAATGACTCTTGACTTTTCGTAACTTGGCTAAAGTTGAAAACTTTTTGCCTGCTGGTTTTTCAATATATTTTTTGTTGCTTATTTTGTTTTTTTTTTTTTTTGTTTTTTGCATCCATCTCTGCCCTGCCAACCTCAGTCCTCTCTCTGGCTGCCTCCCCCCGCCGTGCGGTGAACTTTGCTCATCTCGCGTTGCCAACAGAGACCTTACCGCAGGCATCGTAAAATTCAGCTTATTATGTTGGCTATTAATTTTACAGCTCTGGCTCTGGCTGGACCTCGAGACCCGCGACACGTTGGGTGTGTGAGTGCGACAGGGAATATCTGCGTAACGATGAAGGATACATGTGTGTGTGTACGTGTACATGTGTCTGTGTATTTGCATCATTACGTGTGAGCCTCGAAACCCATCGGCATTGCATAAGCATTTGCGGCTCATGTGGTTAGATCTCTCTCTCTCTCTCTCTCTCTCCCTTCTATTTTTCGTTGCCACAGTTGGAGAGGAAGAGTGACAAAGAGTGAGAGAGAGGCACCTACGAGAAGAGATTTAAGTGGGACTCTCGTAGAAATTATGATTAGTTTAGGAATTTATTGCGGGATTAATTGGAATTGTTGCCGGAGCCTGGCCCAGAACCAGGAACAGTGGGACCAACACCAAGCCTCCAACCAAAAACGAGCAAACAAACTGTAAAAAAGGTTTTTAATGTCAGATGAGAGACAGGAAGGAAAATGAGAGCTAATAAAATGCCCGGCTTCACCTCAGGAGGCCGCGATCGCCGGTCTTTGTCGCTCCATGATTTCCTGTTGTTGTTGTTGTTGTAGTCATCCGCAATGTCAACGATCACCGAGAAGTTTCCTTCATCGGCTGGGATCCAACAGCGCAACAACACCAACAACAACAACCAGTCTCTATTCTCTAAACTTATATTTCTTTGGCTGTCTCCGCGTTTGCAAAACCAGAAGAAATGAAGACGAAATTAACTTTTGATGATCTTTAGTCTGAACTTGATTTACGATGCCCGCGGTCTGATGTTGTTGTTGCTGTTGTTGTCTTTCGCAGAAGCCATAACCGTTATGGGTTTGGTGGTCCCTGGTCAGCGGTGGAATTTCCCCCGAATCGAGGTCGCGGAACACCGAGGGTCATAAAAACAACGCTCCAAGCTGCAAGGGTTCCGTAGGGTTTATGAGAACCTTGAGTTCTTTGAGTTCGGAAAGCACGTCGGAAACGTGTTGTAAGGAAGCGAAATTCGGTGATAACGGTCGGTCGGATCAATCCTATTGGATCGAATTAGCAGCAATAAACATCAACTCCCAAGACTAGGGAAAATTTCTAAATTAATGAGGGAAGTGAGAAGACGCAGGTTCCACCAGAAACCAACCACTTCATCACCGATGTGACCGGTTGTGGAGTTGGAAAATTTCCCTTCCTCGGAGCCATAAAATACCCATTACTCGCGGTGCATCAGCTGGAGTCGGCCACGGTACGGCTTCCCGTTGGGTTGGAAGAAATTTTGGTCCTCCTTTTCAGCTGCTGCTCGAACTTTGAAATGTTCCGACACGATCGAGTTTTCTGAGTTCTTCCACCACTTGAACGGAAAATGATGTCATGTAGTTGTTGTTGTTCTTTAAACTTATGGTGTTATTGTTGTTGTTGTTAGTTTGGTCTGGTTATTGGTGTTGAAGTTGGGGTTGTTGTTTCAGTCATTGTTATTGTTGTTGTTGTTGTTCCTCTTGTTGTAAAATGCATTTCTAACACCTCGCGTCTGTAGCGAAGCAATTTCCTTTTGCATTTCAATCAACGCGCCCACAGAACGGACTTCAAAGCGAACAGAACTCAGTGAGTGGGGAAAAAAATCAAAGCACTTTGACGGAACGACGAAGCAAAGGAGACCACGCAAGTGAGGGGGTTCCGGGACTTGGCCCCGTTGGAAGTGCGGGCAAGGTGTTCGGTAGGCCTGGTTCGTTGCTGTTTATAATAAATTAAAGTACTTCGAAATAAAGGTAAATCTAGGTGTTTAAAGAAAACTAAGAGAATTTAGGAAAACGATCATTCAAATTCCCATCCATCAGTGAGCTGGGAAAACGTAGCTCCAACTTCTGTTTATAATAAAACACCAAACACTTTAGTGAGTAACACTTGTGGTAGGATCATAAATTTCCCGCTGAGAACTCAATTTCCACCCGGGCCGAGAAATATTTCAGACTAAAGCCAATTGAAGTAAATACAAATGCTTTTCAATTTTCCAATAGTCTATTTGAAAAGTTATATCTTTTAGTGAATCTTCTGCAATAAATGTTCTCGGTACGTATAAATTTCAGCTGAACCAATCATGTTCAAGAATTATTTGTAATAAATAAATTCGTTCAAAATGTGGGGAAAAACAAGTTCAAAACGGAAAAATCTCGTTCATTTAAACAATAAATTTCTCCGGCGTGCGATAAATTTCCCCCCGTGGCGCCAGCTAATTTCCCGAAATATCAATAAAACCGAATTAATATCGGGCCGCGGGTGGTCGAGCCGTCAATGGCCGTGGCGCGTGAAATGAAATACGGGGGACAAAAGCCAATGGCCACGACAACAATCGGCTGGACCGACACCACCGGTCACCGCCCGACCCTCGACCACCACCGTCGTCCCTCCTGCTCCGGGAAACCCCAGCGGCTGGAGTTCGGGCCAGCGATAATGATTAGTTTCAATTAAGGCGACGGAAAATAACAAAAATTACAACAATTGCAGATGAAAATTACACAATTTGGCGACATGTGAAGCACGAGCGAAATTTATGAAAAATTACATCCGAGTAAGGGTAGTTGGTTGTTGTCGGCATCAACCTACATCCCCTAAGAAGCGGGTGGGTTGGAGAAAATTTGCTCCTTCAAGATAAGGCTTCTTACCATGAGGGGAAAATTGAAATTGCCGCGGGGTCGGAGAAGGACGTGAGGCTGTGGCGAGGGATGATTTGTGGAATAGAGATAGAAATCAACTGCGGTGTCCTCGAGTGGGGTGTCGTCACAGGTCGGGCAGGCGTGTCTGAATCGAGGCGAGGGACGTTTGTTCTTAATCAGAATCCACCGAAGAAGGACTCAATTAGGGAGTCATTCCGGGCTCCAAGGACTCCGGCTCCAGGGAGTTCCTGATACGCCCTCCGGGGCGAGGTCAAAGGAAAGCACAATTGAGAAGTCGCCTTTGCGATATTCACATCGATCAAAGTGGGAACTTCCCCATATTCTTGGCGAATCTGAAGTTTATGATGTTTTTGGCGTCAGGCAAATGGATTCTGCACCCCGCCCGCCCGTCGCCGCCGCCTGGATTCGACGACAGCATAAAGTGCAGCAGACCGTTGTAATTTCATGTCTAACAAGACCATGAGCGGAAGAGAGACGGAGACGGGGAGACGTCGTGTGCGCTCGAATAACAATGTGAAAATGTTCGCCGGGAAATGGCTTTTCCCCGGAAAAGGGATATTTATGAATTTACTTTTATTTGGGTTTGCTTTTATTTTTATTTTATGTTTGCGAAATCCATTGGAGGGAAAAAATTACGAAAAATAACTCTAGGGTCTTGAACAATCGACGTCTAAGGAGTTGGATTTGCGAGACTTTCCAAGGAGAATGTTTCCTCAGATTTCTGACTTTAATCCACTTTTAATATTTTCCTTTCAGGGCGGTTTTCCACAAACTCCTCCCGCATTACTTAAATCGTGCGTCTCGCGTTCCCCACAACATAATGGGAATTTCCATTATTTACGGTACGGTATCGAAAGCCCATTGTTGGGTTTTTAATCTGCAATAAAAATCCCGAAATGCCGCCTAAGCTTCTTCCAGGGAAATCCCTGCAAATATTTGGTCTTTAATCAACCCTTGAGTCGATTCGCCCCCCTTGAGTTTGTTCTCCCCTTGTAGAACTTTAAAATGTATTTTTTTTTTGCCTTCCCGTTCTCTAATATTTTCATCAACTATAAAATGATGATCGTCATTATGATGAGCCGAGGGTGTACCGTCGTCGACAGCAGTCGAGGGTGTAAAATGCAATTACGTCGGGCCGTCCTGATTCAGCCCAGCCCTAGAAGAGGACGACGACGACGTCTGGGTGGAAATTCGTCCGAGTCATCTTGGAAATTTCCACCCTCGGCTGGTCGGCGCCCGTCGCCGCCAACCCAACCGACGAGGCATGAGCGGCAAATATTTATTTTCTCAATAAAAGTTGAGGAAAGAAGGAAAATATGAGGAGACCCTCATGTACCGATACAGCCACGATGCAATGGAAATATCAACAACAACAACAATATTGGTAATAGAAAAGAACAACAACAATCGAAGTTTGGTCCAAGTCTTGTCGGCCCAAAAACGTTCGGATAAGCCGGAAATTTTGCCCATGGACGCAGACATCCATCGATCGGATGTGGTTTACGGAGGACGAAGGACGAGAGGATGAGGGACAACAAGACAAGGGGAAAAGTTGGAGTTGGAAGAAAACACGCTCAGTGCCTCCGGCCTCACCCTCGTGGTCGACCGTCCACGATCTTCCCTTCCGTTCGGTCGGCTCCGAGCACTTTGTGCAAATTTCCCTGCAAGCTTCAGGCCGGAAGTGATTTCAGCGCTTCCGGGTGGAAGTGCCAGACCGAGGGGGAGGCGTCGAAACGGCGGCCGAGTGGCCGAGACGCCGAAACAGCCTCAGGCCGGAGGACCAAAAACAAAGACCCTTGGCAAGGCATATTGACAATCAATAATAAAACTCACGCTGATGGCGAGGGGAAAGTAAAGAAAGAAGAGAGAGAAATAGAGGAAATGGCCACGATGTCGATGGGGAGAAGAAGAAGTTGTAGGATGCGGAAGTTGTCGCGGAAAGTACCGAGGCAAAATAAGAGAAAGGATGTTCAAGGGGACAAGAGGACAGAACAAAGACCGAGAGTTCCTGAGGAAGAAAGATGGAAAAGGAAAATAATGAAGAAGCGATGCTTATCTTGAGTAGAGCAGGACGAAAGGAAGTTGACGGAAGAATGAAGAGAAAACCAGGACTTGAGACGTACAAAAGTGTACTCGAACTGAAGAAAAGTATTTCCCTGTGTGTGGAATAAGGAACTAAAGGAAATCCCTTCGTAGTTGTCGTTGCTACTATAGAAAAATTCCTCAAAAACGTACCCCGAATCATTTCAGAATCTACCCTGGAATTGAAAGAAACACCAACATCTTCCAACATTCGACTGGAACTGAACTCCCCGGTCACCTTGACTTGGTCCAAATTAAATGTGGCATCGCCGGGACTCAGACTCAGTTCCGACGGCCGACAGTCGGCATGGGCCAGAATTGCTAACGGCGTGCGACTTAAACTAATTTTCCAACGACAAAGAACGAAGTCGGTGTGGGCGAAACAAAGAGGTAGAGGGGAAGAGACAAAAATGAGGAAAAAATGAAAAGGAAACTTGAAAGAATGGAAAAGCATGGGAAGAAAGGTTTATATGAGGGTGCCGGAAGAAGTCAGAAGTAAATTGAAGGCTTAAAGGGAAAGCACAAGAGAGAGAGATATCGTAGGAAGAAGGCTTCAAGAAAAAATCGAAATCGACGGGATGAGACCGAAACTTTTCATGGACTCGGGGAAATTTTCGCAAAATTACCTAGTAATGGTGAATATTTTCGCCCATCCCTTGAAGCTGACGCTACAGCACGAAGCCAAACTTACCGACAGAGAGAGAGAGAGAGAGAGAGAGAGAAAACAGAAATAGGGAAAACATTCCACCCACACGTCGTCGCTTGCCCGAGATGAAACCGAGGGAAATTTTGTAATTCGAAACTTTTCGCAGTCTTCGCTTGGGTTTCCGTCCTCGTCCCCGATGGTCGGTTATGGATTGGCGTTGTCGGAGTCAAGTTTGTTGTTGTTGTGAATTTTGTTGTCATTTCAGTTGTTATTGTAATTTTTCGTTTCTGTTACTGCTGTCGTACTTGTTGTTGTTGCTGCTGTCGGTGTCAATAATACAGGCGCAGCCGTTGACAAAGGCTCCAAACCCCACTTGGCCCGATTTTTTCTCTCCCGGAGATTTTCCCCTCAATCTTCCCCTCCCCCCCTACTCCTTCGACCGTGGCCTCTCCTCCTCCTCCTCATCCGAGTGGGATTTGCAAAGCGTCTTAAAAACAAATGTGGGTGGACGTCGAAAGTTTGGGTGGAGCAGGGAGCAGGGGAAGCAGATGGAGATGGCGAGGCAGACGCAGTGGGAACCAGAGGAGCGAAGTGAAAAGGGGGAGGCCACGATGGGAATGGAAATTCTTTAATGTGCACGTCTGCAGCTGAGATTTAATTTGGAGGCCTCGGCGAATTTTGTAAATTGAGATTTTTGGGTTGCAGGGAGGGGTTTTGGTGGGAAAGAGATTAGGGATAATCTCTGTTGAGCGAGAGAGAGGGAGGGACATAAAGGAACTGGAGTGAAAATTAGATGCAAAGTGGAGGACTAGGGACCAGGAAGGGACGGAAGGAGGCTGAGGCTTAAGTGCTAATGGTGCGAATTTAATTGTAAAACGGATGCTGATGATGCGACTTCTCTCATCACTTCGATAGGAATGGGAGATTAGAGTGAGGAATTGAAGAGAGGTTTTGAAACCATGGATTCAAAGAAAAAAATTCCTTTTCAGTTGGAAAACTAGACCACAGTCATTTTCATAAGATTTCCAACTAATCCCAAGACCAATTTGTGTTTTCTCGACTACTCGTCAGCAGCTTCCTCAACTTTCTACCCTAATTTCCCACACAAGCAATACTTTCTTCCTTCCTGCCTTCGTTCCTCTTCTTCTTTCCACGATCAACCTAGCCCTACATTCCCGATCTCTCTTCAACTTCCTTCAGTTGTCTATCATCTTCTAGCCTCTTCACGCCGGCTTGTTTTTTTTTTTTGCTCACCCAAACTCCGAGGAGATAATGGATCATAATCAAGAGCCCGGTTAATCGTTGGCTCACGTGCGAAAAAGAGTAATCGTTATCCGCCCATTGACCATGTCTCGTTGGCCCTCGTTCCCTGACGCCCAACCCCACCCCCAACCCTCCAACCGCTCCTCAACTGCCCGTCGAGTTTAACTCAAGATAATTTATAAAGTGCGACCTGAGTGCGGTTGCTGTTGTTGTTGCTCTGTTGTCGGGCCCCCTTCGGACCGCCTACAAGATATAGCCTACTTTTTGGAAACAACCGAGAGAGGAGGAGGGGAGGAAGGTGGCGTGAAGAAGATCAGAAAAACGTTGTTGAAGACGGAGAAGAAGTTCAGAAAAACTGTGAGAGACATCGTTAAAATACCGTAAAAATACGTTATAATGAGGCGAAGCCCAGACCCTGGACCCAACCCAGAGACGAACTCGTGAATCGTGGGGCGGAGGCAGAGGGAGTCGCCGGATGAAGCCGGAGCAAAGTCGGCCATCGTCTCGAGCTGGACGGCGTATGTTCCAAATACGACAACAGCAACGAGAGTAATCAAAATAATAATAACAACAACAATGAAATACCAACGGAATTTGGGATTCAGAAAATGGGCCGAAAAATGGTTCAACTGGACCAGAGGAACAATGGCCAAAAAACAAAAATAATGGATAAAAACCACAACAACAATGGACAAAATCCACACCAACAATGGACTGAGAAACAACAGCAGCATAGTAGAAAATACATTAAAACTGATTTAATGACTCAATCAAGAGCGACAACAACAACTAGAATTGCACGAAAAAAATACTCAAAAAAAGAACCAAAAAATACAACTACAAAAATGGCACCACCAACAACATCGAAAGTAACGAGCAACGAGAAGACAACAACAAAGAGATCGAGGGTAAAAATTGGAGGGTTCAACAAATGAAGTACCAGCAGCAGCCCGGGTAGAAGCTTTTTTCCTACCACGAGGTCTGGGCCGCACTGTGCAGAGCGAGACACCGAGCACTGTCCACAAAGAGACCCCTACCATGGGCGAGAGAGAGGCACAACAACATCCATGGTAGGGGCAATTGAAAGCTTCTATAATAATTGCCAGCTTGATATGCCAAGTGCTTAACCTAAGTGCGCGTGGGCGGAGAGAGGAGAGGGAGAATTGCCAGCAATTTGTGAGCTCATGCGATGACGACGACGCCGTCATCAGCAACATGTGTTCATGGAGCGATTTAAATTCTTACGGTTACTATTGGTTTTTTACATATGAAAGTGATAGATTATGATTGAAATTGAAGGTATTTTATTAAAATGTTCTGCTTTTTTCTATTATATTATTTAAATATTAGGCTATGTTGGTACATCGGGAAAATACCCCACGATAATCGTCAGTATTTCTGTTATTTTTAAAGATTCAAAACGGAAATTATACTTATGCAGAAACAAAATAAAAGGCAACGCTATATAATTGCTTTGCTTAGATTTGTTTAAAGTAGCGTTAAGCCAGCTATATAAAATTATTAAAAACCTTCCTAGACCATTATCAGAAAATCAGAAAAACAACAAAAACCCAGAATCCCGCCGAGCGGACCCAAAGGTAACTATGGAATAACACGAGCCGAAAGACGAATTAAACCTCGACCAAAGTCTAACGACGTGAAGCATGTTGGGAGGCGCCAGAGGGTTAAGCATTGTAATAAAAGCAGTTATAACTGAACTGAACCCAAGAGGTAGATGTTACGAAGATACGTGGAAGGAGGAGAGGAGAACACAAACAACGAAGTGGTGAAGAGGTAAAAAGATGGAGACGAAAACAAGAGGTACGAGCTGTCATTAAAAATTAATCCCAATCTATGGTCGAAACGATTCCTTTGAAGTTTTCATCTTCGGCATCGCCGTCGAACAAAAAAAAACATGTTGGTATTGGTCATTAGATCAATTTGTGTCTCGAGGTCCGCCAGTTGACAGATAAATTAGTCAAAGAAATCCGAGAGAAAAACCAAAAACCAAAGCCCAACAAAGATTGATGGTGAGAATTCTTAATTGCCGATGAATTTTGTAACAAATACCACCGATGAGTCTATTAATTTCGTTAAATTATTATTATGGGCGTTCGAGGTGCGAATTCGGGTTTTTAATGAGTCCGTAGACCGATGGGCGATGATCATTTTGGGGGATTTTAATTATTAAAACACAATACTATGCGTAAACCTCAAGTTTAGTATTGTTATTGAACAACAAGTTGTTGGACTCCGTTTCAAAATATGTCAAAATCTTGATGTTTTATCAAAATATTTCTGAAATTAACTGCCATATAAAAAAAAATACAGAATGCCCGAGGAATATAACGATTCCCCTTTTCACCAGAGAAAACGCTCAGCATTAAAGGTAGACAGATGAAAAACCACGGCGGACCCAAAACAACCTGGGGCAACCCTGGCAGACAGAGCAGACGAAGCGTGAGAGGGAGGGAACCAGCCGCAGACACGTTATCATGCATGTATGTATTCATGGGAATAGCTGTCTATATGGGAATAGATGGGCGACTGGGTAACTCAAGTAGCGAATCTATCCGAGTGGTTAACGCGTGCTAAACTAGGAAGATACAAATCTTTCGGATGTGCCTTTCTATTGCTCCTCCTCCTCCTCCTCCTCATCATCCACATCCACAATTTCTTCCTCTCGTTCCTGCGGATGATACTCTTGTTGTCATTGTTATTGTACCCATTACATTCGTCTGCAAATGGTATCAGAATAGTGGCTGTTGTTGCTATTGTTGGTGGAGACGTGTTCCTGCTGTATTTTATTGGCTGCCACTCGGGTATCGAAAACAATTACAGATCAATTGGGGAACCAACTCCGAACCGATACAAAAAGAAACAGTGGGAAAGTAGTGGAAAAGAGAGGAAATGTTGAAGTAAATTGAGAGGAACTTAAGAGCAAATTGAGGAGAATGTGAAAAGTTCAGAGGCAAATAGTTCTAGCAGAAATAAATTCAAAAAAGGTAGAAAATTTACTCTGAATGCAGCCTTTAAGGCAGTAAATTAAAGCCTAAATTCGAGACCTCCCCTTATTCGTCCTCCCCTGCCTCAGGCTACGCCTCCCACCCAAGCAAATCCCCGGGTTGGGTTCCTTCCAGACGCCCGAAGTTCATTTACATTCCCAGTATCGCTCCGTTCGATCGGTGCATGCCGTACATTCCAGAAGATTATCGCCAGGCAAGCAACCACGCCCCCATCCCCACAGCATCCCGAGGGGAACCTCCTGCTTTATATCTTCCTTCTCGCCGTCTCTCGCCATCACGATGCAACATTGTTTACGCTAAAGTTGACAAATGGCTCGAGGGAGGAACAACAGACGTAGAAACATGTGAGCGTTGGAGGAGGTTTTCGGGAAGGTATATTAGAGGAAGCCTTCTGGGAACCTTCCATAAAAGTTCTTTCTTCACGGGAAACTCTCGACAGGGTTTCCGTCAACTCTGCTAAGCTTCTGTAGTATTTCTTCCTTCATAGGAAGTTTTAAAAAGATTATTTCTTCTCTGGAATCCTTTTATTAGAAATTTTATTGGAGTTTCGTAGTATCAGAAAAGTTGTCTCATGAAGATCCGGTTTCCAGGAAGTGATCTTGAGTGATTCACCGAAGCTCTTCCTCCTCAAATATTTTATGCAGAAACTCACAGAAAACTCTGTGTAGAGAGAGCCAGAGGATGAAAATGTCTCCGGAGATCTGAACGTGGAGGTCTACAAAAAGGTGTTGCCACTCAGCCAGTGACCATCGCGGGACGAACCCGCTTCCCTTCTCGCCTACTGCCATCATTGGCTCCCCTTGATAGCCGTCCACGACTGAAGTTACCGGAGTCGGACCACGGAGGGAGTCGCGAGCAGTCAATGAACAAACACGAGGAACGTGAGCGGAATTTTTAATTTTAACACGTTTTCACAAACATTGAAAATTTCAAATTCAATAAAAAAAACAAATCGAAACAAAAGAAATAGAGGAAAAAATAACAAAGTAAAAAACCGAAGAGAATTGAGTAAAAAAACGAAGAAAAAGTATAGAATAAAAATAAGCTTACAGGAAAAACGCAGTAAAAAGCAGGGAGTTGTTGTTGCGAATTGATGGGAACAGTGAGGTGGGAGAACGAAGGAGAAGAGGATGAGGGGAGGAAATAAGAAGAATGAAAGAGAGTCAATAAAAGGAAAATAGCTATTTCTTCGACAACATTTGAATTCATAAACACCCGCCAAACAGACAGACACTCGCACGAACGCAGTCACAACGGACTGGAACAGCGTGGCAGAGAGAGGTAGAAAACGACGGAGGCAGCTGGAGAGAGACAGCCGTAAACATGGCTTGGAGGAAATGTCGATTTGTATTGATGAGTTTTTCATGATTCACGCTTACAACAATAACAGAACAACAATAGAAACAGCAACAAAAAGAAGCCGCCAGGGTGTCGCGGCCGAAGACGACGTGCACGGAGGAAAAAGTGGGCGGATGGGTAATAAAAAGTGGGCGGGAAAAGGGAGTTGAGATAAAGGTAGTTGGGAGTAGAAACATAAAATACAGGAACAGCTTCAAAATATAAGAAAGGCAATTGTTATTGAGGGCGGGGAAAGGATGATAATAGTAGGCAATATCTTATACAATAAAAATAGTACTCGCTTTTATTGGAAAGTATCAGGAAGTACAAGAAGAACTTAAAGAGGCTGATTATGAAAAAGAGGCTTTAAATAAATTTAAAAGTTATCCATTTCTGCCACCTTGTTATTTCTACTACCATGCTATTGAGTTGTCAATTTTGAGAAACCTTAGACAGAGGCAGACCCATGGAACAGGAAGGCCTACAGACAGATGGACGGACATCGACTCCGAGAGTCGCCAACGCTCTTATGGTATGACTGAAGAAAAATACTCACAGCCCGATGTGCCTTGAATAATTTACGAAAGCCAGTGACAGGGATCACGATCCGACTGAAGTGTAAATGGACTCAAACGCACACGGCGTTAGAGAGACAACAAGAGAGAAAGGGATGGAGAGAGGAAGAGGGAGTGGGAGTGGGTGAGAGGGAGTCACAGACGGAGGTTCGTAATTTCAAAGGAATTTCTGCTTCTACTTTATTTTCGCCTTCTGTGTCGCATCTTGCCGTAAAGAGTAACGAATTCAGACAAAGAAACACCGCCAAGCAGTGTGTGTGCGCGAGAGAGACAGAGAGAGCATGAAGAATCGTTAATTTGTTGATTTGCATAAATTGCCACCTTTGGGAGGCACATCGACAACAACAACAACAACAGCTAACAGCGAAGGAACCGCCTCAGATAAAATACGACTTCTTCGAAGACATGGCTTAGAGAAGGAACTGAAAAGCCGGGGTTGTCATGGTGAAAATTTGCAAGTTCAGCAAAAAAATATTTAACACCGAGAACTTTCTGCACTTGGGTTGTAAAAATTAAAGTGATTTTTCGAAACCTTCCAATTTCTGAGATTTAGTACTCATTTTCTAATACTTTTTGGTAGGTTTGTTATATGTTGTTGAAATATTTGTTATTACTCACCTTCGACTTTTGCCAGCGCCAGGACCGAAATCGTCTGCAGAGCCGGCACCGCCCACGCGACCAGGTGGAAGAGGTGCGACTTGTTCTCGATCGCCTCGTGGCCCCACTTGAGGCCGGCGGCCAGGAACCAGGCGAAGGCCAGGCACGACCACCAGGCGAAGGCGGCCATGCAGCAGAAGTAGAGGGCCATGAAGAGCACGGTGCAGGCCGTCGACTGGCGGTGACCCTGGGGGTGGGAGAGAGGAAGAGGAATTTAAAATTAATTGTCGACACAAATGAGTTTCACTAAATCTGATGATGATGGCCACGTCGACTCCTTACCTGCGTGATGGTGGACATCATCTTGAGCCGGCCCAGGCGTATCGGCGGGGAGAAGGGCTCGCGACAGGCGACCGAGTCCCCCGCCCCGAGGCCCGCGACGTACGCGCAGCCCACGACCAGGTAGCAGATGGCCAGGAACACGATCGCCCGCTCGGGGTAGCGAAAGCGCGACGAGTCGATCAGGAACGTGAGGACCTGAAAACGTGAGGAAAAGGGAAAATTAGCAACTATAAACATCTATAGAAAAATCGTTCATATTATATTGCAAAAATATCAACAAATATACAAACTATATTAAAAAAGGAAAAGAGAAAATAATTCGATATAAAGAATATATAAACCGTAATCGAAGAAATCTGCAATCTTAAACAAATATAAATATAGTTTAGAAAATTTATATTAAAAACAAAAATACAAAATTATAATTCAAGATCAAAAAAGAATAAAATACCATCATCTCATATTGAGTGAAAAATAATGAAAACTGTCAAACAAGAGGAAAAATAAATAATGGAATTTTATAATTACATGAATACCCTTATTTAGTACATATTAACATTTTTTTCAATTAAAACCTATTCCCAGTGAGCGCAAGAGATTGGAAAAGGGAATAGAGAGAGGGAGGCAACAGAGAGAGAAAGAGAGGGAAAGAGTGGGCAGCAGAGATTAGCAATGGTAACCGGTTTCTGCTGTGACTTAAGAACGTAGTTGTCGCTCGGTTGGCTCGGGACCACATGTCTGTTGTCCATCCACATGACTCCATGTCCGTCTGCCTCTATCGGTCTGCGCGTCTGTCTGTCTGTCCGTCTGTCCACCCATTTGTCCATGAGTCTGTCCGTTGGTGCGGATCGCCCGAGACGATCCCGACGCTGGCCACGAATACGGATAGAACTGGTCTTCGGCGCTAATGAGACATTTGTTTAAATTAGGCCATTAAATTATTTTTTTTGTAATTGTCTCAACTTGTTGTTGTTGTAGTTATTAATGCTCTAGTTATTGCTGTTGCAGGTATTAATTCGTTCGTTGTAACGGGCGTAAAATGTTCGCTTAAAGCTCCCGGTGAAAATGAGATGTGTTATCGAAGCTTCTTACAAATTAATTACTCTCGAGAGAAGGGGAGGGAGAATTAAATTAAATTCAGGTGTAATCGCTTCATTTAGAAGTCTGAGTCGGAGTCGGAACAGGTACAGAGGATGTCAGGAAGGGTAAACAAAAAATCAGAGAGAAATATCAGAATGGTATTAAATTTAACAATTTGCGTGTTTTGACATTTCCCACATTTCTACTGTATTTATCTGTCATTAGACCAACTCCCAATTAAATTCCACCCCCATCCTCCCTATCGCTTTCACTTTCTCCCACCTCGACCCAACTCTTTGTCTCCATCCCAACCATTCATCCATCTCAATCTCACTCTCACTCATTCCCAAAATCTCCCACGAGTGCCATCAAACGGTTACTTTCAAAAGTCAAACATGAAATGTCAAAAACTTTGACATCTCGACTCGTCACATGGCATCACACGACGCGTCAAGTGTTGCCAACACTGTTTTCTTCATCGACGTCCCCCTCCTGCTCTCATACAAAACACACACACGTACTTTTTTGTTTTTGGATTTGCGAAACTTTCTGATTCCATACATCAACTGCATACGTGTCCCCAAAGCCACGGTCTCTTTCACACGTTCCATCTCTCTCTCCTCCATGTCTCTCTCGGTTCATTGAATTGAAGCATCATCAGCTTGATCCTTGCTCCACGTAATTAAGACGACGGAAGTCGTCGGCGCTAACCTGAGACATCATTAGATAAATGATGTCCTGTCACCAACACGTGCTGGCAAGAAGACACACTCAGGCAGAGATAGAGAGAGATATAGTGACAGAGAGAAAGAAAGGGTGAGAAAACGTGACACGATAACACATAACTGTCAGAAAGTGTTGCCCGAAGGCATCGTCAAAAGTTGTGGAATCAATTGAAGGGTTGCGAGAGTAGCGAAAAGTGAGTTCTGAACGATTTTGGAAAGGATGGTTACAAAAACAGATGAAAAATAGATAAGGAAAGAAAAAAATAAACTAAAATTAAATGGACAAAAATAACATTAACACTTCATGTCATGTATCAAAAACAAAATTGAAAAAAAGAACATTGTTCATTAAATTAGAAAAGTATTTTGTTTTTAAAATACCATATTGTAATTAAATTCAAAAAATATATTTTTAAAAATACAATATTGGCAACACGACAACTGATGAAAAGAGTTAAAAAATTCGACGCCAAAATTGAAAATAATAACATCGCCAAACGGCAGAAATTAAAAATGCATAAATCGAAAAAGAGAGATAATAAAATTATCGACATTAAAAATTCATCACCAGACCACGAAAAAAGACTAAAGAAAATAAAAAAATCGAAAGAAAAAACAAATAGTAATAATAATAAATGCTATGCAAATGAAAACGAATTCCAGATTCCCGCATTTAGAATTTAAGCGACTCCCACGCGTTTAAAAGAACATATATTTTATTTATGGCACATTAGGCACGCTGTTGTTGTTCTGAAACTATTTTGGAACAACAACAACAATAGAAACGTTAATAATATACGGAATAAAATACAACAAGAACGAAATCCACAGCGTTAGATGGACAAAATAACATTTTGAGCACTGGAAACCGAGTCTTAAACGACCCCCTGTTGCGTTACGCCCCTCCTCGGCCCGCCCCCCAATGCGTGTCTCACGCAGCCGCCCCCACCTCTCTCAGGCTCCACCTGGCTTCTCCGCCACTCCCTCGCCCCCTCGCTTGCCGAACCCCAATCAGTCCACGAAGCCCAACAGACGACGGTCGATGCATAATTTATTCATTTTTCAAACGCCTTTTCTGTCCCTCTCATTTGCTCCCTCTACACTCTCTCTATATTTGTCTCTGTCTTTCTCTGTGCTTTTATTGGGGTTCGGATCGACCGAAACTTGGATGACTTCGGGTAACAAATTGATTTCGTTGTGAACCGAGAAGAAAAATTGATGAGGGGGAAGAAAGAATGGAATATGCAAAGAATAGGTGAACAAATCGATGAGGCGAAAGAATAGAATAATGGTAATCGGAGATGATCAGAAGGTGGAGCTGGAGCCGGGGCAGAGGGGAAGGTTGAGGGGAAGGTTGAGAAGCGTGCAAATCAATTAGAATTCTTGCAAAAGAGTTTCGAATAAAAATAGAGAATTCACCAAACAAATAGGAGACACAAAAGGGTGAAAAATGTGGAGACCAAAAATGTGTGGACAAATATATAAATTACAAAGAAATAATGAAAGCTCAAATTGATTAAATTATTTAAGTGATTTTAATCACAATTTACATCAACAAAAGGAAACCATAAAAATATGCAAAGACAAATTTGAAGAGATTGAAATCGAGATTAATAAATAACTTTGCAACGTCAACAAGAGCCATAAGATCAAGGAGTATTAAAAACCTACCACTTCACACCCACAAATTCAAACAGAAGAGAATAAATAATTTCAAAAACATATGCCATGAAAAATATTCCTAAACTGAATATGGGAAAATGGATATATGAATGGAAAAAGAACGTAAAACCAATGGAATAATTGAGGTGTGTCGGGGCAGAGACACCTCCGCGTGAAAGACGTTTAAAATGCAAATGAATTACAATTACGAGGCACGGGGCGGGCGGGTCGAATTCCGTTTCCTATTCAGACGGGGCCGAGGGGGCAGGAGGCCGGGAACCATTCATTTTCTTCGGCTCCATCGAGATGGATGGAAATTTATGCGGGCTTCGAACGTGGCTCCGGAACCACGAAAGAAGTTGTCATTACGTGGGAAGCGCTCGCTGTTTCCCGCAGTGTTTCTCTTTTTTGTCTAGTGAAAAATCGAGTCGGTGTCTGTGGCTGTGTGTTTTGGCGCGGAAACATTAGGCGAGAAATCCATAATTAGAGGGAATTAATAAGAGGTTAAGGCGAGGGCGGACGGATGGAGTGAGAAGGACCCCGGTTTCCGCTGGCTTTAAACACTGGGTGGGTGGAACTTTCAATTATGCAAAAAACCCCATAACAATTCAGACATAATGAAGAGGTTTGAAATTTATTAAATGAAACTTGACGTGAGAGATCAAGAAAATTTTTAGAGATTAAGAGAATTTTTGCAAACCCTGAATTAAACATCGGTTTTAATAATTTTTTAAAAGTTCTACGAAATCCTTCTATCAAAAGCCTTCTTCCCTTTTCTCAAATAAATTCTCCGTTGTCGCTCTGTCGTCAGTAGTCATTTTGCTAAATCCTCCACTAAAAATCCCTTACTCAAATCCACTCGTAAAATTTCCCAAAAATGTCGCCCTCGACCTTCTGCTCCTCCACGAAACCGCTGGCACTGGAAACCTCTCGAGCATTGAATCTGTCGACGCTACAATTGATCTGCAGTGCAGGACGTGGGTGAGGATGGGATTTTTATTGCTTCTCCCGGCAGAGATAAAATCCTCTCCGAAATACACCCAGTCGGGCAGAAACGTGCCCTCCCCAAAGGCTCCCTTTAACCCCATCTCGCTGTCATTCCCTATCGCGTTATCGCTCTCTCTCTCTCTCTCTCTATACTCCCTCTCGCTTTCTCTTTGTGTCTCGTTCCTTTTGTGGTAAACCCTTCGTCGAAGCTTCCTAAGCTTCCGAATTCATCATTTCGTCCCCATCTCCCTCAACCCACGCCGGATTCCTATTTTTTCTCTCTCTCTCCCTCTCTCCCACTGCCATCGGGTGACAAACATTTTTCCCTGCGTCATCGAAAAAAAGTCACACGACTTTATGTGAGCAGTGAAATAGATATATTGATGTTGTTGTGATTTCCTCCTTTCGTTGTTGTGCTCCTACTTTTTTCGTGTTCGTTGTTCCCTTGGCAACCCTGACAAGGAGCTATGACGAGGCTCCGCCATCCAGCACGAGACACGCGTATTTTCCACCATATTTTCCCACACATTTTTCTCCGACATTTTTTCTCCTCTCATAGATTTCTCTTCCCTTTCCATTTTTTATTACATTTTTTCCATGCCATTTTTTATTGCATTTCTTCAACATTTATTTTGTATTACATTTTTTCCCCTTACCATTTATTTTTCGTTCTGATTTTTTTCATACAATTTTTCTATATTGCTGTCATGTTGAGTACATTTTTTGCAAATTGAATTTTTATTCAAATTTTTCTGGGAAGTTTTTTTTTTTAGCCCCCATCTTTATATTCGCCATCTTAGCGTTTTTCGCTGGCCCCCCTGTTGGAGTTGTTTGGAGGTTGTTGTAGTTTTTGTTGTTGTTGTTCTCTTGAGCTCCTCTCCATCGCGGCATCTGTTTAGACAGGTAATTCGTCAGTTCCGCACCGCATCCGTCACCCTGTCCTCCTTCCGAGCCAGTGTTCGCTGATCCTCGCCCTCGACTCTCCCCCCCCCCCCCCCTTCCCTCTGTCTCGCGAGCATCCTCGCCTTACTTACCGTGAATAAACAGCTGGCCACACAGACCGCGGCCCACGAGCCGACCCAGTACCGCAGCACCGTCCGCTCGTTCTCCGGGAAGAACATGGCGTGGCAGGGGGCGCCGCAGTCACGAGTTTCCTGCAGCAAAAAGAACGAGAGAAATTTTATTAATATTTTATTAATTCTGCATTTATTAATATCTAAATGAATTTACAAAACTACTTTTATACAGTAGAGAGTTTTATACATCAATTCCTTACAACGATGGAACAAATTCAAACTCAGACTAATAAAAATATAAAGAATATATTGAAAATATTTATTAAAAAATCGTGAAACATCTGCAAATATTTAAATAAAATATAAATAGAAAAATAAATAAACACACATTTTTACATTAATATTATGACAAAAGAAAACCTTCACCAACGTATCAATTTTGTCCTTTCTTCCCCTAATTACAACACGATTTTTCCTAATCGTCCGTTTGAAAATCCGGCAACCTTTGAACCACTCAACACGCGTAGCACATCAAGAACTTGCCAAAACATTGCATTTTTATTACAGTAATAAATACAGAACCGTCTCGACGTCGCCCTACTTTGATGAGGAAAGACAGAGAGAGAGAGAGATGCCGTCAGGGTGAGGAGAAGAAAAATCTCGAACTCATTAAAAATTCACATTTTTCTTGGATCCTAGCGAAAATAACTTCGACAGCGGAAAATAACGAAATGCGTCGTAGTCGTAGTCGAAGTCGCTGCCGCCGCCCACCGACCCCCTGGAGAGTTATTCAGGGCGTTGAGAGAGGACGAGGGTGCGGGAGGGTGAGAAGGACGAAGGACGAAGGCCCAGACAAAGAAAGAAGTGGAGACCTGGAGGAAGAAAATCGAGAGCCTGCGGGGATTTTCAGTTCCAGGCAGTGAGAGTTGTAGTTGTGTTGCTGTTTTAGTAAAATTTGTTGTTGTTGTCAATGGTACAAATTTTGTTGTTGTTACTGTCAAGGGTACGTTGTTGTCAAGGATGCATTGTTGTAGCAGTCGTCGCCGCCGAGGGTTTCATTTCCATTTCAATTCCCATCCACCTGTTTCGGTTCGGTTCTGTTTTGCCTTGTTTCGCCGTCTGTGTCTGCGCTTAATGAACGATTTCGGAGGGATTTTCGTAGACTCGACCCTCCCCCCCCTCGGTTCATCCCTGGTCCGGGTCCAAGCCCTGGTCCACCCCTGACGTTCTGATTTAAAATGCGCCTCAAGCACCGCGTATTGGGAGCGAGGAAAAGGGACGCAAACTCGTCCCTTTCTACGACGTTTGGTCTCCAGGGTTGCATCGCCAATGAGGGCAGTCGATGGGGGGGAGGAAGGAAGGTAGGAAGGAAGAGTGACGAGAGCTGGTGACGGGTCAGAGAGAGAGGAGAGAATAACGTAAAATAGAGCAATAAAGACAAGAGCGCGAAAAGTGAAAGGCATGGAAACAAAAAGGACACCGCAATTATGGAAACCAGGAATCGCGATAGGATCGTAATGACAAGTGAGAGCGAGAGAAAGAGGGAGAGAGGGAGGGCGGCGTTGCCAAATTTCTAGCAATTCTTGGAGTTCTCAAGTTCTCAATAAATCGTTCTTGACTTCAAAATATCAAAAGATACGAGGTTCAAAAACAAAAGCAAAAGAAAGACAATTTTTTTTTGTATTTTTCAATTCACAAAATCACTAATTTTCTTATTCCCAAAAAATAGTTTCTCCATTATTTTTGGGTATTTGCCCCTCGGACTCCATCTGTATTTGGCTCTATATCGCTCCTCCATTCGGACCCAATCTATTCCCATGGTCTCTGCACGATTGCGTTAAGTCCACCATTATACCAATAAATGCATCTCTCATTGAGGCAATTCGAGAAATATCTGATAAATGAGTTTTGCTGGAAAATGAGAAGCCCTCGAGGTACGCGCGCCGCCTTCTATCGAACGATATCGCTCTATCGCTCCGTCTCACCATCTGCATCATTTTCTCTCCCCCTCTCTCTCTCTCTCTCTCTGTGTGTCTCTCTTTGTCGGCCACTCTCGTTTCGTTTACACCCTCACATGTCGAGGCCTTGGAGGCGAAGAAGGAGAAACCCTCATTCATTCCATGCTTTATGAGTGAGGATAAATAATTGCAGCCAGTGGCGTTCGACAAAAACAACAAGCACAACAACAACAACTCGTGGCTGACCCGGCCGTGGCTCGTTCGCCTCCCTCGAGCCCTCTCTTTCTATCTCGCTTGCTGTTGCTGGAGGTCGGTCATAAACAGCGAAGACTCCTCTGAGCCAGGCGGCGTAAACTAGCGTTTAAACGGATTTTAATTTATTGTAGATAAATTTTAAAGCACGAACTCGAACAATGTTGCCACATAAAATGAAAACACAAAATCAAATACAAAAAGCCTCCCGAGGAGAGGAAGTGATGGAGAGGAGAAGCAAGAATGGAGATGAGAATAATATGGAAGAAATGTTCACGGCTGAAGGTAACGAAAAGACATCATCAACAAAGGCCGAAAATCATTACGATTTTATGGGCAGAAACCAAGGGATCGCATCCTGGATGATGGGACCGAGAGCAGCGACGAGGAAGAGTGGGGGAAGACAAAGGAAACGACAGGGAATGAAAACGAGGACATGGTTATGGATGACGATCTGCAGAAGACGGCCAAGGCGGGCTGTGCAAACGACGCCTGCGGGCCGCAGTCACTGCCAGAGCCAACGTCCGAGACGAGGCGAGGGAACATGAACAAGAGCGACTCGTGGGAAGGGGGCGGAGGAGGGTCAGGCAGGAACGCACGAAGCCAAGTGAGGACGAACGTTAAGCGAAGTCCATTAAAAATGCACATGCTTGGGAGCCACGACTCGGCCCCACGGCCTGGCCTGGCCTGGCCTGGCCTGGCCTGGCCTGGCCCGGCCTTCGTCTCGACTTCGACTTCGGTTTCGGTCTCGGTCTCGTTGTCGGTCTCGGTTCGGCCTCGACACAGACAGGAGTGTGGTGGTGGTCTTGTTGTTGTTGCTGCTTTCGAAAGAGCTGTTGGCAACCCTAGGGGTTGAAGTTGTCAGAAGTTGCCCAAAAGTGAGTGACTTACGATGAACGATGGGAGGCGATGATGAGGAAGAGGGAGGCGGAAAGGACGAGGGCGATGGAGAAGGACGAGGGAGGTGCAGACGAAGAGACAGAGAGAAGAAGGAAAGGCGAAGGAAACACAACAGGCCGAGCAGCAGTCGGTGGACGAGCAAAGGATGGTGAAGTGGCCGGTCAGACGAGGGGAGACGGCGATGCCTAGACGAGGGAATGGATGGAGAGAAGGACGATAGAGAGGAGTGGTGGCGAGGGGAAGAGATGGCAGGTTGGTCAGGGGTAGAGGGGGGGAGAGACGGACCGAAGGAGGGTCAAACGGCCGAAGGGCGGACGGGCAGCTGGCTGGATGGATGGATGGTTGGAATGATGGTCGTCTGGCCGTAGGGCAGGATATTGGAAGCGTTGCCAGCATGCTTCAGCTGATGTTGCTATTGTTGTTGTTGATCTCATTGCTATTGTGTTGCTGTAGTTGATGTTTGCCATGCTGTTGTGGTGGTTGTTCTTGTAAATGCCCCCAGCGACAAATTGGTAAATTAATATTGCTCATGGTTGTTGCTATTGTTTTACAACATAGTTGTTATTTTTTTAAAACATGCTGTTGGTCCCGTCTCACAGTGTTGTTGTTGTGCTTCTATAAAGGTCTTGAAACTGCCCATTGTTGTTAGTGTAAATTGTAACCTTTTGTTGCAATGCCGCAGGGAACGAAGTCGGTTCAAGGCAAGGAAGGTTCTTTCAAAACATCGATTTAACTTTCGAGAGATTAAAAACATATGAACGTAGCTCAAAAATGTGTGCTAAACAGGAAAATATATTTATTAAATTTTAAAAATTTTGCAGTGACCACATTTTAAAAAATTAACAATTAATTAAAGTTAAAGCCTTCAAATTCCACTTGATTTTATGAAGCAAACATCCGAAAATGTTGCCACCTGTTCGGGGAAATCGAACCCACGAAGCCAATGGCTCGTTTAGGCACCAAAGTAAACATGACTCTGGGACAAATTTTCCCCGAAAGGATCAAAAGGAAGAGGAGGAACAAAAATTCCCCTTCCCCAGCCAACGCTGGACCCTCGTCAAAGTCTCGTCGACCCCCGGACTCGGCTCGTGTTGAGTTCGCAATGAAATTAAAGACTCGGGTCCGATGGGAAAACGAGGCATGAAATTAAATTTCAAGGACAAGGGGAAGGGGAGTGAAAGGAAATGACGAAAGAGGCGAGAGAGAAGTAAATAAAAGGATTTGGAGGCGGGCCAGAGTTGAAGGTGGGTCAGCTCAGGTCAGTAAATTTATAAATTGGACACCAGAATTTGGATCTTGAGGTGCTCAGGGAGAAACTTTCGAAAGGAAATAAGGAAAAGTAAAAAAAAAAAAATATAGAAAATTAGTGGAACAAAAATGTAGACTAGAAAAAAACAAAAAATAGAGAATTGAAAAAAATAAAGTGTAAAACTTAGTCGAAAAATTTAAACAAAATACATTAAAATAAAGTAGAATAAATCAATATTTAAGAAGAGACGTTGATATCCTTTTCTATTTCAGGCTGGAAAAAGGATAGCAATTGAAGCCTTCGTCCTTTTTGTGACAACAGCATGAAAAATGACTCCCGAAGCAGCGATGGAGGTCGGCGACGGAAGTCATTTGTTTTAGAAATAATTGCCGTTGGGTAGTTGTTGTTGTTGTGGTACAGATTATTGTTGTTGTGACGTTCGCTGGTGTTGTTCCGATTATTATTGTTTTTGTTGTTATGGGCTGTTATTTATTTTAAAATCATTCATTCACCGTTCACGTTGCTTCCTATCGACTGTCAACGGCTGGCATGGCAAACCAAGCAACAACAATTCGAACTGCCAACTACAACAATTCCTGCCAACTGCCAACTGCCAACTACAACAATTGCCACGTCCAACAACAATTACTTTTACATCGACCACAACAACAATGGTCGAATCAACAATTATAAAATCAATAAAGAGCCATCGTTATCATTGTTGTTGGTGGGTAGGCAGTTGTTTGTTGTTGTTGTTGTTGTTGCTGTTGCTCATCACACCACATGACGCCGGAAGGAGCAAGCAAAATTACAAGGAAAGGAGACATGACGTGGAAAATAAGAAGAAGACAAGGACAAGGAGGAAGAAGAAAAAGAGGACGATTTTAATTTGCGGTTTCATCGAGGGTTTTTTTTTTCTGCAGGAACATCGATCGTTGCTGTTGATGTTTTCAGTCGGTTTTATTATCATTTTTCTTGTAGGACTTTTTTTCAAGACTCATTTTTATTTTTTATTTTCATGCGATATGGCATCACCTCCCGGCTACCGGGTGGCACAGGAAGACGTGCGTGGCCACGTCGTCGCAACTGCGCGTTGTCAGCCGCCAATTGACGTCGTCACGTAGCTGCAGCTGCGGTCAGAGTCGGAGCGAAGTTGGCCACGCGGACAAGTTGGAATTTGATGGAGCTTCCCCGGAGGGAGCGTCTGGGGGAGGGGACGAGAGGGAGGTGGCGAGGAACGAACGCTAGAGAATGGAAGAAAAATAGAACCAACAAGTACAAAAATGCTTAGGAATTTATTACCAAACAACACAAACAAATAGGAAAACATTTTAATAGAGAAAATAAAATTAAAATTAATATAGCGACAAATTAAGAATATCTTTAATTTAATATTATAAGTAATATGGAAAAATTTGAAAAAATATCGAACCTACAATGAGTTTTCTACCATTTTTAAAATAAATCCCCCCATTAAACTATGTCGAAATAACAGAGGCAACTAGGAAAGGATTTATTAACAGAAAATTGCTTCGGCCCCATTATGTCTTCATCAGAATGTGGCAACGTCCAGTGCCCACGGCGCTCTCGTTGACCCGCTGGGAAATTGTCAAAGTTGAGGAACGACCAAACGAACGACTGGACAGCCAGGGGTTTTCCGTAAGTTTCCATCAAATCAAAGCGTAATTTAATTGAAACTCATGTCGTCGTCTGGCAGCACAAAGTCGAGAATCAAAAAAAAAAGCGAACGTCTCAGGTTGTCAAGCGTCGAGCCATTTAAGCCGAGCTAACGAAGCATGAGAACATGACAAGAACAACAATAATTACATTAACAACACCAACAATTACAACATCGACGACGACGACGTCCACGATAATGATGATGATGATGATAAGGAAGCGATGCAAATTCAAATCCCAAAGCGCAAGCATTTGACGTTAAATGGAAAATTAATTCGTCAAAAATCAAGAACTCCGACTTGGTCTGTCTGCCTCTTTTCTGCTTCTCCTCCCCATTTCTCCACTCGACGTCCTTCTCTTCGCTTGCAAATTATTCAAGTAGCGAGTGCGGGAAAAATTAGTGAGAACGACGACGACGGCGACGACAAAAAAGTAGCAGAATCTCTCGACCTGGGGAGCCGCCGTCAGCAACTCCTCCTCCCTCTCAACGACGGCCTCCCCTCCACCTCCACCTGCTCCTCTCTCGCTCACCCGCCGCCAACCTGTTTAAGCCGTTGCATGCATCAAGCGTCGCTTTGGCGCGTCCAGCACGACCCCAACTGGTCACAAATGGTCACCAGCAGCGGGTTCTGGCGGCGGGGCCGGGTTGATCAGGGAGCTCGGGTTGATCAGCATCTCAATTATCTCCGATAATTTACTGTTCGGCGTCATCATCATCATCAATCTCATCACAAACCGATTTTCGTTGATCACAAACCGATCGCGGATCGATTTGCATAGTTGCAGTTTTTCTCGCAGTGTAATTTGACTCACAGACGTTTTTCATTCAGTGTATGAGTATAAAAATCTCTCAATTTTTCTAAATTGTTTTGTTTTTTTTCCCATCACAATTTCTCTTTTTCGCCGACACCAAATCAGTTAAATTTCATCAATGATGGCTGCGATGGAGACGATTGAGCTGCGATCGGTGATGAGCAAAATATGGAGATGGGACGAGATGGGGACCGACGGCGATGGCTCTTGAGCTCCACCTCTTCTTCTTCCACTCAATCGTCCCCATCAGCGGCCACAGCGCGCTCCCCATCATCATCATCATCACCGTCGCCATCGCCATCGCCAGCGCCAGCCTCATTCACTGCGACTTCGTCTTCGCCACCTCGTCTTCACCAACTTCCCTTTCTTCGCCTCCATCAGCAGCAGCCCATCCTCCGCCTTCTCCTCCTGCCGTCTCCGCTTCACCCCATCGTCTATTGCCGGCTCTCTCTACGGTGTCTGCGCTCTCGATCGCTTGATGCAATCGCTCGCACATTAAAAATGCACCGTAATTTCGTGGGTTTTTTTTCCCTCACTACAAAAAATCACAAAGACAACAACAAAAATTACAAAAACAACAAGGAATGTTTGGAGTCACCGAAGCCTCTGGAGCCGCTCAAGTGGCTCCGTCTTCGGCTCCGGACTCTTCCGAGCCGTTTAGATGTGATAGCGTAATTATATACCCAGCAGACAGACGACGGCGATGATTTTGCGATTTCCAGTCAATTTCAGTCCGTAGACGGGTGAGAGAACGCAAGAGGTAGGAAGCGAGAGTGGATGGAAAATAAACAAAAGCACCGAACTACAAGAGTGCCAAGAGGAGGGCAGAAGAGGCAGGGAATAGTTTTAGTCGTCCGTTGGAGGTTTTATTCAAATAGAGTGCAGGCAGACATTTCGGCAATACAATAAATCAGGAGAGGATTGAGGTGAGCAGGTTGCATACAGTGGGATGAATTGAAAGCAACGAGGTAGCAAAGAGAAAATGAAGAGCCAATGAGAGAAAATTCAGAGAGATGCAAATTAACCAAATCACAAAAATTAGTCAAAATTCTTATATCTAAATAATTTTTCATGCATTAAATAAAAATAAATAATTTTCATAGAAATTGAAAAACTCTGGAAATCAGAACGAGAAATCCCATTTCCCGGAACAAATTCCTAATGAAAATTTAATAAAATCAACTCCCATTGACCGTAAAAAGTACGAACTGACTGAATCAATGATCAAATGAACTGATTGAGAATCAAAAGAACCATCGACGAACCCTGAATCAGAGCAACGGCGAGCCCGGGACTGAAATTAAGTGGAAATTAAAAATTTCTACCGATGACCGATGGAGCATGAAAGCAAAGTAATTCGGTTAATGAACGCTTTTTCCAGTAGCGACCGCGCCCCACCCCAGGCGTCGCCCGCCTCCTCCTCTTCCTCCTCTTCCTCCTCCTCCATGGCCGGAAACCCGCCCACTTTTCAGTAGTTCTGTTATTTATTTAACGTCGACTGCGTGGCGGCCACAGCAGTCGATCGAACGCAACAAAGTTGCGCAAATGTCGACGGCAGGAACACTTCAGGGAACGCCAACTACTCGTTGGCCACCACTCGGCCGATCTAACGGATGCAGAGGCACATGCCGCAGAACGTCCGATGTCTTTGAGTGTGTGTGGTTCTGGTTGGTATCCACGAGTCGGAGGCTTTTAAAACGAATTCAATTTGCCAGACACAAACTATCGCCCCATAGAGAGGAGCTGATGTTGTTGTTGGTGTTGCTGCTGCTGTCTCAGTCCCGTCCAAGGCACGAAATCAAAGAGTTTCAAATACTCATGACTTCTGGACGAAGGAAGGTTTGTGTGTTTGTGTAAATATCTCGTAGATGCGTGCATTTGGCCTAATAATTTATGCATTTCTGCAATTGCCGTCAATTGTTTGGAGCGCCATTAAATGTAATGGCGTCCGTCCGTCCGTCCGCACTGATTTATGTCAGCAGACACAGATAAGTGCACGAGATTGATTTTCACATAAATTGCATTCATCAGGTACACGGTATTCATCGGATCATTGGATACATTTGACTGCACTTGGTCGCATGCAAACCCATTTTGTTGTCGTCGTCATTTTCTCATGAACCCTCGAGTGACTTTTCGAGTTTGTTACTGTTCTATTTTGTATTTTTCCCCCTCTCTGCTTGAAAACGGAAATCGTGTCAACGATAGTAATCGGGCGAAGCGTGAGTATCTCGTGGATATGCGCAGAGTATCGAAAATTATGAATGCGCGCATTTTCGAGTTTCGTGAATTTGACAGCTTCTCGATACTTGCCATTTTAAGGCTCGTGAACAACAGGTAATTCAGGCTTAGAAGTGATTGAAATCCATACGAGCAGTTGTCAAAAATTTTCCAGCAACAAGTTGGAGAGCTCGAAACCAGATTCGGTTCCCATCACGTAGAAGAGAAACCGTAAAACCGTTGCATGCAGACATCCATCAGATATTTAAATGTGGCTACTGCCACTGTTGTGACAAGTATCTCCGGAATATCTTCCCAAGCTATCGAGAAGCCATTTCAACTACCGACAGCTGCCCGTTCCTCAATCATGACCATCATCAGCATCAGCATCACCAACATCATCTCTCTCTAACATAATAGTATCGCTTGCCTTCGCATCAATTGCATCCATTCGGTACACAAATGTATCTATCGAGAGACAAAAGGAACGAACAAAAGTAGACGAACAAAAAAATGAACTGCAATCGAATATTAGTCCATTATTCGTTGATTATAATTGACGGCTCATTAAAACGAACGGCTGTTTAATTTCTCCAGCTCACTACGCAGGCCTTCCTTATCGATCCCCAAGGATTGCCGGGGTTATTGGCGTTATTGCTCGTTATTGTTGCTGTAGTTGTTGCTGTAGATGTGGTTATTGTTGTCCGAGAGCCGGTTGTAACTGTACTTGTCTCATGTCGTGTGGACACATGCCACTCGAACACCTCCTTTGGCTACTGTTAAAGCTTGTTTTCGCACACGAAGACTCCGAAGAAGACGCGCTTCGTTCGTTCGTTCGGTCCGTCTTTCTTTCTTTCATTCTTTCGCTCTCTGTCCGGCTCACTCGTTGGCTCGCAGTCTTCGCTCCATGAACTCTGCTCACTGTCCTTTTCTCTGTCTCTCCGCCGCGCCCCACGTTGCACGCTACTGTATTTCGTGGCCGGCAGCTGTTGTTGTTGCGGTTGAGGTCCGCGATCACGTAGTGCGAGGTTCGTCTTCTGGCCGATCTGGCAACTCCGATAACCAGCGCAACAGTGTTGAACATTTCGTGGAATTAAAACTTAACAAGAATCTTGAGGGGATTATGATTGGGCCAATGGAAGGGGATTTGCGAGAAATTCTGAGGAATCAGTGCATAATATTTTGATAAATAAATAAAAAAATTTCATCAGAAAAAAAAATTTCTTCAAACAAATACAGACAAATTTTGAAATGAAATGGCTTAAAACGATTTTTTCTTTTCTGTTTTTTCATTTTTTTACGATATAAAATTTCCCATTATTTTCGAAAATTTCGTCGCCTTCATATTTTGCGAAACTCTTTCTGGTTTGAATAAATTGCGTTTCGTTTGCCTTGTCATCACTCACTCGGTCTCTTCTCTTCCTCACTACCTCCCTCCCTCCCTTCCTTTTTCTGTCCTTCGCAGTCTTTTGGCAATCAAATTAAACTTCCTTTCGTTGCGAAAAAATGTCCCTGACTTCATTCCGAGAGCAAATAAAAATTTCCTTTTCCCCCACGCCTTCCTTCTCTCCATCCTCCATCGCGAAAATTCATGGAAAACTAAAATTTATAGCGGCGAAAATTTTATTTATAGCAAGATGTTATTCGAGTTTTTGTTTGGCTTTTGTTTGTTTTCCTTTTATGACCGAAAATGCATAAATTATGGGCAGACCCTCAAATGGACAGATGTTGAGGAGATAGAGTGAAGGAGAGAGAAAATAAACAAATCGGGGCGATGACTAACAACAACAACAACAACAACGGTAACGGCAATAAAGGCGACGACACTAGAAATAACAATAATAAAATCAACGAGAATAAAAACAAAAATGATAAAAGGAACCACTGCAAGCATGGAAATAAAAACATTAAAAATAAAAGAAAAACAATTTGCATGGACAACTACGACAACGAAAACTTCAAGAGGAAGCGGAGGAATAATACAAGATTTCCTTGAATTCGAAACAGGCGCCAGAGATAGAGGGACAGAGTGAGCAAGAGAGAGAGCGAGCGTGAGGGCAATGGGGAGCTCGAGCAGCAGATTTGGAGAGTGAGTGAAAGAGACAATCGCAGAGGGAGAAATAAGTTAAAGGACACGGAGGAGGAAAAAAGCGAAAGAGAGAAATGTCAAGCGGAAAATGAAATTTGTTCAACAAAAGAGCGAGTGAGCGAGAGGGAGAAAAATAAATAAATCGAAAGCAGACAAGTGGAATTTATTACTGCGAAAGACGACCCGGAGACGAGAGAGCGGAATAAAACAACGCGAGCAGAGATAGAGAGTGAATGAGTGATTGTGATGGATGCTGAACAGAGACAGCGGTTGAGGTTGAGAGAAAAATGAAAAATAGTAAAAAACGAAAATAGAAAAACTGTGTGAAAAAGATTAGAAAAATCTGAATGTACGGAGAGACAAATATATGGGGATTTTGTAAATCTATAAAAATAAATATTTATATGAAACGTTCAACCTAAAAGGTTATTGTACTCAGATGAAAACAACATCGAACGCAAAATAATAAAATCGTTAGAAAAATATTGCATCAACACCCGATGAACCCTGACCACTGGGCTATCGCTATTTATTTAATGCAAATAAGTTTTATATAAATTTCTTGAACTCACTGATAGCAATGGTATTCAGAAAATGTAGAGAAAAGTGTAAAATAATAATCTTTGGAATTTGCAACAGTAGCAGCCTCTGTGGAGCGTTTCCGCAGACGACCGGAGTTGCCAACTTAACCCAGAATTAACAACACAAAGCTCCTCTTCACAACAACCACAACAACATCGCAGCGACCACATGTTGCTAATGATGTTGTTGTTGTAGTGCAATTTTTCACCCTTGTCCCGCATTTTGTTTAATATTTTATTTCAACGCTTGCAGCTTATCGCTTGAATTTACAACGACTACGAAAGCCAACAACAAAACATGGCGAGCAACAACTTTGTTGTTATTTTTGCAATTATCAATGTTGAACTTTTAACACTCGGCACAACGAGAGACGGCGGCAGAGAGATGGGGAGATGTTGAAGAAACGCAGCCACACTCAGAGACGATGAATCGTCGTCATTATTCTCCGTCGCCTCGCTGACAAACCGAGCTGGAGGAAGCGGTGAGAAGGAGAGCAGGAGCGAGGGACTCGAGGCATTACTGGCGGCAAGTGTTGCATGCATATTTTGATGGGCGCGCTGTGGGGCGGGCACGCGCTTCATTTCGAGCTCAAGCGGCGAGATAAATTGAGCAGCAGCTCTCGGGGGTCGGAAACGGAGCCGGTGCCGCGCCGGAGCCGAGCTGGGAGTCGAAGCTGGAGAAGGAGGCCGAGTTGGAGGCGGGGTTGGATGCTGCAGCTCAGAGCCATTTGCAGATTGCTGGCCTGGAGTAGGGGAGCGACTGAAGACCGAAGGACAGAGCGGGGGAGGCCGCCGCTAAATTGCGTAAAACTCCAAACTAGTTGTTGCCGCAGCGACACCAGCGACGGCGGAGGGCTTGTGACAAATGTCCCAGTAATTGTTGCAATTTCCCCGGTCGTGAGTGGAGGGAAATTGCGGCCGACGCCGCCTCCACGATGACGATTCTCAGACTTTTGTGAGCGGATGCCAAACATTTTTCGCCAGATTCAAGAGTTTTTAACGAGACAATAAAATTTTCCTAGCCGAGAAAAATATGAAAAATTAAAAAATTTCGGAATTTTAAAAATTCAAACATGTTCAGAACAACTTAATTAATTTTTGCTATTGAAAAATATGCCATTTTGGGAAAATGCTTCCACATAAAATCAATTGAAATTTCAATTAATAATTCATAGTTTCAGAAATGCTATAAAAACTTGTAAACTTCAAGAAAAATTTGAGAATTTAATCGAAACTCCCAGCTCCAAAAAATGCTGCATCCCCAACCTCGTCACCCACGAGCGCTTGTTTCGCTAACATTTTCCCGGTCTGGTTTTCATTTCCTCCAGAGACCAAAATAATTTCCCTAAGTCTGGGATTTTCAGCCTGCATGGAACCGTAAAAAGAACAGCCGACATTTTGTTTTCATTTGCTTACTCTTCTTCTTCTTTTGCCTTTGCTGAACAAACAAAGCCACTCGACCCCAGTCCCAGTCCCGGCCCCGACCCCGACCCCGACCCCCTTCACCCGCTTTCCGGCGATTCCCACTCGCTGCAGTCCGTGATGGGAAAAGGGATTTATTTTCGGATTTTTGCAAAATTTGCAAAACTTCGTGGAAATGGCTTCATTTTGAGCCTTATATTTTCTAGCTCTCTCACCGGCTCGCTCTGTCTCTGTTTCTGCGTGGGTTTCTTTGTGTCGGATCGTTTGGTTTGGTAAAAAGTGTTGCCAACAGACTGTGCAAACAATGGAAAACATTGACTTCAGCTGGTCAGTGTTTTGTTGTTCATTTCGACCAGTGTTGCCTCGGGCTACTGCTGGTATTTGTGTGCAATTGTTGTAGTTGTTGTTGTTACCTTTCTCGCCTAGAGTTGTTGTCTTTATTACTACCATTGTTGTTGTTACTGTTGTCGTTGTTGTGTCCATTGTTCAGAATTTGTTTGGCAGCGCGTGGACATTTTTACGACCTGTGGGATATTTTTGCGCAAGCAACAACAATGGGGGGATTTTCATTCCCTGAATAGACAAAGAGCCTACGGTGGGATATTTTCGCGAACAATAGAGAGAGAGGATATTTGTAGGCAAGGCTTCAAGTATTTGTAAGTATTTGTCTAAGGATTATAAGATGGATAAATTGCGAGGCGAAAATATGGGAAATTTTCATTAAGCAAGTAAGTTATAATTATATAAATAATCCCGAACGGTTTTTATCGTGCATTTATTTTTAAATTACAACTTTTCGCAATTTACATAATGCTAATAAATTTCGCTTTCTAATAAATTATTTTATAATATTTTGTCCAATTTCCTGTTTTAAGAAAATCTCCGGACGAAAACAACAATCGACATAAATTCGAGGAACTATTTTTAAACAAGTTGCAAACGAGTAGGCGAATGCTTTTCGTTGTTGTTGGTGTTCTTGTTGTCGACCAACTGACCAACAATTTGCGCCGGCGGCCATCGCGGTCAGGTTTCGCATTGCGATTAAATTTTATTTTATCGCCGAACATAAAGAAGTTAAAAGAGTTGCCAACTAAAGAAACGACCGCATTTACTTCGGAAACAGATGCAGAACGAGACGGGAGTGGGGAGAGAGGGACAAGGGATCCAAAGGCGACGACTCGTTATGCAAATGGGGGGCGAGGGGCGAAGATTGAAAATGTCTTAAACACATGTTGACAGCTGTGGCAACATTGCCGCCAACGAGTGTTGCCAATCGATAATTTTTCAATATTTTCATAATACAAGTATTTAATTTTCCTGCAATAAACTACATTACCCTACAGTGTTGCCACAGGAGGGAGATGATGGGCCAATGGGGAAGAAGAAATGGGGAAAAATTAAAAACAAAAGTGAAAAGGGGAACAAAAGAGGGCAAAAATGTGTGCAACGCAAGAGTAATTCATGTAATTAGAATGCATTGTCGTTCGTCTCGCTCGCTTCGCCCTCATCGGCTCATCCTTTTCGCACAATTCGCCTCTCACTCCCCCCACAGGAGTCGCGCTTGGGTGAACCTTAAAAATTCCCCACGGCTGCCGGAGGAGGAACCGACGACGCCGAGTCGTGTGCGAAGCGAAATGGAGTGGACGAAGACCGATGAGCTGAAGCAGAGGAGAAAGAGAAGACCAAGAAGATGAAAAAGGGTAGTAGAAAAAGGAGCAACGGCAACAGCCAAACGTGAAACCTGCAATTTCGTTGTTGCTTTTTATGGCAGCCGCATGCAGACAACTCGACAGAAACCAATAATTTGCAAGCCAAGACGACGACGGAGACGACAACAACAATAAAAATGTATCCAGCAACATCGGGGAGACCTTAAAGAAGAACCAGAGGACGAGTAGAAGAGGAGGAGAAGAAGTAGAAGAAGAATTGATTGGTGCTGGACGAGAGGAGTTTCTTAAGATTTCAACTGTTGACAGCAACAAATTGCGTTGGAATCTTGGACTTTTACTTGTGGTTGTTGTTCTTTTTGTTGTCGTTTGCATTGTTGTGCAACAACAATACATATGAAATTGCAGTTGTCTTGGCAACGCGATGGATGATATTTCATCTGCCGGTCCACGTCCATGCGGAGGTCATAAAGAAGAAGGAGCAAAAACGCCTTCTCCCAGCCGAGCGCTGTCTTGAACTTGAAAATGTCTATGTCCAAGAGCAAGACCAAGTCCAGAGCCACGGCCATTAGGCATTATCAGTTGGCAACGCGATTGATTATACAGCAATTGGTCGGGCATGCACAGAGGTCATAAAAGCCAGCCAGGAAGAGGAGAAGGAGAAGGAGAAGGAGGGAGAGAGGGCGAGGAAAACACGCCTTTAAAATAGCCGAAGCAAGCCTTGAAACGCCCTTAGCTGAATTAACGACATTCCGCCGCTGTTGGCAACGCGCTCGAGTGATATTTCAATTATTGATCAGAGGAGTGTCTTCCAATAGAGTTGAAGTTGAAGGGATGCCATTGAAGTCGTTTCTTTGAATCGTCGATAAAAAGTGCCATTCGATCGGTTAACAAATTGCCAGTTGGCAACGCATTACTTCCGATCATCGCAGAAGCCGTAAAACGGCAAATATTCTATTGGTAGGGCTTTCCTTGAAGGCGAGCCACAGTTGGCAACGCCATGGCCATGCGTCAACGTGGTAATTGGAAGAATAAAAACCGAACCCGAGTCGGCAACGCCATTTCGCATTAACTTAAAACGAGAGAAATCCTACGAAATCCTCTCTGACTGACGTTAAAAATGAAAACTCATTACGACAGATTAAAAACCCATCAGTTGGCAAAGCCACGACACTGGATGCACCGAGCAATTAAGAGTGAGAGGGAAACGACATCACCGAGAGTGAGCGAGAAAGACGAAGGGATAACGCGACAAGGCGATGAAGAGGAAGACGAGGCAGAAAAGGTGGAGGACCCAGAAATGTGTGAAAGGGAAGACGATTTTTATGAAATTGACACGTTTCACTGCCATTTAATGAGACGCCGGTGGAGCTCAAAGCGACGACGGCGTGGGCAACTCGCCGAGATGGCGGGGAGCGCGTGCAGTTGGGAACGAAATTAACGAAAGGGGCGAAAAGTGAACGCAATCAAAGCGGCGACACCGGCAGCGGTGACGGCGCAACGGCCAAGCGAAACAAGCTGGCAATGGGAAAGAGACAGCGCATGAAAAATGCAAACGAGGCAGCTGGCTGGACAGAGCCGGACTCGGCCCTGGTCGCGGACGTGGACAGGATCCAGAGCAGGTGGAACCGAACCGAAGCGGAATTTTTATTTAATGAAAGGATTAATTTTTAGTCGATTACTTCCAAAATAAATAAATTCATGAACATCAATTCAAAAAAGTCAAACTTCAAAACCTTCCCATAAGTTTTTTTACTAGTTTTATTTTCTATTCTTTATATGCTAACCATTTTTTGTACGTTTTTTCCGAAGTAGGTCAAGCTTTTTTTATCCCCCTATCATCTCGTAATATATTATTAAATTCTATTTTAGATCCAGTCGCAGCTTCTTTTCAAATATTTCATCTTCTGCTTTGTTTTTTTTTTTCAATATTTTTATTTATTTTCACCGATAATTTCTCGAGCTACCGTTTCTGCTCGTCATCTCCGCTCTTCCACTCGCTCCGACCTCGCGCACCCCGCTACTTAATGAATTGACGTTTTTTAATCACGAAAATTGGATTTTTATATCTCCTGGCGACACTTGACATGTTTTTCTCGTCTCTCCCTCTCTCTCTTTTCTCTCCTTTTCCCCTCTTTGCTCTCTTCACCCTTTTATTTTTCGAGGTCGATTGAGAATTTACACCGTGTCGAATGGGACTGATTATTAGCGTGATTATTATTTTCATATTGCTTTTTATTTCTCTATATTTTTACCTTTATATTTTATCACTTTTTGTGAAATTTTGTCTCCTTTGCCCTGGCGTTCGCTGTAATTGAGTTGGCATCGGTTTGTGGCAGCAGGAAGCGCTGACAATGGACGCGTTCATCACTCAAAGCCCGGATTAAGTTGCAGATTTTCTGTTTTTGCCTCTCCGCTCCCTTATTATTTTCACTTCTTTATCGCCCGTGGTCGTTTATTGAGTTCTCCACTCGTTTCGGTCCTCGGCTCAGGAAAGTTTTAATTGATTTCAGACCGGGGGATTTTTATGACATGGAATTACTTCGTAGCATTTTTAGCGTATTAATTATTTTTTTAATCTCTCGATAAGGTTTATGGATATGGTTTCTTTCTTTCGTCCTGTTCTGGCCTCATGTCCTACGACGGCTATTTTATACCTGTTTTAGTGTGGCTTCATTAATTTTTCTCACTCTAGTGCTTTTGATGACTTTTGTAAATTTTCATTTTATATTTCACTACGACCAACAATTTCTTTATATTAATTTTTTAATATTTCATTTCCAATAATTTCTGTTTATTTTTTTATTTTTAACATTTTTCTCTTTGATCCAAGATCTTTTCTGGCCATCGGGTGCGTTTTCTGCCACTTTTACGAGACTCTGGCATGTGAATTTGGACGTGTTCAATTCATTATTGCAATTTCTCGTCCCCATTTTTAACGCTTTTTCTTCTGATCACTTCTTTCTGCTCCTTCTTCAGCTCCTTCTTCAGCTTCTTCGCGCCGCTCCTTCGTCTGCTTTCGACGCTTGTCCTTCTTAGCGCTCACGTGCCTCGCAATTCTTTAATTTAATTAAAAATTCTGTTTCACCCCTCTTCTCCAGCCCCTCCTCCTCGCGTTCCTGCGCGTCACCGTCGACCGTCGCCGTTGTCGTAATTCGTATCTCGCTCGCATGCATCAGCGTTTGTACAATAACAACAACAGCAACAACAAGAAGGAGCGTATGCACAAGTATCTCTTAGATACGCCACAGGTGAGAAGCCAACACCAGGAAAAATACGAACAACAACGAGAACGTCAAAAAAAGCATGTATCGAGGAAATGTTATGATTACACGCTTCATTCTTGTGCATCCACATCCTCATTTGACGAACCGACAACTGGACAAACGGACGGATGGACGGACGGACAGACGAGCGGACGGACGGAGATTGACAGATAACGAGGAAGAGGATGAAAGGAAAGTCTGACGAACAGAATGAGAGCAGAGGCCGACAAAGGTGACGACGAATGTGGGATGAGGAGCGGGAGAATGAGAAGAACAAGTGGAAGGTGGGACAAGAGGATGATGGCAGAGACGAAGACCGATGGAAGCCGACCAAAAAAAAAATTGGAACGGATGAAGAGAGAGCAAAACTGATGAAAAGATAATGAAACGGATAAAAAAAGAGTGAATCGGATTGCGAGAAATCGGAGAGGAACCAGAGGAAATGAAGGAGAAGAAAATAAAAGAAACAAATTTAAGAATTGAATGGAAGAAATATAAAATTGATGAATATCAAAGAAATGAAAATTTACAAAAATCAAAGTAATATGAAATTGAAACAAGTTTAAAAGCAAACAGAGTCCACTAATTCAAGCCAAATTGGATTGAAAAGTTAAATAAAGCTTCGATTAAATGAAGATTGTGTTGAATTGAAATGAAAGCTATTAATGGAAAGGAGGATTAAACCTTGACAATTGAATGGGGGACCACATGACGGATGTCAGTCAGCCGGACCGAGAACTGAACAAAAGATAAGAAAGCGAACAAAGAAAACAAAGGGTCAGAAAGAAAGAGGGACAGAAAAATAAAATAAAACAAAAGAGGCAGAGCGAAACACGAAGGACGATTGCAACGTCGGATGAATGCAAGGCCTGGTCAAGCGAGTCGAGATCGAAAGGAAGGACAAACGCATGGAATGGGCGATTGTTTGTGATGGTTGAATGGACAGGCAGACAGGCAGACAGACAGACAGATAGAGGGGTGCCTGAAAGAGACAGTCGTCTGCCGACTGAAGGGAGACAGAGAACGAATGCTGCTAGTGATGCTGAAGTTTTTGTGGAAGATGCCGAAGGCGTGGAGGGAAAATGGAGAAGGGAAGAAGGAGCAGGAAAAGTGGAATCTAGGGCTGTGGTCAGTGCCTTTTTCTTCCCGTCTTCCTCCCCCGAAATTCCGGAATTGACCACATCTACCTCTCTCTCTCTCTCTCTCTGCCTTTGCCCATCAATCATACTTCACAATGCTCTCATTCCTAGTGCATGTCAATCCCTTTTGTCTCGCCTCACTCTTCCCGTCACCACATTTCTTGCTCTCTCTCTCTCTCCCTTACATTTGTATTTTTGCCGCTCGCTCAATCGCACGATTTCAATTTCATTTTCTAGTTCGAATTTTATCATTGTTTCCATTTCTATTTTTGCGTCCTTTCATTTACTCTTATTTTTTATTAAATGAGAAAAACGAAAAAACAACAAGAACACAAAATTAAGGAGAAGAAAAGAAAAGAAAATAAAAATAAACGCTCGAATTACTTTTTTTTTCTTCCATTCCATTCGCACGCACGTTGCATCGACTTCGGTTTCACTTGCGGTTGCGGTGGGCGGCGGTGGAGGCAGGGGGTTGGAATGAAACGGACGATGGATTGCCAGGGGTACGAGGAGGGGAAGCGAGAGAAATGATAGAGATGGGAGACGATGGTAGGATTTGAAGCTGAACGGGATTTCACCTTAAACAGTTGAAGGGATGAAGGAAGGTGGATGAAGAAAATAACGTTGAGAACAACCAGTGAGGAAACGAAATTTAAAATTGAAAATGTGAAAAGAGAAAGGTGATCAAATATATTACGAAATCGATAATAATTAAAGAAAGAATAAAATAAGTTATAATTTGAGTCGGGTCAGATTGAACACAATGGTAAATTAATCCAAATCCTAATCACACACACTCTTGCTCCAGCTTTCTCTGTATCGATCTCCCTTTCTCCCTCTACCTCTCTCTACTCCTGCTCCAGCTCCGCGCTCTATCTCCTTCTGTCGCGCTCCCGCTCTCACCTTCCAATCACGTGACGCCTCGAACGCACATCAACAAAATCGCTCACGTGCGTCGCGCATTCCGAACGAGACTCATCAGCGAGAGCTCAAGAGGAGGCCGACAATGACCATAACAACAACAATAACAACAATTGCCAGAACAACAATAAAATCCAGAGCAACAATATCAAGCCAGGGCAGCAACAATGTCGCTGCCAACAACAAATGCAAGGCTGTGAAACACGTTAGGCTCACGCCAAATACGGACGCTCTTAGCATAGCGAGGATTTCTGAACGGAGCCTCCACAGCGATTGGAGCACAAATTGGAGCAGAGCGACGCGTCGGCACTCGATGACGAAGACGATGATGATGATGATAATGATGACGATGGCTTCGAGGTGGCGACCGCGCTGTCGAGGAGGCTGAGACTAAGGCTGATGATGACGATTATGACGGGATTGATCGGGAATCTGCTGTGGACGACGATGAGGTTGATGGAAGTAACGATGTTAACGATGCCTATGGTGGTCAGTTTATGGAGGCTGGTGGTGAAGGCGACATTGGAGAGGCCCAGGTCGGTGAAGCGGATGGTCTGGTGACGAAGCTCTGGTGATTTTAATGCGATTTTTTGATACTTGCTTGGCGAAAACCATCGACTTGCTGGAGAGGAAGAAGAAAATTGTGATGCGGGTTGCAGGCGATGAGGGTCAGAAATCGGTTAATGATGTTGATCCTGATCAAGATTAGTCTGAAAATGATGATGCAGTAGAAGACGATGGCGATGACGACGATGACGATGACGACGGCGGCGACTCCGAACCGTGAGCCGTCAGACTCCGAGACTTTCTCCACAAGAAAACAAGACGGAGGCAGAGCATGCAATATCAACAGAGAGCCAGCGAGAGAGAGAGAGCGATATAAATAGACCGCGACAGAGCGACTGAGACGGCGATAGAGCTGGCAGCAGAGCCTGGGACACGAGACTCGGGAACGTTGACTGACTGACGTTCAAGGCGATTGACAAGTTGCTGTTGTCCAGTCCAGGGCCTGAGAAGTTGTTTTCGAAGCAGTTGCCTGGTTGTTCTTGTTAGTTTCTTGTGTTTATATTGTTGTTGTTCTTGTTGTTGTCTGCCAATTGCTTCCTCTACTTGTGCGCTCAGCTACTTTTCTTGTCGCATTTGTTTTTGTTCTTATTTCGACTGCCGGCAGCCATTAATTAGTTGGAAATAACAATTTTTAAATTGAATTTACTCTTAATGACGTGCCGCCTCATCGAATACCTCTCTGCCTCTCTCTCTCTCCCTCTCTCTCTCTCTCCCTTTCGATCTCTCGCTCATTCACTTTTCTTCGCCGCCTTCCCACTCTCAGCAAGGAACTCTTACTCAGCCTGGTTTCCCACGTTTCCGAACAGAGTCTTCAGGGGGAACCGAGGGAGAGAGAGAGATGGCCTTGTGTTGGAGTGGGATGGAGCTTGTTTCGGAGCGAGACAGCTGCTGGATCACGCGATCGTCGGACGCATTTCGCAATCGACGTCTGCGTATTCGTCGCATTTCATAAATCATTTCTCGTTCGCCGCCACGAGAGAAACCTTAATGAACCAAGCGATTTATTACGACGACATCGACTTCGATGAGGCCCCCAGCGAAGCCTGCGAACGCCCCATGGAGTCTGTGCGGGCTTCTGGAATGAAATTGGGGCGCTTAGAGGTCTTAAAGAGCCCAGAAACTGCCAGAAACGTTGCAATACCTTCACAAACGGAACAAAATGGCCACAAAAACTTCAGTGAAACTTTCTGAAAGCTTCAAACCCTTCAACCGAACCTTCGACACCTCCAAAAACCGAAGAAGATCCCCAGAAATGTCTTCACATCCCCTTTAAGAGACCCCTACTTCACGTCTCGAAGTCCCCGTCGGTCACGTGAAGCAGCCAATTAGACTTGACCCTCTCAAGAGTTCTTTAGGAAGCTCTCAAGAAGCTGCCCGAGGCTCCATGAAGCTTCATATAGCTCCATGGAACTCCAGCATAGCTACCTCTGCCCCTTGCCAATTACCCACAGGATTCCTTCTAAAGCCTCTTGCTTGGTGGTCAAAATGTGTCGCAATTCATGTGGCTTTCAAAGACCTCCGCCTCCGCCTCTGCCTCCACCCAATGCAGCTTCCCCTGGGGACGACGTCGGAGTCGTCGTCTACGTCTCGTTCTTGCTCCTGTTATTGTTGTTGTCGTCTTCGCTCGTGTTGTTATTTTGTTTTCGTTGTTGTTGTTCCATCGCTTATTCCTCCATTGCCGAGCTGGAGACTTTTCAACGAGTCTCCACGAGACATAAACTTGAATATTTTATGAACGACATAAATTTAAGCCGCTTCTACGTCTCCGCGGCTGCCGACGACCGCCGGCCGTCCCTTCGTCTCGTCTCCTCTCCGCTCTCAGGCCACCTCTCCCTTCAGCCGCCTCTTGCAGACCCCCTTCTGGCCCAACTTCTCCCCACCTCAATCGTCGTGGGGTCTGTGGTTTGTGGACTGCGAGATGAAAGGGGAGAAGGAAAACCAAACCAAACAACAGAAAACAAAAAGAAAATGCAACGAGAAAAAATAGGGAATAACAACAAAAACAAAACAGAGCAACACAACAAAAACAAAAACACAATGCAGCCCAGCAACAACGAATGCAACCGTTAAAATGAACAATGATGTCGGAGACCGCGAACAGGAGGCGGCAAGGACAAGAGGCAGAGGTGGAGGAGGAGGGAGAGGAGGAAGACAAGGGGCAGAGGCGAAGGAGGCGGAGGAGGGCCAATGGTCGAGTAAGAAAATGGCCGCCGAGAAGAGAAAGAGAATAATGAAGAGCTTTGGCAACGCGATTTCGGTTTCGGCCGACTATCGGCTTCTGTGCGGTGAGCCGCCTTTTCGCGTTGCCAACTGCTTCCTGGAGAGAATTCGCGACTTATCGCTGTGTGTTCCTGTTATTTTATCGTATTTTTTTTTTTTTTTGTACATTTTTATTCGCGAATTAACAGGCATTTGTTCTATTTAAATTTTCATCCTTTTCCGAGTCCTGAATTTATTTGATGCCTTTTTTCTAGCCATTATAACTTATTGTATAAAAGGTTTCTCGATTTATCTTTGTCAGTAAATTTTGTTCATTATCTTCTAACAAGCACATTTTCATCTTGTATTTATCTAAATATTTATCTCGTGTTTTACACTAGACGTTTCAACATTATTTAAAATGAAGATCGCTTTTATGCGCTCTCCGTACAGCCTGTCTCCTTAAGCTTGTCTATAAACATTTTATGATCGTCTTTATTTTCCCCATTTTAATACTATTTCCTCCGATTTTCCTCCCATTTCCTTTGTATTTTTCTCTTTATTGCCAATTTGCTACTACTTTCTTTTCATCATTTTGCTCTCCATTTCATTATTTTTTCTTCATTATTTTATTATTTTAATTTTTTCTTCTTCTTAGTATTATTTTATGTTCTCCAACTCCGACCCCCCAACTCCAGCGCCCCGGCTCGCACGACATTCGCCATAAACATGCACTGGCATTATTTATAGCTTCTTGCACTGGAGTCGATCTCGCCATCTCTGTCCCGCTGGATGCTCGTGCAGAGGCTCCTTTGCATTCGCCCCATTGCCGCAGCCCGCGAACGCCCCGCGAACCCCGCCCGGAACTAGTTTTGACGCTGCGCAGACGAAGGCGCTGTCGCCGTGTCGCACGCATGCGCGGCCCTCGTTTCCCCGATCGCGCGGTTCATAGTCTTCTCCTTGCTACCTCATGACTGGATGTGGCCTGGTTGGTTCTTCTACGTCTCTTCCAACTGGTTCTTGTCGTTGGATTGTTCTTCTTTTTCGGTTTTTCCCTTGCACCATTGGGAGGATGCCTCTGCAATCGCATACGCTTGCTTTAATTAACCCTTTTGTCACCGCAATTTATGAAGCACAACAAAAAACAGCCACAAGCACCAAGATCGATTGATGAACGAACGAACGGACAAGAGGACAAAAGGACGGACGAAGCCATAGATAGCTAGACTGACAGATGCAACGAGAGACCGAACGGGCCGAGAGGCATAAAAGAAAGACAGAACTATCGAAAGACATAAAGATGGATCGATCGATCGTCTCAGATCGCAGTCAGCACTAGATGTATGCAGGAATGTGTATGAGAAGGCAAAAGTGTTGGATACCGATGAATTGGAAACGTCATTTAATTGCGAAACCAGCTCCGATCCTGCCCACATCCTTCACTTGTTGCTCTTTCGGCACTCCTCAAGCCTCCAACTGGTTGTCATTCGATTTCCTCGACGATTTCATCCCGTTTGACAACTTGAGACCTGACGTTGATGCGCCGAGTCGTTGGAGATTTCGAGATATGTTGTTTTGGAGAATATCAAAAGTGAAGAATTCAAAATAAAACTCCGAGTTAAACCAAATCTTGTCACGGAGTCCGCGAGACGCCTCCTGAAGAAGTGGAATTTATTTCTCCTCTTAGGAGCTTCTCAAGAGCCTCAACGAGATTCACACCTTCCTCTCTACACCTCAATTTGCCTCCGCCTGTCCTTCCCAGCGCCGTCGACTGATTGCGTGTCATGTTCAAATATTTCTCTTCCTTCTCGTCTTATTGCATGTTGTTGGGAAAATTTCCCTTTCGGAAATATTTGAAAAATGAGCCGCTAAAGCCTCAGCTGAAGCCGCGCTAACAAGAGCGGGAGAGAGATAGAGCGAGGAGGAGCGAGAAGGCGACCGTTGAAGACTAATGACTTTTGTACGCCATTCTGACAGTTGAATGTGACAACAACACCGACAACCTAAGTAGCAGTAACAAGAACAACAACTGTGGTAACGAGAGTCATAAAAAACAACTACAGCAACAAACGAACTTACAACCAAACTAAGGAAAAAGAAACCAATTCTAGTCCGCAAACAAATGTCAAAATGTCCCATGTCCGATGTCCGTAATTTTGAACATGATTCGAAAAACTTAATTAAAATCTGGTTTGAAATATATTGTCAAATATTGAAGTATTGCAAACATAGCCGGCAATTAAATATGGCAACATTGCGATATTCAAGAATCGAATCGAGAATGGATTGTAGAATTATGTAATTAAAAGTTAACGGACATTTATCATTTTATTAATTCTCGTTTTTGCTTGTTTCATTTTGAGTTTTTTCTTTTGTTTTTTGTCAGTTCTTTGGTCGCGGTTTTTTGTGGTTTTTTATAAAGGCTTTTATAGTTTTTTATTGTTGTGGGTCAGCGAATTTGAATCGCGACCACTCGCTGTGCCACCCACGTGCCACCAAAGTGGCCACGAGCACCCCCGGTAGCAACAACAACTGGACCGGGTTTTTTCGTTATTGTTCTTGTTGTCGTGGTGGCAGCTTGTCGGCTGCCATTGTTGAATGAGCCGAGATATTTTTTCTCTCGGAACTTGACTGAAAATAAAATCATGATCATCTGCGGCGACTGAGCCAGAGAGAAAAATTCGGAGGAAGCGGAGTGAGAAAGGAGGGCACGAGGGACATGAAGGAAGAAATAGGAGACTGAGTGAAAAAGGTGATAAAATGAGCAGGATGCTGGAGGCGGGGTTGGCGTAAAGTTCTTTGGCCAGACAGTTAATGTCCAGCCGCGTGACATTTTGACACCCAGCAATTTGCGTTTCCCCGCAGTCGGATGGTGAAAAATTCACTGCATTAAGCAGGGTTTCTTTTTTCGGGCGAGGTGGGTGAAGTGAGCGGTGAAGTTGGGGACAGTTTTTGTGTCGCACACACCTTAAGTAGCTGCGTCCGACATGTTTTTTAGCTCTTTACCACGACTTTTATCCAATCGTTTTTGCCCAAGGTATTTTTATGACATGCGCTTTTCTGTCCTCGTCCGCAGCTGGATTTTTTTTTCAACAAAAATAAGCTATCGGGTTAACTGAAGCTCTTAATAACACATGCTTCCCACTAAACCTAGTCTCCGACTGTGATATTCTTTATTTCAGCATTCCGTTTGCCTTTTTTTTTGAGCCATCATAATTTACGCAGCATATTTTTCTGCTCTCGAAGGCGCCTTTATAGAGCACTTAATTTCATAGATAACGAAAAAAACCTACAGTTTATGAGGATATTGTAAGAAAGAAAAAAGTCAATTTGTATTTTTTCGAGAATTTATGGGAATCTATATTGATTCCTACAAGAGGCTCGAAATAAAAGCAATTCGAGTTCTAAACACCACGACCAAGGGGTTATAGAGGCCATGGCCAATGGGTTCCAGAACAAATTTCTCTATGATGGTGTAAAATCCTAACGAGCTCATGGTGGCTTCGAGAGCTTCACAAAATCCTTCACAGAACCCCCTTGAACTTCCTTGCCTTTAAATCTCTAGCACTCGTAACCTCCAGCGAGCCGCCGGAGGTGTTTTATTAGAGTCCGAGTAAGCGGTTTATGGTGCATGTATTGTATTTATGAACCCACCACATGTCGACTTCATGCCCGGCCCCCTTGGTTAATGACACGATTTTATGACACTAAAAGTATTTTTTCATGTCGCTGTCGATACGGGGTTGAAAGGCTGGCTGTCTGTCCACCGACAGGAGGACAAACAGAGCGACAAAAAGAACATTCATGGACTGTGCATGAATTACGGTTGAAGTACGAATTTAGGTTGAAGTATAAATTTAGGTTGAAGCCCATGAGCTCAAGGATATCGTGGGTGATAATTATTAAAATCAATGTTCCGGGGATTCCGCCAACAGACAAGAGGCGCGCAAAGGACACCAAATCAGGTCGTTTTAGGTTCGTTCTCTTTTTAAGGCAGCTCTTTAAGGGCAGTAAATTGTCAAGGTTTATGTCTTAATATACACAGCAGGTTGGGACTTCAACGGTTTTACCTCTGTTGCGGTATCACTTGAAGGTAAGTGGCTCTCACTGAGATCCCGTCCATTGATGAATGGGAACCCTTTTCAGAGGACCCACTTTTTCTCTCTTTCACTCCCGTCCTCTCCGTATCGTGATATTATTAGGGACTTAATCCCATGGAAGCTACTTTGGAAATTAAACAAAGCTTCTGCATCGAGGAAACGGAGCAACAAAAGCGAGAAACGGGTGGTGAAGAGGATGAGGAGGGACTGCGAGAGAAGTGCGGAGGGATGTGTAGAGAGAGATAAGGGAGGTGGAGCGGAGAAGGAGCACGGCTAGAGGAAGTAGGAATCCCGTCCTGCATGATATCACAAATCGCAGTGGTCGTGTCTAAAGTTGGTTATTATCGCACTTTACCCGACCCGAGCATATCCTTTACGTCCTCCCTTTCTTCGCCTCAATCTGAATCCCGCTTCCCTTATCCCTCTCCTTCTCTTCTCTTCACTTCATGCCCGCTCCTATCGCTTCCTTCCTCCCCCATTCAATACTGAAAGTTCTCCCTAGGAGCGAAAATGCAGGGATTTGTTTAAACTAAAAATAAAGAAGGGAAAACAGAGGGAGTAGGATAAGAAGGGGAAGGGAACGAGGAGTGCGAGAAAGTGAAATGATGGGGAGTGAGATCATACAGTAAACTAAGATGGAAGTTTAGTAATATATGCAAAATTGAATACAATTAAAAGTTATGATAGAATTGGGGAGTATCTGGCAATAAATAAATGGACTGGAACAAAACGATAGCAGATGAAGACGCCGAGACGGGACAGTAGGAAAAAAAGAAGGTGAAAAGAAGACACGACGAAGAGTGAAAAGAGATGCAGGATTTTATGAAAGGTTTATGGGAAGGTGTTGCGCAAGAGGAAATCTCGACAAAACCAAAAAAAAACTCTACACAACCTCGATATTCTCCGCAGCCAATGCAACAACGAAACAACAAGAACAAACAACATCGATTGATCCGCTGGAAAAAACGAGTATCTCTTTCATGTCTACGCTATGAAGGAAGGTTCCATATTTTGGCAACAGGTAAATTCGTGATTAGGTAGGATTCTCGACACGAAAACAAGGTGATGAAATCCTCTGGATTCCCTTCGAGACAGAGATTCTCCGATCGTCCTCGTCTCGCGTCCCGTGCTCTCGGGGGGAACTGGTTTGCGAAGGAAGGGCGGGGTCGACCCGATGATTATGAGAAGTTATGCCGACGGCCGAAGGTAGTCGGAAGAAAGGTCGATTGGTGGAAGGCAGGCAGGTCGAGATCGGACGGACGAACGTTTGCCGCACGTTTGTGTGGCAGAAGGGTCGGGTCGGGTCGGCAGGTACAGGGACCGGCCGATCGATCGACTGGTCATCGAGGGGCAGCGTCTCGGAGGAAGTTCGAGAAGGATTGCCGACGACCCAGCGACGAGGGAGCGTGAATGAGTGTGTGGGAAGAATTTCTGACCTCCTGTAAGAGGCTTAGAGCAGTTTCACATTCCACTAATAATGGAATTAGAAAGGATTTTTTGTGTTTTGAAAAATCCCTCCGGAGTCTTTCTTCCCATTGGGAATTTTTCACCACTCTGGGGATTTTTCATTTCAATTGGGAACTTTTGACTCAGACTATATAGACCCAGATATATATGGAATAAATCGTGTCTGACTCACCTTGCCGCCCACTTTGAGCGAGTAGCCGAGCCCCTGGGGCGTCTTCAGGTGCACCGGGCAGACGAACCCGATGTTGCGATGGGGTCCCTCGGAGCCGCCGTAGTTCTTGCGGGTCGCAACGCGCGTCGGCTGCTGCGAACGCGTCGGCGACGGCGTCGACGAGGTCGTGTTCTCGGCCACGCACAGATTCTCGCCGCCGGCGATCGGGAACTTGGAGCACTCGAGGTTCTCGGGCCAGTTGAAGTTGTAGGTCTTCATGAGGGTCTCGCAGACGCGCGCCGACTCGCAGAGGGAGCGACAGGGCGGGATCGGCTCCTCGAGGATCGTGCAGACGGGCACGTACAGGGAGCAGAGGAAGAGCTGGAGGTCGGCGGAGCAGCCGATCTTGACGAGCGGCGCGAACTGGTGGACCTCGAGGCCGGCCTCCTCCTGCTTGGTGTGACCGATCAGATTCGGCATGATCGTCATGTTGTAGGGAATGTTCTTGCAGATCGAGATCGTGATCGGCTCGCAGCGATTGTGCTGCGGCATCGACATCTGCTCGCCGATCATCGCCGACGACGAGATCATCTCGCCCGAGCTGCGGTAGTGGTGGGGCGAGTCGAAGGGCGAGGACGACGCCTGGTGCTCGCCGTACCGATGGCCGGCCGCGACGACGATGGGCCGAGTCGGCGGATTCCCGACGGCCAGCAGGAGCAGCGAGATCGCGAAGACCAGGACGTGGCGCATCGGCGGCGGGCGGAGGGAAGTCGACGACGAAGGGGCGCGCGCGACGAGGCGACGGCTCTTGGCGGCGGACGACATGGCGCGGCGTAGGGTGCGGGGTTGGTTGGTCAATTGCACAAATTCACTTGACACGAATTGGCTTGAATATTTTTTTTTTTTTTCAAAACAACTTCTATTTCAGTGCTCGTCGCTTGGCTTAAGGTTGTTGTTTTTACACATATTTATTAATTTCTCCACTTTCGCAATTTTCTAACTCGACACTTGTCGGGAGACTTTTTTCGAATCCCTGCACTTCGGCTACTCTGTCAACAACGTTTATCCAGCGGCCTGTTGACTGTCGTAACGAGCGAGACGCAAACACTCGCTCTCCTCTTTTGGCGGCGATGGCAGCGGCAGCGACAGAGCTGAGACGATGAAGACGACGATGAAGAAGAAGAAGTGCAACTCTCCACCAAGTATTCACATGTTTTAGGCTTCAAGAGCGCTTGAAATTTTTTGTTTTGAAGATCTCTTCGAAATTCTACTTTTCACTAGTATTTTTGATTATGTTTATTTTATAATATTATTTATTTTATATAACTTTTATTTTTCAATATTTTTCACATCAACTTCTCAATAAATTTACATATATTTCTTAATTTTTTCACAATAATTATTCAAAATGACTTCTTTTCACCATTTAAATTGGAATATAATCATAATAATTTCGGTTAGTTTTATATTTTAGGAAATCCATTGGAATAATTGTTGATATGTCACGACTGGCGTTCTTGTTGTTGCTCTCGAGAACAACTAACCGACCGACGACGACGACCACGACGAGTACGGGCGAACAATCTCCAAATACTCTCCGCTTCACGAACCTCCCGCTTCAAGAGACGCTTGCAAACTGACGGCAGCGACGACGACGACGGTGACGCTGGCAGCGTGGTCCTCGCGCTCAAAGCGTCTTCCTCTTCTCGCCGCCTGGGCGTGCGACAGAGAGGGATGATGCCCGCCAGCAGCAGATGGTGCTGAATGTGCGGTGAGCACTCGAGGGAGAGAAACTGCCGCGCTCTCTCATTTTGGGGACACATTCAGCGGCAAGCCTGGTGGAGTTGACCTTGAATGCGATTTCCGGAGAGCGACTGTGGGGAGAGAGAGAGAGAGCTGCTGTGGACCCAGGTGGACGCGATACAGTGTGGAACGGGCAAATGTTTGTTGACTGTTTATAATATTGAATAAGAACATTTTCACTCACTTTATAATAAAATATTTATTTTATTTAGGCGAAAAAATTATTGCTATAAGTTTTATAATGATAATCTAACTGCATCTATACTTATAAATATAAAATTAATGTACAAAAATGCTTATATTTAAAATTTATATATACTTTTATTTTATACTAAAAATGCAATCAATTGCAACTTCAGTAAAAGTAATTACTAAGAACTAAAGTAGGACTACAATTAAACAAAATTTACATATGAACCAAATGTGAGAAAAATAGGAATGGTGGGGAAGGGATCGAAGGAAGAGCGATAGAGACAGTGGATGGAAGGTGCAGCGGACGCGACGCCTTCGATGGGAGTTGATTGAACCGAGTTCCGCAACTCGGTGGACAAAAAGGGGTTCGTTCAAAACAAGAACAAAAACCCAACAACAACTGTAATGTCGCCGCCACCGCCATCATCGACAGCTGAAGAACAGCAACAAAAACCTAGAGTGAAGAACCGCATCGAAGAGTGAGTAACAGCAACAACAAAAAGAGAGTTCGTTAACCAAGATGCCGCTTAGAAGCTTGCAACAAAAAGCTATTGTTATTATATTTTTTCATAAATAACAATAAAGGCAGCATCGGCGAAAGCATCAACGTAAAAACAACAAAAACAACAAGAAGAACAAGAGCAATTGCTAAAAACACGCTCATTTAAACCGGAATCTCTTGTTTGTCGCGGCAGAGAGCAGAGAAACCAGCGTGAGCGAGAAGAGAGAAAAAGAAGACAGTGATGAGAGAGTTGGCGAGAGAGTTTGTAGAAGAGAGAGCGAGAGAAACATTTTGCATTTGGCGCGAGGTTTTGTTTTGCCGGTTGTTGTTGTTGTTGGTAAGCTGTTGTTTTATTGTTGTTGTAATAATATTGTTGTTGTAGTGCTATTGTAGTTAGTAATATTTTTACTCGTGATTTTTTTTTCAACACTCTTTCCATATTTCTCTCTGTTATTTGTTGACTTTTTTATTGTTATTGACGCGATTTTTATTGCCGTAGTTGTTGTCACAATGATTGTTCTTGTTGTTGCGATTGCTGTTGTTGTAATTACATTGTCACCTTTTCACGACGCCATCGACGTTGAAGGTGAATGCCATGCGATTGTCGACTCGTTCTCCCTCTTCATCTCCCTCTCTCACCGTATCTCTCTCGCTTCAGCTCCTCAAATATCCATTGACAGTTAATGACTTTATTAGCCAAGTTAAAACAAGCCACTCGGGAAACGGTCCGGAAGATTCGGCTCCGAGAATCACGGGAAAACTGAGAGGAATTGCGGGAAATTGGAAATTTCATTAGAGGGATATTTGACGAAAAAAAATCACGAAACTATTTTTTCGTAATATTTTTTTTTTTTTGTTTTATCGAGAATTAATATCGATGATAAATTCGGAAATTTTTTCCTCTTACTAAATTCCCGCGCGCATAAGCTCCACGTTAGAGAGATATTAAAAAAATCTCCTCATTTCCTTGAATTATTTTTCTTCTCAGATTTCCGGGAATTTTCTCCACTGGAGACCGCGGGTACAAATTATTAAAAACAAAAAATAAAAAAAAACACTTCATCATCAGTAACAAAGTGAAGGTTTTCGCTCCTCTCGTGGTTTCAGCTGCACCCGCCCTCTGCCCTCCTCGGGCGGTTTTTGCTCCCACTCGTTCCTCATATTTTTATTAATATTCTCGTCTCCATTCCCTTGAAATTCGCTGCTTCACCGTAGTCTTCCCTGATCATAAATAATTCATTATTTGCACTATTTATTAATTTTGAAAAATTACGCGACTGTTTCGAGGTAGCAACAACAACAAGTGCACAACAGCATCAGCAGCAACTGCAAGAACAAGAACAAGAAAGCAGTAAATGAGAGTAACTACAACAACAACAACAACAACAACTACAGGTATAATGCAACAATTACCCTCCAGCCAGGCGCAATACATCAAGCCTCAATTTGATCCCTTTCCCGCGCCCCCTGCCCACAACCTCTCACGATCCACCGCCGCCTCGTCCCTCCTTTGCTCGGCTCCTCCCTTTCGCCACGTCCCTTCCTCTGTCTGTCCCTCTCTTTCCCACGAGTTAATTGTTGTTCGCTCGGTTCGCTGGCTCGACGCAAAGTGATTTCTCGCTCGCTCCTTCCGTCTCGCTCCATCGTTCGCTCCGCCGCGTCTTCATAGAATTTTGCATATATTAAGAGCTGGAAAAAATCGCTTCGGCGTTGCCACATGTTGTTGATGCGGCGGATTGATTGCTTTGCATATGAAACGCGTCTGGCGCAAGGCGTGGGAGGAGACTCGGGGAGGCGGAGGCGGAGGCGGGGCGAGGGCGGCAGCTGAGCGGAAACTGCGATTCGTTGCGTTTTCGCAATTTCCACCTTCGCCACCGTCCGACCGTCCGCTTCGCGTTGCCAACTGCCGGCGCCGGGCCCGCGGCAGCGGAGTTTGTTCCATGCGCATTTTATTCGCTTATCAGCTGCACAATTATTCAATGTGGCGGAGTCGCGTTTGGCGTGCGTGTGTGTGTGTGCTTAATAATGGGATTTTCCCTTCATGCGCCCGCGAACTGCCGGGAAATGCGTGTAAATTTCCCCCGGGCAGGCGTATTTGGGGATTTTTTCCTCTCTGTGGAACATGATTAGCTTCGGTAGGAAATTGCAGGGAAATTTCGAAAATGCTTATTTTTCAAAATGTTGTTCAAATTTTGTTTTGTGAACTCTCAAGTTTACGAGGAATTTTTCATTCCTAGATAAGAAAATTTTTCAAAAATATATATATTTATTTGTTTAATTACACTTTTTTAATACAAATTTTTGTCGTCTGCCCATCTTTAAATTCTTCTCCCCACATTTTTTTAAATCATCAATTTACACGTAGTCCTAGAGATTGATTTGATTCCGGCTTGGACTTTGGCCAGGAGACGATCGAGAACGAGACCCCAAAATCGCGAAAATCCCAAAAAATGAAAGGTTGATTTTGCGTACTTTGGCTGCTCTAACTGTTGTCGTTTGGCCAGTAGAGCTGTGTAAAGGTATTTTTGTGGACATTTGCTGAGTGCTGGCGAGAAAATCGAAATTTTGTAAATTTGTCCCGTTCAACTTTAACGCCTCTAACTGCCGGAGTTTAGGCTGTAGAGCGCTTTAAAATTTTCCAAACTCGTTTTCGTGCTTGCAGCCGTCCCAGGCAAGCTAGAGAGGAGCTTTTTGGATATGTGAAAGAGGACGTTCCCTCCTTTTTGTTTTGCTTCAATTTGTTCCCCTTTATTTACATTTTTCCACCCGTTTCCACCTAAAATTGCAACAAAAAATGCTTTTCCTCCTACCTCCCGCCCTTCCCACTTTGCGCCATCGACTCGCCGAACTGTGACGCCCTCTTGCGTCAATTTTCAGCATGTGTTGCCAGCAAGGCGAGGACGAAGGGTGGGGGAGGGTGAAAATTGGTTGAGCCGCATGAAGGCTTTTGTTGTGGCAAGGGCAAAGGAAAGGGAAGGAAAGGGAGGGAAGGGAATAGAAGGCTTTTAGTGGGCGAATCGTGAAGTGAAGGCTTCCGGGAACAAGGACTTGTGGAGGAGGATTCGAGGGTCTCCGATTTGGGAGTTCTCCCGCGAGACTTCCGCGTTGGGAGCTCCTGAAGTCGAGGCTTCGGTTTCTGAGTTTGCGGCTTGTGGTTGAAGAAGATCTCCATGAACGAAGGCTTCCGACTTGGAAAACTCTCCAAAAACTCTTTCTTTAAAATAGAATCTTCACTGGAACGAAGTCTTGGCCTAAGCGTCCCAACACCTCCTGTGAAATTTCATTTCTACGACACAAATTCCCCTGTATTTTAATTGCATTTAAATTATGCAGAAGCTTCCGCCCATCTCGAGTCCCTCCAATAATTTCACCTCGATTTAACCCAGACCCTCGTTGTCTTCTCGTGCTCTCTGCCTCACGCTCCCTCTTCTCTCCCTCTCTCTCCCTCCCCCGGCCGTTTTCTATGATTTGTCTGCTTTTAATTACCGCTTGGAATTCGCGCCATTTGAGCCCGGCGCTCGTCTGTCATGCAAACGACACCCAGGCCTCCCGCGCCCGGCCGCACCCTTCGGCTGGGGAGTCAACTGTCTCTTTCTGTCTCTTGCTATCTCCTTCCATCTGCCTCTGTCTCTTCTGAATTCGCCGTCTTTGGCTCGCCCTCCGTCGACTCCTGTTGGTCGGCCTTTTTCTGTCTGTCTGTCCGCCTGTCTGTCTCGCGATCTGATTGCTGTCCGTTGTCTGTGTCTGGTTTTTTATTCCATATCCCTCGATCCCTCTCGTCCCCCTGCCAAGGAAGCCAAAGACGCCCACTGGAACCAAAACAACAGCGGCAAGGACAACAAAAACGCCCGCTGAAACAGCAACAACACCCACCAGAACAAGAACAACATTTAGATTAAAGCAACGACAACACCCACAGTTACAAAAACAATACCAACAACACCAGGCACCACCTCGGGCCTGCAACAACAACAATTAAAGCTACTGTTACGGAATTTCCAAGAGCAAATTTTCGCCCCGGCCACAGCCCTTCTTCTTCTTGTTCGGGATCCCCCGCCTCGGGCCACCCCGTTTACCCTCCGCTCCCTCGAGACGCCCCTCGTCTTCCTCTCCTCCCGCCCCGACCTCGCGGCGACCTGCTCCAATTCGTCCTCCGCTCCTCTTGGCGACTGCCATCGATTTTCACTACAACATCGCATCACGTGTTTACGCTTTACGTGCAACGACGTAACGTCGCGTAAAAATTACCTTGCTCTTCCTCTTCTTCCTCTGCCTCTGCCTCCTCTCTTCCTTCCTCTACCTCCCCCCCTCCCTTCTTCACTCCCGCAGGCCTCGACTTTCCGGCCTCCAAGCGTTCGTCTGTCTGGGGACGAAACAACTTCGGCCGGCTGTGGGCGAGGGAACAAAGGAGATGGAGAGAGACAGAGGGAGGTAGAGAGTGAGAGTGAGAGGGGGGGGGCAGAGGGAGGGTGTGAGAGAGGGAGAGGGTGGGACGTGTGGAGGCTCGACATATTTGTGCTTATCTGCGAAGCGTTAACATGTGCAGATGGAGCACAAGCCGCTCACTAACACACACGCCCGCACTCACACATGAGCGCACAGATTACACACACACCCACAGACACATACACATACACACATACTTATGTACCGTTAGTCACCCCCATTTGAGTTGTTATTGCTGGACTTGCCTTGACTTCTTCGCTGATTTAATTTTCAAGGGTGCGCTTTTGATGTTGAATTTTTTATTAGGTGGAAACATTTGCCCAGGATCGACGATAAAGGGGAGTGAAGGCGGGTGCAGGGGGGGGGAGGACGGTTGAAAAGGGGGGCCGTGGAAAGGTGAGCTTAACTTTGGGCACAACAACAATATCGGCTTGAAACAACCCTTTGTGCTGGCGCCTCGCTTCCAGATTCACGTCTAGATTTTTACATCCTTCCGCTCCTGTTTCTCGGTCTTCCTTCCGTTCCATTTTCTCAGTCCTCGCTCTTCCTTCCGCCACCTCCCTCCCACCCTTCCTTCCCCCTCGTTATTGCGTTCTCGCTCTGGATTTTTTCGCTTTCGCAGCTCGCTTTAATCCGCATTCTATTCATTATGATCTGGGCCTTCTTCTTTTCCTGCTTCCTCTTTATCCTCGTTTTTAATCCGATCCTTTTGTTCTTTTAACATTCACCTTCGTAGTTTTTCTTTTTTTTTTAATTTTCCATACTCCTGTGCCATGTGCTCCTTTTTGTCTCCCCTTTGATTGTTATGGTTCTCTCTTTCGCTTTTCTTCTCCACTTATCCATTTCCCTTTCTGTCGTCAACTGTTGAAGCCCTCTTCACGCCACTTTCGTTCCCTTTCACTTTTCCTCGCCTTCCTCCATCATCCCTCATTCTCCCTTCGTCCGAGTGGAGAGAATGAGACGTCATTTCAAAGTCTCCGCACGTTTCGTCCCCTGTCGTTTCAGCCCTGCCCTGGCGGCTTAACAGGGATGCAACGTGGCCTGCCCTCCTCCTGGAGAAGGAGGAGAAGTGGAAGAAGTGGAAAAAGTGGCAACTGAGTGGGAAACCGGAAGCCGAGGACGGGAACCGGACGCCGAGTCAAGAGACGTGTGACCAGGAGACGAGACCAGCGGATCAACGTGATGGGAGCAGGAGGAGGAGCAGAGGACGATGGAGCAGGGCGAAAAAAGCAGCAGAAATTGTGGCGACCCGGGCGGGGCGTGGTGTGGGCTGGGCGGAGGTGCGGCGACCACCCCTGGCTGCTGCTTCGTTAGCTCCACACTTGTTCCCATTGCCCCATGTTTATGACTCGCAGACGGCTCGTGTCTGCGGACGCGGGCAAAGTTTCGCCAGACCTCGGCTGAGGGGGACGAGGGGCTGGCGAGGAGGAGGGGGCGGGGGACGAGGGTGAGGGTATCAGGGAGTTCCCGGGGACACAGAATAACTTTCACTTCCGTGTTACAAATTTCGCTCATGTTCTTTTTTAAGTCGACTTTTACTAGGGAGACTTTAATTTAGTGGGCGGCAGGAGGGTTTGTTACAGAGTTGTCGTGCAAGGGGGTTCGTTGGGGGCTCCTGGGAGCAGGTTTCAGTGGAGGTGAGTTCGGCGAACGCGTGGGCTGGAGAGGAGAGAGAAAGAAAGCTGGTGTGTGCGATAAAAGTGTCTGAAGGAGGGCAGAATCGGTTTAAAGGATGGAGAAAACATTTCGACAACATTCAAAAATCAAAACAAAAAGTGTACATTCATTTTTATGAAAATATATGTAATCAAAAATAAACAAAATTCGAGATATAAAATCTCAACCAAAAGAGAAATAGAAAACTAAATTAAGATATTGAAAAAATATACTAGGATTTCAACATTGCCCACTATATTTTCAAATATATGTCAACATTTTATGTGAAATTGTGTAAATAAAAAATAAAGATATTTGAAAAAAAATAAAGCATGAAAAAATTAAACTGTTAATTAAAATGATTGAAGCCAAATCACAATTCAATTTCAGTCACGTTTCAAAAATATGATGACAAGTATTTTCGCTTTCGATTGGAAATTCAGTCGCAAAAGTTGAAGCTGCAAAAACTGCCCAGGTCATAAAAATCCCTTCGACCCTCCGCCCTCCCCTCCCCAAGGCGAGCAATCGCTACGACATCCTCGCGCGTCCGTTATTGTTTGTTACGTATACGTGACGTAGGCCAATCCAACGACGTAATCGACAACATAGGGAGAATGTGGTTTATTTTTATTGCAAATTGCTTGGCTTCCTTCGTCCTTTGTCCAGCCCAGTCGTTTGTCGTTGCCAGTCTACGGCGTTGTCGTCGTCGTTGTGGTTGTTGTCGTTTTTGTTTTCGCTTTTTTGAGGACCTGCCTCGATCCCCTCCAGCTTCCCTCGCCGCACAAGGACAGGTGGCGCGAGTGGACGAAATATTTTTAGGGACACGTTCGTCGACCTCCCAACCAGACCCCATGGCTCGGATTCCCTCTCTCTCCCTCTCTCGTTAGCCGGCAGCTCGTGCCCGTCGCTGGGTCGGGTCGAGGACCTCGAGTGTGTCGCATTAGGCCATAAATAAGATACAGGAAATAACAGAGTGGATGAAAAGAGACAACAAAAACGTGAATTGCGAAGAGGACAAAATAGCAAAGGAAGCTCTGAGTGGAGGATCCTTCAAATGGAGGTCAACCAGCGGGGGGAGGGGGGCTTTTTTGATTGGATTTCGAGGGCTTCCAAAGGGTTTCCGTCGGCCGAGGATGAGGTGGAAAATCGCAGCAAAAAACGACGTCTCACAGATCGAAAGGGATCTGGAAATTGCGTGACTTCCATCGATGCGAACAAGGGCAGAAAATTGGAGAAACAATTTTTGTTTTTTTTACCTTCTACGTCTTCGCTTGTCGTGTGGAATATTCATAGATTGACATTTGCAAATTGATATTTCAGAACGTGTGACGTTTGCGGATGTGTGGAAAATTCGGAATTTTCTCAACACAACAAGAACAAAGTCGATGCATCGATGGAGATTAAAACAAATGGAGCACGAGCAAATGAAATCAACAATATTTTTCAATATTTTCCCTGCGAACCGGAAGCTGCATTCGTCGCAATTGTCGGGGAATTCGGGTGCTGCATTTGGCTGAGTGACAGGTACGAATGAGAGCTGTTTGTGTGTGTGTGTGTCTGTGTGTCAGAGTTTGTGTTTCAGTCGGTCGAATTTTAGATGATTTGACATTTTATTCACGTTGTTTTGGTTTTATTTACATTGTTTTGAAATTGTATTAATTTGGTTCAAAGGAAACAAAATGGGGAATATTTTATTATTTAAGCTATGTAAATTGAATACGAACAATGAGCAAAATATTTATTCTACTGTTTTCTCGCTCGATATTTAAATATATTTGCGGCCATGATTTTCTCTTAGAAGTTCTCCGGGTTATATATTTTTTAAATATTTAATATTATTTTTCAAGAGACTAAATAGGGTTACAAAAAATTTAAACACAGCTACACACGTAATCCCGAGCTGTGTTCAATGACACGCACACTCGCAGCTTTAATTGAAATTATCGCTCTTGTCGGCATCCACAAAGTGCGGTTAAAAATATTTTGCATTCGTTTGCAATTACAAATCCAGTTAATGAGAATATTCACACGTACATACAAAATTGAGTGTGTGTGTGTGCGTGAATATTCGTATTGGAGCGAGAAGTGAGGGCCGAGTTCGTGGGTGGCGCCCAGTGGGTGGCAAAAGGAGAAGGAAAAAGAAGCGAGTTGTGAATAAGAAAATTAATGATGATAATTAAAAAAATACCTTGGTTGGCTCAGATTGAAATATGTTTTTTTAATTCAAATTTCGTCAATCCAGAAGTTTTGAAAATTTCGTCAGATCAGAATTTTTCAAAATTTTGTCACAGCTAAAATTTATATTTTTATTCGTTTTCGATTATAATTTTTTATTTTCCCCCCTTAATTTCATATATTTCCCAACCCAACCTAAGGAAACATCTTCTCAATAATTGACTCGACTCCCTTCTAGTTATTTAAAGTCAATTTTTCTTCAACTAAAGCCAGTTCTGCCTTCGAACTTCCCTTCCCTTCCTCTAAGAGAGCTCATTCAATAACTGGAAATAAATCAGGATAATCTGTTAATGAATGTACTTTTCGTATGTTTTTCTCCTTCCTTCTCCCTCGACGCTGCCCTTCCAGGAAGTCTCATTTCTTCTGCTCTTTTTTCTCTATTCTTTTGTGAAGTTCCTCGAACAGTTCTATGCGGAGATTTTCTTCTTCTCCTCCGTTGCCCTTCTGTTGTTGTCTCCTCCTCCTACTTCTCTTCCTCGTCACAAGCTTCCTAATGATGCAATGTTTCTTGTGTCGGTTTCTCTCTTAGTCTTCCAGTTCTATCTTCCCTTCGAGCTTTTCTTTAATTTGATATTGTCATACAGTATCACTTTATGTATCAAGTGTTTTGAAGTTGATGTATATTTTCCTTTCTTCCTACTACTTCTACCCAACTATTTTTCCTTCCTTTATATTTATTATTTTATTTATCTTTTTATTGGAATTTTCTTCTGAGGATTCTCTTAATTAATTTCATTGTATTTTTTGCTTTTTTCTAAAGTTCTTTAAATTTTCCTAGATTTTCTATTTTTCTAAGGTTTACTAATTTTTCCCCATTTTTTCCAGCTCTTTCCCCTTTATTCAAATTGTTTTATTTCTTACACTGCTTCCTTCCTCGCTCATATGTATGGGGAAGCAATTTTCCAATTGCCAGCATCTCCAGGCCTCACCTCACGGCGTTGGCCACCGGCAGCCTGGACCCCGGACCCCTGAGCGCCCGCCCCGCCCACCTTCCCATCGTCCACTGCCATAATCTGGGATTTATTTGCTCGGGCAGATAACGAAGCGTACAAATACGAACGGACAGAGCGGCAGCCGAGGACGAGGGAGACAGGGGGACAGAGAGAGACACTAAGAAGCTGGAGAGCGAGAGCGAGATGGCAACATTCTAAGCTCCACGCCGTGAACGATCCGACCGAGTCGGGAGTAGCAGCCGAGCGAGAGCGAGAGAGGAGATGGATGGCTAAGGCTTTTTATGGATGAGAACTTAAGTGTGGTAGTTATAGTTGTTGTATTTGTACACTCATTGTTGTTGTTGTTGTTGTTCCATTGCTCAATTGCTGCCGCTGCCGCTGCCGTTGCTGCTTGTGTTGTTATTGTAATTAGAACCACGGCCACGGCGGACGGAGAACCCGAGATTTATTGAAGGAAGTGCAATAATTTAGGATTTCTATGCGAAAACATGACGTAGGATTTCCACAGCTCTCGCGAGCAGAACTCGCGAGCGACTGGGGTCGGGAGCCGGGGTCGAAAGGGCGAGGGGGGCGGACCTGGGGGGGGGGGTCTTTCAATTCCCAATGAGTTGTTGGCGCGTCCAGAGCTCGCGTGAGAAATTTATTTGGAGAATCATTTTTTTTTAATCATCATAAGTAATGTTCAAATTGATTTTCAATATTTTGTTTATTTTTGGTATTTATATAAAGTAGCTATATATTTTCGAAATCCTTCATATCCAGAATTTTAAAAAATGCAATACATTGTCTTCCTTCTTGTTAAAATATATTTTTGATATTTTTCAATTTTCATTTTGCTTCTGTTCTTTCCAATATTTTCAATATTTTTGTTAATATTTATTATTATCTTATTCTCACTATAAATCACAGAATAAACAATTTATAGATTTCCTTATTTGCATTTCATGAAACTTTTTCCAATATTCATTAAATTTTTTCACAATATTTTCAACTTAAATTAAATTCTGGCCTTAAATTTTGATCTTAAATTCTAAAGATTATTTTTTGGTAATTTAAAACCTGATCAATTATTTTCCTCCGTACGTTTTATTTAATATTTTTTGAATTTTTTCATAATTCTCATTCAATTCCAATATTTGAGTATTCCATGTACGGAGTGGAAGAGTAAGAAATAAATCGCCGACGAATGAGATGTTGGCCCCGTTTGCTCGGCCACTTAACTTGGCTCACAACATGCATTTCAGCCCGATTCGGTTCGGTTTCGATTCCGATGCCGATGCCGATTTATTTATTTGCATTTTTCGCTCGATCGCATTTTTATTGCGGGCCAAAACAAATAAATAAATAAAACTCGATTCCGCCGCACGCTGGAGCCGGCCCGAAGCGGGCCCGGGATGGAGCTGGAGCCGGAGCTGGGGATGCGGATGGACCAGATGGTCTTTTGGAGGTTTTGCTCACTCTGCATTTGGCTGCTCTCTATTTGTCCACATTTCAGCTTGGCAGCTTTTATTTTCCATATTCTATATTCATATTTATATATTATTATATTTTTTACATTTATTTATATTTATTCTCTTTTATAATTTAGTATTCGAATTTTCCACTATTACTATTGTGATTTATAATTTTTCAATTGAGTTTTATGTTTTTAAAACATTTAATTTTGCTCTTTCAGAACAGTTTTCTACTTTTCCATATTTTTTTACACTTGATTGTTTATTTTTATTTTAAAAAAATTGTTCTTTTATATCATTTATTGGCTTCCTTTCGCTGTTCGCTGCAGTCGTTGTTGCTGGCCTTTGAATGTGCATCGGCGGCAAAACGAGAAATAATAAAGCTTCCTCCGGCTTTGATTTATGTCGATGGCCCGAGCCCGGCCGTCTGCCGGGCTACCAAGGTACTTCCAGCCGCTTCTTCTTCTTCTCGCCCAACGAGGACCCGACGACGCTACAGCGGACCGACGGACGGACATCGAATGGACCAACCGACCCACAGACAGACGGACGGACGGATGGACAGAGCGATCGTATCGGGCCGATTGAACAATTGGGATTTCGGAAATATTTTGAAATATCGTCGATAAAACTCCAGCTGCGTTTCTTGTGATGGGCAAATGAATTTGTTGCAAATTCACTGTGATTTATATTGGGAATAATAATTTATGATTTATGTATAGATTTACGTGTTCAAATATATGGAGAATGCCTTTGATCGGCAGCGGCGTCGACAGATCGATTGCGAAAAAATACAAGGAAACACAAAGAAATCCGGAACTTTTCTCACCATCCCATTAGCCAACGTCCACGATCAGCCGAAGGTGCCGTCGGTCTCCGAATCATGAGGAATCATGTCAATGTCATGATTTTTAATCCCACATTTCAGACACATTTTTCCCTCACTCGTCGATTATCGCTCCTTCTCTCTCCTCCCCTCGGTCCCTCGTGATGCGATTAACAAAGGTGGAAGCGACGGCGATGGCGATGGCGACGGTGGATGGTGTCGGTGGCTGGTTGTAATTAAGTAATCTTGCAGCGGTCTCCAGCTCAGCATTTGCCAGGCATCCAGCCAGGCTTTGAAGTTCAGTCGTGGGTTCTCGCCACAAGTGAGCGAGGGAGAAGGGAAGTCGGGAGAGACGAAGCGACTTGGGAGTAAAAAAGAGACGGGGAAGGGAAGGGAAGGGGAGCCGTGTGGTCGTGAAGGAGAAAGAAACAGGTGTCGCACTTGTCTCGACTTTAAACAGGCTCACTGGAGCTTCAGACAACGATGTGCTTAAATCGAGTCGGTTGCGGTTGGAGGAAACTTTAAGGACAGACAGATTACGGGTGTTGGACAGACGGAGAAAGGCATGAGGGAGGGTTGATTAAGCGAGACAGAGAGAGACAGGCAGAGAATCAGACAGACTGGTAGAGATGGACAGGAGCATGTGGAAAAAGGATATCATATTGAATAATTCTTGCTTAAGAACTCTGATTATAAAAAATAATAAAAAGAAGAAAAGTAAAAGAGAAGAAAATTACAACGCAGATAGAAGAGGAGAAAAAGAGAGAGAGAGAGAGGAGAAGGAAAAGGACAGAAGTATATGGAATGTTTTCACTTTTAAAAAAGCGTTAATTGCGGGCTTCGAGAATCGACAGAGAGCAACAAAAACCGCTTAAAAGCCGTCAGAGCTGAAGAGGAATTCAAGAGAGGGAGAGGGAGAAGAAGAGAGAGATAGGGAGACAGAGAGAGGAGAGGACGAGCATGAATCTGTGGCTGGGAATAAAGCAATTGCATTCCATGATGAAAGCGCGACGCACGAACAGCGCTTTCGAAATGTTCAACAACGATTACATGAATAAAGTATAAGAATCACAATCACAACAACAACAACAACAACAACCACAACTCCAACAATAACAATAATTATAACAACATAAATTACAAAATGAAAGGAAAATGTTTGCAAATTGACAAAAACAACAACAACAGCAATAACAATAGCAAGGCGATGACTCAAGACAAGAAACCAGCAAAGAACAGGATGAAAAAAGCAACAAAAATATCGGCGAAAAGCTACAACAATATGGACAAAAACATTAACATCTACAACAACAACATTAAAATCCACTATAACAACAACAACAAAGAGAACTGCAACAATAACAACACACTAACTACGCCATTAAAACTACAGCAGAAACAGGCAGCGCGCAACAACAACAACGAGAGCCGCTAGTGGCAATTTAGTTAAACAGTAGCGACGATTCAGGCTCCGCCAACAACAACAAAAGCAACAACAAAAACGAACAACAACTACAACAACAAATCAAGGTCCCCAACACCGCCGGGCTCTGATCGTGGTCTTCGCGTGGCCTGCGACGATCCTCGCTCCGTCCCTTTCGCTCCCTTCTCTGTTGATGGCGCTGGAGTCGGCAACACTTGGGGCACAGAAAACAACAACAACAAAAACCAAATGCAATATTTTAAGCTCTGTTTTGTTAGAAGAAGAACGATTATTTTTTAATGTTCACTTAATTGAGACATTAGGCTGGGTAGGAACAGAGGAGAAAGAGACAGGAACAACTGCTCCGACAACAAAAACAACAAATGCTTTGGAAACTACTACAGCAATAACAACAACAATTTCAACTACCAGAATGGCAACAACAATAGGAACAACAACAATTTAAACCATTGCTACAACCAGTATCACGATAATAACAACAAGAACAGCAGCTGAAACAACTAAAATGACAAGAACAACAACAACAACAACAATAATAATCGAAAGAGCAACAAACACATCGTGATCATCACCACAATATGATCACCTCCAACATAATCATCATCATCAACAACATCCACATCCACATTGTCTGGAATAGGAAGAAAATCATCAAAATCAACAACAAGAATTGCAACAAGGATTGTAAATAGAAGCTAGGAAATTGTTGCTGGTCTTTTTGTTGTTGTTGTTTTAGTTTTTGTTGTTGTCGTCCTGGTTGTTCCTGCAGTTCATTTCGTAGTTGTTATTTTTGTTATTATCATTCTTATTATTGTTATTCATGTTTTTCAAAGTCATGTTGTTATTGGTCTTGTTATTATTGTTGTTGTGTTGGTTATTGTTGTTCTTATTGTTGTTATTTTTTTATTGTTGTTATTGTTTTTGTTGTTCATGTTGGAGATGAGAAAAATCGCACTCGGAAATTACCATGACTTTGCTTAACGAGATCCATGACCAAACGAGACAGACACAAACAAGAAGACGGAGATGGAAACAGGCCACGAGAGAGCGAGTGAGAGGAAGACAAAACCAATGACAAATGCACCGAGGGAGAGAGAGAGAGAGAGGAAGGGAGTTAACGCCATGAGACCAAGTGAAACAGAGTCAAAGACAAAACCACGAAGAGGGAGAGCGAACTAAGGAGACGACTTAATCGGAGGGAAATGGAATATTTTTCACTTTCATCCAAATGGGTTTCGCCGGGGATGGCGTGCAACCTGAACAGGTGGAAAAATAGCTTCAATTTAGAATATCAGAAAATAGGTAAATGAAGTCGATCATGGATGGAAAAATTATAAAAATTACAAAAATATCAGGATCAATTGCACTCAAAAATGCAGTTTATTAAACTGGAAACTGTTTTTTAATGAAGAAAATTTATTAAAATACATTTTTTTAATTTTTAACTCTTTTTTTGCACAACTTCAAACAAGAATCTTGGAAAATACTCATTGAAATAAATGGTTATTTTCCTCTATCGTGGAAGGTTATTAAAAAGCCATCGTGCGCTCCTCCGGAATCCTGTTTCATTGATCATTGCCGGAGCCGACGATGTCAGTTGACACCTGGGCTTCCATTCGATCGTGCCGCGATCGCGGGCTGCGCCGAACAAGATGTGATTTCGCGATCTTCCCTCGGGTGGACGGCGCGGCCCACGCCCGGCTCGCATCGCTCGATGGAGATCCCGATCACTTCGGGCTCGGATGACTTCGGTCTGGTGTGGGAATAGGAGGGAACGGGACGGAATGAGTCGCAATGAATTGGAATAACTCAGAAAGAGTTGGCTTGGGATGGCTTGGCACGGATGCCATGTCATGGTATGGGTTGAGATGTGGGGGACTGAGTGGAAGACGAGCTGCCTCTTGGACATGCCGGATACGGTATTCAATTTAAAATCAATTTTCTTGCATGTCAAAAGGTTCGAACTTAACAAGCGAACCTGAAATTCTGAATTGAATTAAGTTGAACGCTTGCTGACGGCATTAGTTCTACATGATGCAGCAGCAACGGCAACAACAACAACAAAAACAACAACAACTACTACTAATACCATAGAAACAACTATAATAACAACAACAACAATGACGATAGCACGAACAACAACAACTGCAACTGCCAGAACTAAAGACAAGAACCAGTAAAGCCAACAAAAACCACTGAAACCACTAATAACACTTCGTCAGCAGCCAACAACAACAACTAAAGTGTACAACAACAACTGCAACCAACAACAACAACTGTAACCACCAACAACTATGCAAAAGCACCAACAACACCTCAAACAACAATAACTGGAAAAAACATACACAAATCCCAAGCATAACAAGTAGCAATTATCTATATATCTCTATCTCGCTCGACTCTGTCCATGTGCAGAATTTTTTGTGTCGATTTCTTGTTGCTATTGTTGTTGTTTTTGTTGCTCGGAGGGTTTATTGTTGGTGGTGCTCACTTGGTGAAACTATTACCAGAAACGTTACGAGCAATTTGCCACAATTATGTGTCAATAATAAATTAATCAAGTCTACAGTGTTGCATGCAAAGGTTCTCCCTCTTTCCCTCTGTTGTTCTCTCCCTCTCGCTCTCTCCCTGTCTCAATGGACCGTGTGGAGACTCCGTCGGCAGCATCTTCGCCCTGGCAATTGCTGTAACGAGGGGATAATAAAAATTATGCATAAAATCCGTGTTATTTTTATGCGCCGCGTCTACAGGTGGTGCATTTGGTGGATTTTATGGGTTTGAAGAGGAGACCGTGGAGATATATGTTTATTTCCTAGGACAATGTGGAGCCCATCAGGTGGGGAATTCTCAAGAACAAAGCGGAGGCAAGCTTGGTGTTAATCGCTTTTAGATTAAGATGTTGCGACATTTTGTGGTTGTATGGATTTATTTACAAAATCGCTCAATGCATAGAGCATTTAATGGAATTAATGGAATGTCCTAAAATTGTACAATTCTTCCATCAAATTCACAGAGTCAAGAGGTCTCCCCCAGGTCGATTCAATAACTTTCAGGGAGACTTTTGCAGACAAATTGACCAACAAATACACACACAGCCACACACGCACATGCACACTGTCACCCCACTCTGCACAGGCTGGCGAAGACAAGATAAGAAACTTCTGTTCCTACTTCCTTGCATGCTCCTTGCACCGATTAATCACCGAACTTCCGAGCGAGAAGCCTCTCATCGTGTGTTCTGAGGTTCGACTGGGACGAATTTTCCTCCGATTACTTCCTCCTTTTCTTCCCCCTGCTACTTCTTCGATTCCTTTCACCGACTCCGTCCTGCACCGAGCATTTTCGCATGAATTATGTGACTTATTAAAACGTCACACAACTTGACAACTTATCAACAACTTTGGCCAAGCTCCTACTATGTTGTTGCCATCGTCAGCGTCGTGATCATCATCGACGTCAACGACAGCGACCACGACGAAGACGAAGACGAAGATGACGTCGGCCCTGCCACCGAGGAAGTTGGCCACGCTGACGGCGGCAGCGACGGAGGCGGCGGCCGCCTGTCGATGCTGTGTATCAATTTAACAAGCTAGCGAAAGGATGATTGCACTCACACAGCCGCATCTGGTGGAGCTCGCAGAGTGATGGGGACTCCCCGGACACAGGCATAGTTGTATGGGTGTGTATGTGTTTGGCCGTGTGTATGTGTGTGTGATGCTCGCCTTCCTTTGGCAACATTAAGATTACTTTGTTGATAATGCTGATGGGTTTTAATCAATTTACATTTTTCCTCATCTCCAATCGCTGGGAGTGTGTTGGTGATGTTGTCGGTATTGGTGTTTCCTTGTGGTTTTCGTGTTCGTGTTCGTTCGTATTCGTGTTTTCGTTGGTGTTGTTATTATTATAGTTATGTTAACTTCACTTCACAGTTGAAACGATAGATTTTTACGAGGGAATTTCTATCAATTTACGACAAACTATAATAATAATTAATAAAGTCCTCGATTTCTGGTTCTGGCTCGTGATGGAAACTGGTCGGGCAACACTTTTCGCGTGTGGAGATGGAGACTTCCTACCGTGTTTAGAGGAGTGGAGAGTTTTCTTTTTTTCATTCATTTTCACTTCGATTTCATGGAATTGGATTCAATTTCAGGGTAGACACAAAAATTATGGTACGATGGAAACTAATTGAATCCGACCAAGTGCGGAAACTTCAAAAAGATGAGAACATTTTTTTGGTAAAATACATAAATACCTCTGGAAAAGCCGAGACTTGTGATATATGTTTATCACACCTATGCATTAAACGAAGCACAATTAACGTTTCACATTTCCAATTTGATATTAAAAACCACCTGAAAATTTACCTGAAAAAAAGAACATTCTTTAAAAATATATAAATATATATTGGAGAATGTTAATTTATACACCTTATACACAAAAGATACTGAATGGTTAGGTTGCAACGAAAATTGCAAAATTAATGAAGGCGAAAATAAAAGAAAAGTTTTTAAAAAAATGCCGAAATCGCCACAGCATCAGCCAGTGAAGTGAAGACAAACGTTTTTTCAAAGTAATTTCCAGCGATTTCTCTTTTATAATTGCATAATTTCAATGCAGTTGGCAAGTTAATGGCCTAATCGTTGGCTCAAATGCAACCGGACTCTTTAAGTGGCACCCATCGGCCAGGCGGAGTAGGAGTGGACTCAGTGCAGAGGGCGGAGGCGGGAGACGGGAGGAATGAAGAACGAAGAGCTGGCGATAAAAGGACGGGCGAACGGAAGCGACGAAGATGGGGGCTGGGATGTGGTGTGAAGTGAAAAAGGCAGGAGGAGGCGAGGGGGACACGAAGGAGATGGAGGAGGCAGGGGGAGGGAGATGGAGGAGGTATCGAAGGCATGGTGTAAATAAAACCTTTTTAAACGCTTGTCATGTTGTTATAGAGTAGTTAAGAGCAACCTTCTGCCTTACCACCAGCAGCAGCAGCAGCAACAGCAGGAGAGGGAAGTGGAGGAGATTCCGGCAGCAGCCGGACTCCGACAGCTACCTGTGGCTCCACCAAACAAAGATTCTAACACTGCCTCGCTCAACCTGCCTCGAACCGGTTCCACTCCATCCTCCTCCTCCACCAACTCTTCTCTTCCTCCTCGTCCTTCGCCTTCGTCCTCGGGCAGAAAACCCGATTTCGTTCCCTCGATCAACACCGCCGATTCCTCCCCCCTCCTCCGCGATCAGCCTCGCCCCGACGCCCTTTGGGGATCGGCCAGGACCGTCGGGAGACCGTATGTAAAATTACTCAATTATTTGTGGGGGAATTAAACTGATGGCCTTTCGGGACGCCTATTAAGGGACGTGCGATTATGATGGTCGCGAGGCGGTTGCGATGCTCAACAGCGGCAGTCGAAACATGGCCATGGACAGCTGCTAACCTGATCGTCGAGGAGTCTGTCGTCCAATCGGCCGGTTGATTGGCTCGATTGGTCGGCTGGGTGGCTGCCTCGACGCTGATGCCCCTCCACGGGTAGCCCGGTCGGTTGTCGCTGGACACAGGAAGCGAATTCCTTGCGGCTGTCATCGCCTGAGCCTCAAATAATTACATGCCATAAAAATGTATGCGAGAATCTCGATGTAAAACTCACTGAACATTGGCCGCGGATGCCATCGCGAATGGCGTGAATCTCACGATTGTGTGGGCTAGAGGTGGGGGCGGCGGGCGGCTACTAATGATGACCACTACGGACTACATCAAGGACGTCGAACAGCATCGCATCGGGCATCGACTCGAAATAGGTAACCATTTCTATAGGGATTCAATTAACACGGACAGCGTTGTATCAGCGGAGAGCAGACGAGACGATAGCACTCGACCGACATTCGAGGCATTCGGCGTCTGGAATACTTTGAGACACATAATTTTTATTCACGGCTCTAGGCGCGGTTTCCGGGCAAACGGAGCGTATTTTTCATATTAGTACCGTGTTTGAGAACTAAAGAAAAACATTTTTTTTTTTATTTTTAAAAATTTCCTAGTCATCTTTCTTTCAAAACCACATACTATACGAGGTATCTAATTTTGGAATACATGAGCTTTATTTCTCCCATAGTATATATTGATATAGTTGATTGCTATGGAGTTCAATAATTATATTTAGTATATTTTTAGAATCCAATATTGCAAATAGCAGTTATTATTTGAAGACCAGAAATGATAGTACACCATTAATTTAGGAACATTTTTAAACATTTGCGAACGCACCGCGAATGTGAAACAAATGAAACCGGAACGACTATGGTATTCTTCAACATTCCAACGAGAGCTCGACCCGTGAAAATATAAAGTTGTGCAGTTATTTGTTCATAAAAAGTTGAAGTACTGAATTGAAAAAATGGTCGCTAAGGCTGTGTGTGTTATCAATGGAGATGCCAAGGGCACGGTGTATTTCGAGCAGGAGGTGAGTCCAATTTTGGGGCATAAGCTATGGGAATATAGTGAAGTCTGCCGGTCTTTCTAGACTTATTCTATCCAACAACATTTAATTTTCCACACCGCACCAATTTTTTCAACAATATTGGTGTGGGTATGTGTCGGATTTTGAGCTTTGATTATAGAGAATGAATTGCAAATACCTGCTGGGTCGACTGTACAAATCCGTTCGCCATAATATAGGGGAATGCACAATTTTAGTCTTTGTTGTTTTCCTTATGTAAGCCTAATTCTTTGGAGTATCGAAAGAAATATATAACACTTTAATTTATATTCACTGTAGTAAGGAGGGTTCAAGTTATTTGCATTAAATTTCAGCTTAAATGAAATGTATATTGATATGTGTGTGCATGTGTGTGTGAGTGCAGAGAGTTTCTTAGTGACGGAGACATTGAAGTAGTTGCATTGCATTTTCAGTGTGACAGCGCTCCCGTAAAAGTAACCGGAGAAGTTGCCGGTCTCACCAAGGGTCTTCATGGCTTCCACGTACACGAATTCGGTGACAACACTAACGGTTGTACCTCGGCCGGCCCGCATTTTAATCCTGATGGCAAGGAACATGGCGCTCCAACCGACGAGAACAGACATCTAGGTGACTTGGGCAACATTGAATCTGCAGGAGATGGACCCACGAAGGTTTGTTGAAGCAAAATTTCATCTACATCGATAAGAACAACATGCCTCGCATTTTCAGGTAAACATTTGCGACAGCAAGATCACACTGTTTGGTGCCAAAAGCATCGTAGGACGCACTATTGTTGTGCACGCCGATCCTGATGACTTGGGCAAGGGTGGCCATGAATTGAGCAAGTCCACTGGCAATGCCGGTGCTCGCATTGGCTGTGGTGTGATTGGAATTTGCAAAATCTAATTCATTCACGAAGAACATAGTATGTCAGTCATGAAGAAAGCAAAACTTCTAAAATATAGCGGACCATAGGCACCTATTGAATTTATATGAAAATATTATAAATATTGTATGTATCCTTATTTGGTTTAGAAACCCTAAAATGAATTTCTGAGAAATACATGGGAAATTATCCTTGGTGGATTGGAAACAAAAACGACGTGTTTTGATTTAAATAAGAAATTCATATTGTGTTATATTAAAATACGTTATCTACCGAATGTGGTTTGTGGTCTTCTTTCTGTACGCATATTTCTGTTTAACATTTTAAATAGTTGAACTGCATTTTCGTTCATAACAAAAATAAGTTAATTTCATTTCAAATATTGCTAACTTATAAACGTCTTATCGCGGAAACCTGATATTCGTCTAAATTACTTTAACTATTTGCTTCAATTTCCTTGTAGACTTCACGTTTGTATTCATCTAAACCGCCTTCGATAGCGCGCACAGTGCGATTGCCACAAACCCAGAGTTCTTTACAAACGACCTTAATAAGACGCTCGTCGTGAGATACCAAAATAACGCCACCCTAAAATAATTATATATTTTATTATCAAATACACTAAATTTTGAAATGTGCTAACCTTAAATGCATTTATGGCCCTTCCCAAGGCATCGATTGTTTCAATGTCTAAATGATTTGTTGGTTCATCGAGTACTAAGAAATTCGGCTCCGCTGTAAAGGACAATCATTAACTATAATTATTTAAATGAATAGTGACTTCATACCCATGCACATCTTGGCCAAGGCCACACGTGACTTCTGCCCTCCAGACAAGCTAGCAATGCTTTGTAAGGCCAATGTTCCTGAAATACCAAAACTACCCAATTGTCGACGATACTCCTCGTCGGGTCGTCCGGGAAAAAGTTCCGCCAACACACCCACACATGTGACATTCATGTTCAAGTGATCAACGTGGTGTTGTGCAAAGTAACCTATCCGTAGGCCACGATGCAGAACAATGTTTCCATGGATCGTGCTCAATTGTCCAACAATAATTTTCAACAACGTTGATTTACCAGCACCGTTTTCTCCTACTATGCAAATCCTCGAGTCTGAGGTTGCAGACAGACTGACGTTTGTGAACACAGGCAGGGGATCGGCGGAATTATATCGGAATTCGATTTCAGAAATTGCTAAAACAGGTGGATTGAGAGGTTCAACGTCGGGAAATTTAAGTTTAACCTCAACTTCCTTTTCAATAGGCTTTAGCTCTGGCCTAAAAACAAAAAGTATTTGAATAACATGTATTAGAGAATTATACTTCAAAACATACAATTTTTCCAGCATTTTAATTTTTGACTGTACTGACGAGGCTCGATTGGCATTGTAACGGAAGCGATCGATGAATTCCTGTACATGGGCACGGTGCGCCATTTGTGCCTCATACTCACGACGTTGTGCCTTGAGTTTCTCGTTTTTGGTCTTCTCAAACTGTTCGTAATTACCTCTGAAATACAAATTACATTTACTGATTATCATTTGTATAATAGTCTATACATACTTGTATGCCTCCAGAATCTGGGAATGTAAGTGAATGATATCCGTTGGCACGGTATCTAAGAAATTACGATCGTGAGAAACGACTAGAATAGTTGTAGGCCATGATTGCAAATAGTTTTCCAGCCAAATAATTGCTTTGATGTCCAACATGTTAGTAGGTTCATCGAGTAATAGCAAATCTGGTTTGGAGAAAAGTGCACGCGCCAATGCCAAGCGCATTCGCCAACCGCCCGAAAACGATTTGGTTGGACGTTGTTGCATATCGGTGTCGAAGCCCAGACCTTTCAATATCACAGAGGCACGCGCTACCGCCTTGTCCGCTTCGATATTCTGTAACTGCGCATAAGTCTCGCTCAGCTCAGCACTTAGTGCAGCATCCTGGACCCCGCTATTGAGCTGAGCCAGTATTTCCTTCTCTCGTGTCAACAGGCGAGTCCGTTCGATGTCGCACTCGAGAACGCTGTCGACTGCGGAAGTGTCATCGCCAACCACTTCCTGTTCGACGTGCAATACAGAGATATGCGATGGTATTTCCAATTGTTTCTCAGAGATCATGCGCAAAAGTGTTGTTTTGCCAAGGCCATTGCGTCCGACCAAACCATACCGACGACCAAAGGAGAGCAACAAGTTGGCATTTTGTAGCAAAACCCTTACAACGGGGATAATACAAATATAGATTAATATTTCAATAATAATATAATATCATAGAGAACGTACTTGTCACCAAATGCCAAATCAAAGTTTTCGATTTTTATGTCCATGGATCGATTGGTTCCCTTCTGTTCCATTTTCGTGTTCTTTTTGCTAATCACCTGCGAAGCGGTAGCACTTTGCAGCTTAACAGGACCAGCCGTTGTTTTGCCAGCATCTTGGCGCTTCTCTTGCTTCTGTTGCAACTTAGCCTCGGCCTTCTCCAGTTTCTTGGAATCCACTTTCTAAAAATTTTAAAATATATTTTTTTAAAATATTACATGGATAACATTTGAAATTAACATACATTTCCAGAATCCTTATTTACCACCCAAATACTTTGCATATCCTTATCAACCAACTCCATGGTCTTGGCCATCTCAGCGATGTTCACGGGAGCGTTGAGGACTTTACGTTCCTCATTTTTGCTATTCAATTTAATGATGTTATAGAACTGATCGCACAACTCCCTGCATAGCACGCAAATTAGTATGGATATTAGTGATTGGACGGCATTCGACTGACCTTATGTTGTCCTCAGTTTTCTCGGTGTTGATGCTCTGCAGAATGTCACCAACTGCATCGTAGATATCGTCACAGGTCTCAAAATCATCCAGGCTGCCAGAGAGAACGCCTGTAAATCGTATGAAAATGTAATACCAATGAACCGATCAGAGTTTTTGATTTTGCCTACCTTCCACATAGTCCTTCAGCTCGTTATCCATTGCTGGAAACTCGCGCCTCAATATATCCGTGAATTGACTCATGGCTTCCATTTTACGAATTCGTTTCTCTAATTGTTGCAACTTTTTTTTCGTTGTTTTCTAAGATTTCGTTTTCCTGAACCTGGCGATAACTTGCAAAATATTCCAATACACTTCTTCTTCTTTATACAACGGTAGCACGCACCCGTACAGCGTTTAAATTCTATTATTCAATGAACAAGTAAGTATACCGGAACTTTTTGCGAGGTTCTTCGCCGGAATTTCTTTTCAATTGAAACTTTTCGAAGACTTTTTATGCTCCAAAAATCAAAAAGAAATCGTCATCGACGACAGCAGCGGACAGAGGGACCACACGTGTAGCGTTGCCAGACGACGAATTAATTTTGTATCTTCCGTAGTGAAATTTTGAAATACTGGCAACGCCTCTCATTTGACAATAGTGTGAAATCAATCCTGCCCTTCTAAACCGAAAAGACAGGGTAAACGCAATAATACAATGTTGTGCTTCAAATCTTAATTTTCATTATTTCTATTATACTATGAATTAAAACACAATGGTTGCAATGAAAAAATATATTTGATATATGATACAAAAAAATAAATGTAAATTTAAACAACAATCGATAAAACCATGTTTTATAAAAAAGATAGAAATTAGCTTACAATTCTGTTCATAAAAAACAATTGTAGAAAATTGTGTGATTAAATAATTTTGTGTAAACATTTTTAGAAAAAGCAAATATTCGAAACTAATTACAAAAGAAACAATGAATATAGACTTTGATTATAGTTAATAGAGGCATTCAAAATTTGTCTACTAGTGATTGGTGTTAAATAAATAAGCAACATAATCGTTCATAACATAATAATAACAAATGTACCTATCTTTAAAAACTTATGCTATCAATATGGTTTGAATAGTTCATATAGAATTTTTATCGATATTTTTAATTACAGTTTCATGCTTTCTTCACTTTCCGATTATTCATTACTACTAGTATTATTTACTAAACAGGCACATAGACCGACGTAGCAGCTGATGCATTGGGTTTACGCTGTCTGGCACCTCGACCAGACAGTAGGTAACTTAGGTCCAGCGGTGGCTCATTGGCCAATTGAGTATTCTTCGTATTGAGCTTCATTGTCTTAATAACATCTTCCAAGCGTGATCGCTTTTCCTTCATGGTCTAAAGACATAAATAAAGATTACGTTTTTTTAATTTAATTTTTTTATGATTCACCAATACCTGAACTGATGGGGTAACTGAAGCTGCTGCTTGAACTGTAGCGGGACTGTTGCTGCCTTGCCGTCTCCTTACATTTGGTGGTGTTTTATTGGCCTCATTTCTGGATGGTACAGGTGTGTTACTTGTAGGTCCCGTATCATTATCAGTCTTTTGTTTTTTACTCTTCAGCATTGCGGGATCCACATCATGCGGCTAAAATATAGATTGAAAATTACAAAACCATTGAAAAATCGAATTATTACATTTATATCGACGTACCGCATAAGTTTTGGAAATTTTAAGTTTCTGTATGAATTTTCGAAATGCATAACTCTTCGTGCACGTTGGATAATTGACCTTTGCCTTCGAGAAGAAACGAGCCGATTTGTCAACTCGCAACTCACAAATATAGCAATGATCTTCATCGTTACACTCAGTGGGACGTCCCTTGCAGAACGTGGTACGATCTAGAACCCAGCACCGTCCAATCACTAACTCAATAGGCACCACCTCATACAATGGAACACGTACGACCTCATTGGGGTAGAAACGACGTGTAGGTTCGTGAAACGTTTCGTGTGGCCTTAGAAAATGATGACCAAATATGAAGCGTTTTCCCTCATTATTCTTCCACAAACGTTCGACGCGAAATATGTCACACTCAGTGAATTCAATTTGACCAATTGTCTCGTATGTATGCTTCTTGGTTGGCACGATATTTCCATCGGCATCTTTTATGGGAATATCACGAAGCACGTAGACAGTATCGCCTTGACGTACATGCAATTCCCCACGCATCAATGACAAATAATATCGATGGCCATCTTCAGTGAAATCTTCCAATGGAATCTCACGATCTACCTCACGGGGTTCACAGTTTTCACATAGATAGCTATCTGCATTAATGTCCGCCTTGGTGCATTCGGTATGTTGCCAGACCATGCAGCGCGCACATTGAATCATAAGACCCTCATCTTTGTAAAGACCACAAATGCAACGGATGATATCCTCGTTTTGACTGGATGATTTATTCGGCTCAAATAAACTAGGTGATAACGTATTCCTTGGTGGATCGGGATTTTGCACTGCATCCGTCTGTTGAATGATGGTTTCTTTAGTCTCGGTATTCTCAGACGCTTCAATTTTCTCTGTAGTGGGGTTTGGTTCTTCCTTTGTTTGCGGCTGTGGAGATTTTGCTTGATTAACAAAGGAATTGCAAGCCTCTTCATTGACCAATTCGAGCAACTGACTAAATGCATCTTGCTTTTTTTGTTCGTACGTTTCGATAAGAGTGGATAGAACTTTTAATTTTATCTCATCGTCACAATGCGTCTGTTTGGCTTGCTCAAATATAAACTTCATATCTTCATCGAACTCGGAGGGCTGCTTGTAGAAACCCTTTTCAATATTGGATTGAATCGACTGAAAATCAACTGTTTCCTCCTTCTGAATTGTTTTGTTTAACTTTTTCTTCTTGTGCACAGCAGTTCCCGTCAACAGCGATGCTGTCAGTGATATCTTGTCATCAGTGGGATCCTTTATAGCCTCTAAGGCCATGCAAATTTCACGCAAGATCACTGCCATTTTCGCCATCTTTTCCAATTCAGGATCTTGGACAGCCATTGCCAGTCCGCGCGTTTTTATGTTACGCGGAGAGCGTAATGCAGATATCTGTGCAGCCAATGACGCTGGAGTTGAGGGCCTACGACTCGTGATTGCAGCGGGAGATCCACTTGGAGACGAAGGTGTCGAAGTGCTGCCTTTAACATCGCCATGCGGTGGAGTTTTATCGCCCCATTGCTTCCTCTTGTGTTTCCGTATCTTCATGATTAGAAAATCAATTAGATGATTAGAAAATTTATAATATATTTATTTTTAGCACTAACCTTTTCAAAGTTCCTGACAAGAAATACGCCATGCTGCTTCACATACTTTTTATCCTTTTCCGAAAGCTGTGGAACGCGTGCTACAACCACGTCCTTCGACTGTAGGCGCGCAGAGTTCTTCTTCGCCTTGCGCTTGCGTTGACGACCATTGCGACCACCATCCTTTGCAGAGTTTTCACACGGCTAGAAGTGAGTATGAGCGTTTTCACTAAAATATGTGAATATAAATCTTATCCATACCTTGGCCTCAATGGGTAGGGGCTTAACCCGTTGCGACTTTCCACCAATCACTCCACGACATTGAGGTGTATTACATCGACACGGTTGTCCCTCCGACGGATTAAACAGTGAAAAGTTGTAATCATACGTTAACTCCTCGCCTTCCTCAATGTTCCGTGCAGCGAAGAGAGCCATGCGGGACAAACCATTGACGGACCACTTCTGCATCTCGCAATTAGGTTGGCACGAATGATTAACGAATCGTCCATCGCTTCCCATACGATGTCCATCGATTACTAAACCACCATCAAGATGCAGGCAGTAGTGATGGGTGTCATTTAGATAAATTGTTCCCATCCTATCCTTGAATTCACGCTCGGTCACCACTTCGCCTACATATTCCAAAATATAGGTGCCCTTCTGAATTGGAAGCTTTGTGCGCACACCCCAACCTTTGTTCTCGGTCATAAACCGTTCCACTCCAGGTGCTACTTCGTGTCGTTGTATCTTCTGATTGCCACATTTTTCACGCGTCGGACAGCAAGAGGGCGAACACTCAGTGTACACTAAACGATTGAGACAATCATCACCGCAGCCGACATCGGGCTTGCAGTTACATGTGGGATGATCGAAGCCGGCCATATTCGGGCGAACAGACTCAGCATAGACATTGGTGCGTATTTTGCGATAATTCCAGGAGGGCACCGTAACTCTTGCAGGAAGCTTAGAATTCGTGTAAGCCCACCATATATCGTAGGGTAATTCAAAATCGATTTGTGTGCGTCGAAAGTATTTTTCACAATATGGTGGCGGTGGCAATAAAGAAGTAGCAACACGTTGTTGATCACCAGATGATATTGAAGAATCCTTTTCTATCGCTTTCTTATCACCTTTTTTTACCAGAGTAGTTGTTTTTGAAGGAACTGGCAAACATTTAAAATAGTCGGAAAAGAGTCCCGCAGTTAGATATGTTTTCTTCCATCGAGCATTTTTACGTCCGCCTGTTGTGGAAGCTGACGAAGATTTCTCATCACCCGTATCGCTGGCCGCCTCCGAATCTGCACCTGTGGCATCGTGCAATGGTAAGACATCGTGCTCTAGTTGATCGCCGTGCGGATCTTTCGTGATAGTTGTAATAGGGGACGGGGATTCCTCGGCTTCCTTGGCAGCAGCACATGCAGCTAATGCGATGGAGTGCAACGAATTTCGCCGTTTTAGGCGTATCTTACAACTGAAATTAATATTTGGGTCGATTCCGGCTGGAAGAAGGCGCTTCATATCGATATCATTCATGCCGTTTGTAGAAGTTTCCTTCGTCAAGCTTTTCATAGTCTTTCCCATTTCAAGTTGTAGATCCACTGTTTTTTTTACCTTTTTTGTTGTTGACAGTTCTTTACCCTCCTGAACTTTTGGCTTACGACCTCTAGCATTGAGCCTTTGTCTACTAACCTTTTCTACGTCCGAAGTCGTCTTATTCAATTTAGTTTGTCTTCCAGATTTTGGAGCCTCTTCTTGCTTCTCCTTTTCTAGTCGAGGTTTTTTCTGCCTCCTTTTGCCTGTATCTGGTTCTTTTTTCGGGGTAGCCTCAGAATTTGTTGTTCCCTGCAAACGCTCTAAACTCACAACAGATAATCTGGGAGTACGATTAGCGCGCTCCAAGAATGTATCACTAGCCTCTCCGGTCTGGGGTACTCGATCACAAATTTTCTCCGCTGCCTTTGCTTTACCCATAGTTATTGGTGTGGATCTTGCTTTCACCGCCTGTTCGCTGATATCTGGCGTCACGTCCAGCAGAAGGTTTTCATTGATTTTCCTCTTCTTTCGTCGAACGGTTGGAAATCCAGTTCGATTAAATTTCTTACGTTTTCGTTTCAATATCAAGTTGCCTCCGGTTTTGTTCAATAGCTCTTCCACAACGCGAGTACTCTCGACCTTTGTCGTCGGAAGTGGAAATGTTTTATTGAGATCCATCAGCAATGGTGAATCCACCTCGGACTTGGTTATAATACCTGCCGCTTCAGTCAACTTGGCAATAGGAGGAATTTGAATTTCCAATTCAATCGATGGTTCAAATACACCCGGCGGTGGACATGATGTTTCAGAGTCAACTTGTGGTGAATTTGCACCGGTTTTTGTAGACGATAACTCCTTTGTTGAAATGGAGGGAACCAGAACATCGGTATGGTTGGCTATTTTTGAAACAACGCCTTCCAAGCGCGAACGTTTCTTATGGACTTGCGCCTCTGTCGATTGTTTTGTAGAGCCTGTGGATAGCGGACTAATGTCAAGCAATTTACCGCCTGTTGTGGATGTGTTCTCAACGTTGATACGCAATGGGGAACAGTTGCTACCCTTAACACTGGAGTTCTCGTCCGAATGTGTGGAATTCTGCAACAGGTGACGTTTCTTCGGCGTGATGGCCGGTTTTGTGCTTTTTGTACTTAACTTTTGTTGCACTGCGTCTTTCGAGGAACCCGATGATTTCGCCGCTGCTGCAGCAGCTGCTAAAGCCTCCGCATTGTTAGCGAAAAGTTTTGCTACTGCTGCAGCCTCCGTCGATTTCTCGCCGGGTGTGAGCAGATAGTGGCGTTTCTTCAGAGGCAATTTGTGATCATCGGGACTCGAGCTATTAGCCTTCTTATGACGTCGTTTTGTTGAGCCACTACTCGGTGTCAAGGATCCTACGCTGCCAGAAAGTAGTGCAAAATCAATGTTCTCGCTAAGCTTCCGCTTCTTTAATGATCGTTTGTCACGAGACTCACGCTTATTACTACTTCCACCACTGGTTTGTAATTGAAACTTTCCAACTTCCGAAATGTGCTTATCCTTTTCTTTTAGTAAAACACTTGTTTTATCACCGTTCTGTATACGGCAGAGCGTTGCAAATGTATTTGTAATGATTTCAATCTCTGTCAGAAGTTTAGAGTCAATTGTGGATGATTTGCTCGACGTAGGGAAACGAAAGCTCTTTCGCCGTCGTCGTCGCTTGACTTTAGAAACACCAGAATAGTAACTACTGCAATAACTTGCTGCCGATGATCTTCTCGACTTGATTTTACGTGACATATGCGATAGAACATCTGAGCCCAATGAGTTTTTTCGTAGCAAATTTAACTTCCCACTGAAACTACGAAAACCATCCTGCGAGCCATCCTCAAGTGATGTATCAAACAACCGCCGTGTGGAATTGTTTCCAGAAACAGTACCAGATGATCCTCGACCAAAATATTCGCCTGTCGTAATAAACCGATTTATTTCGCCGTATTTCTTGGACACACTCGTCGTCGGAAGACACTCAAGACTCGGTTTACACACATATTCGTTGCTCTCTTCACTGCTTTGACCTAACGACAAGCCAGCCAATTGCAAAATGTCCTGATCATCATTGAGATTCCCCACCGATTTGGAATGCTGTCGCATAAGTGAACAAGAACGACGTTTTCGTCGAAATTTCGTAGATTTTGAGGCTTTATCACTATCCTTGTAGTCACTGCGATATCCACAGCTCTTGGCACGACTCCGTCTACTCGCACAACTTCGTGTACTATAGCGACTTTTGCAGCTGGCATCACTTTTGTAACCAGAATTGTGATTGTGATGATGAGAGCGCGGATGGGCAGACCCATAGTCGGAGACATATCCGCTTTTCGCTGCCAAGATTTTACTACAAATAGTGGTATTACCTCCGCCTCCATCACTCTTGTAGCCGCTTACACTAGGACGACGAAATTTCTTATTGACATCGATCTTTCGCCACACAGGATCCAATAGCAAATCATCTTTCGAAACTTTTGCAGAAGTTGTTGTCCCAATAGCAGATTTCGGTTCGGATTTAGGCTGTGATAATCCCGCACTGGTGGATTGTCGCCGTTTATTTCGAGGTGGCGGATAGAGTACACGTTCCGTCGCATACATACGTTTATCCAGATTAACAAAATCGAGTTTTGGTTTAGATGAGGAAGCTGATGTTATGGAAGCACCCAAATCCGCTGAACTTTTCGTCGGCGATGTACTGCTTTCATTCTTGCGCTGGGCATTGGCTGTAAGTCTTGGAGAAGGTGATGTACTCTGTGCCGTACTGGTTGTGGAAATAACACCAGAATCTGCTGATTCATTTATCGTCACGGCGGTTTGTGTTATTGTGGCGGGTGTGTCGATATCAGCTGCAGTGTTGCTACCTTTCTTGGGTCGCCCACGCCGTTTTTTTAAAATGTTATTGGAAACAGCCACGTCTATATGGTTCGACTGCGATGAAGATGGAACCACTGAGGCGGGCTTAATGATCGTTTCGGGTGTAGGTACTCGCGCTGGCGTCACTGCCGTTGTTTGACCCAACATTTGTGTTTTCTCCATAAAATCCTGCAGTAGCGTCGATTGATATTGAGGGAGATTCTTGGATTTAGTATTGAGTTTTGACGAAAATTCACCACCAGTATCCTCTGTGTCACTTTCCACTCGCTTAATGGCTGCACTAACCAGATCTGGTAGTTCATTATCACTAGAGGAGAGCCCAATATTATCATTCATAGAAGTTACTGTGGACGTTAATGAGATAAGCGTCTTTAGTTGTGTGTTTTTTGTGTTGATTGCTGTGATGAGAAGACGTGGGGCGCGTTGTTGTTGTTTAAGTTTCTCTAAAGGTTCATCATCGGAGTCGGACGAAAATGGATTTGAAGAGATATGAGATGTTTTACTTGATTTGTGTTTTGATTCGTTCCCTTTTGATTGAACCTAAAAGAAAAAGATATGATTAGAAATTATTTATTATCATGATAATAAATTATACTTTTTTTCGTTTCACTTTCACTTTTTTTGTGGTTTTCTCCGCAGTAGTTGCGATTGTTGTATTTGTAGCCTCTGAGCAGCCAGACTCTGTTTCATCACTTAAGCAAGGACCAACCGGTGGCAATGTTATTGGAAGTGAACTGGATTCAATAGGGGCAGGTTTTTCCCCGCTGCCACTAACAACCACATCCACAGACATATTATCAGAATTCGCTGGTTTCTTAATATTCTGACTGTTGCTACTACTACTACTATTGCTTAATTTGATTTTTAAAGAATCTAATGAATTATTATTGACTTTCTCGCTCAGAACTTTTGTTACTGATGATTGTATTGCTGCGGGTTTTTGTGTGGAAGCCTTGGTGTTGACTGTAGTGCGGATTGCGGAGATTTTCATGCGCAAACCATCCGTATCCGAACGCTGTACGCTAAACTGTGTAGTCGCACCACTGTGATCCTTCTTTGACTCTGACATGGAACTCGAGTGATCTGTAATCGTATCGGATTCCTACAAATGATGACATAATGTATGCAAATGCTTTCTAAACGCTAATGTTTCAATAAAAAATTACCTCATTTTCACTATTTGATTCTTGCTGTGCAACCAAAACTTTTTCTGCTGCTGCTGCTGTCGTTCCTGTTTCATTTTTCTCCTTTCTCATTATTCGCTGTGATAAAAACTATAATACAAAATAACTTCAATCACTTTTAGAGTCACTTTTTCGATATTCGAAATTTGTGTGGCAATCAAAAACAAGGAATTTCACCAAATATTTTTGACAAACTGGTTTCTGTTGTCATGCTACAACAGGCAGCGCAGCATGACTGTAACGACGTCCCACTGGAATTATATTATAGGCAAGAAACAAAACAAAGACGGACGAGAAACAATAAAAAAGGGGCTGAAGTGCGCTTTGCATATGCTGATGTTGCTGTCGCATGGTAAAGTGTCTACGTGTGTCATGCGACGTAATTGACGGCGGTGGAAGGTAGTAGAATGCGCGCGGAATTCTGAAACTGTGAAAGTTGAAAACTGGTTGTTTCTGTCTGGTCCTTGCATGTCCTTGCACCTGCCTTCAATTTACTGCCAGACACGCGCGAATTTCCGCGATCATACATAAATCAATCTTCACTCGCATTTCGTAATTTTCTACATAATTTACAATTCCAAAGAAGATATGAGTGGATTTTACAAAATGCAGCAATTAAAGTAGGTCAAACTTCACACACTTTATGAGGTATTTGAGTGCATAAAGTCTATGAAAAGTGGTTGGGCAGCAGCTCCCCATAACTTCATGTCATACACACACACACACACAAATGCCAGAACTCACACATTCACCTACTCTCCCTACAGCTGCAGTCAGTCTCCCGTGGGAGGTTCTTTTCACTTCATGAACACATCATGTTTCCCTGATGAGAAATGGGGACACCTTGACAAAAATATTCACCATGCATTTGTCAAAAATATTTTAATCTTCATTTCTTAATAATCTTCACTTACGCGCACAGAAATAACTTTTCCGTTTCGTCACTGAAAGTTTTTTCTCTGTTTTGGAGTTTTCCTCCGATCACGAAATTCAATTCAATTCACTCTAATTTTTACTCTTTGCAGTTCGTCAGTCAGTCGGTTATTTTTTGTTTTCTTCTGGTATGTTTTATTTTTAATTGTCATGAATTTCTCTTTTGCAGCCTTCTTCTAGTTTCCCCCCCATTCATTTACATTCTAAAATGGCGCCGATTCATAAGCGTCGAGGGCAAAAAATTTTCACTTCAATCAACTTTCTTTGCATATGTTAATTTGCCGCCTTTTCTTCAAATTTTCACAATTAATCACAATCACTTAGCTTCTTCGTTACTTTATTTACAAATGTGTTATAGTTTCAGATTTAAATCGACACTTTTTACTGCTAGAATTCGTGTTTAAAAATAAAATTCAGAAAAATCGCGTACGAAAATAATAAACGAAAGAAAAACACTACAGAGAGAAACGTAAGGAAACATTTTGAGACTGTCCAAACTGTCAAATCATTTAAACCATTGAACATACCCTTCTATTTGAAATCTCCACTGATGAATTTTAGAAAAAGATATCCTATTGAAAATAACAATAATGATTTTGTTAAATTTAATTTAATATATATTTAGTTTTTTAATCAGTAAATAGGAAAATAATTTTAACTACTTCCTCGCCACATATTTTTTCTGTTCTTCATTGTGATAAAACTATTTTCCAGCTTACCCTGTGGTATCATTTCAGATTTTCTTCATTTTAACCAGTGACAGTTGATTGACTTTTCACGTATTTTGTTGACGGTGGAAAGTAGAACAATTGTATTTATTATAATTTATCAATAGGACTGTAGTTTTTGTTCAATAAATTGTACACAAAATGAGCAGTGGCGCTGGTGACTTGCTGTACGGCACCACACTTTCAGCTGAATCAATGAAAGTCATCGCTGAAAGCATCGGAGTCGGTTCGCTACCGGATGATGCAGCCAAGGAGCTCGCTGAAGATGTTTCCTTCAAGATAAAACGCATTGTTCAGGACGCCGCTAAGTTTATGCATCACTCGAAACGGGAGCGTCTCATGCTCGGCGATATCGACCATGCGCTCAAGGTGCGCAATATAGAACCACAGTACGGCTTCGTGTCCAACGACTTTATTCCCTTCCGCTTCGCCTCGGGAGGTGGTCGTGAGCTGCACTTCATCGAAGAAAAAGAAGTCGACCTTCAAGAGATTGTCCAAGGTGGAGCACCCAAGGTTCCGTTAGACATTACATTACGATCCCATTGGCTCTGTGTGGATGGAATTCAGCCCACGATACCGGAAAATCCACCACCTCTTTCCAAAGACTCTCAGGCAGTAGACTCGGTTAATCCTGTGGTGAAACTTGAACAAGGTGTGACCAAAGATACTGCCGGTAAACCTGCTACGGGAAAAATTCACAAACTCAAGAATGTGGAAACGGTGCACGTCAAACAATTGGCAACTCACGAACTGTCGGTGGAGCAACAATTGTACTACAAAGAAATCACCGAAGCTTGTGTGGGTTCCGATGAACCGCGCCGTGGAGAGGCGCTGCAGTCGCTAGCCTCCGATCCCGGTTTGCATGAGATGCTGCCCCGTATGTGCACCTTCATAGCAGAGGGAGTCAAAGTGAACGTGGTTCAAAATAATCTTGCTCTACTTATCTATCTTATGCGCATGGTGAAGGCTTTACTAGACAATCCTTCGCTCTACTTGGAAAAATACGTACGATGACTGTAGTTATCTTAAAGTATTTTAATAATGTCAAATTCCATTGTAGCTGCACGAATTGATACCATCGGTGACCACCTGTATTGTGTCGAAACAATTGTGCATGCGCCCGGAACTGGACAATCATTGGGCACTTCGAGATTTCGCTTCTCGCCTTATGGCACAAATCTGTAAAACATTCAACACTTCAACTAACAATCTACAAACACGCGTAACAAGGTTTACAATCGTCTTTATTTTTGAAATATTACTAAAGTTTTCTCATGTCTATTAGAATCTTCAGTAAAGCTCTGCAAAACGATAAGACGCATCTATCCTCTCTCTACGGCTCCATAGCTGGACTCTCTGAATTAGGCGGTGAAGTTATCAAAGTTTTTATTATTCCTCGTTTGAAATTCGTTTCGGAGCGCATCGAAGGTCACCTGCTGGGTACATCACAAAGCAATACTGACAAAACAGCCGCTGGACACATACGAGCAATGCTCCAAAAGTGCTGTCCTCCGATATTGAAACAGATGCGCAATCCTCCCGACTATGCAGAGGATTACAAGTGAATATACAGGCTACCACAAACCTTATACTATCTTAATATATTTGTTAATTAAGGCTTGATTTTGGTTTCTTGGGTCCATCGCTATGTCAGGCAGTCATCAAGGCGCGGAATGCACCTTCGTCCTCCATTATACCATCATCGTCAACAAACATATCGAGTGCACCGATTACGTCCGCTGCACAAACGGCTTCGACCATTGGACGTCCGCAGGTGACGCAAATTGTACCGCAACGACAAACGTAATACATTAAATTTATTTCAATTGCAATGTTTCCATTATTTCAAATAACTGTTTATTTCCCGTAGTCCCGTAGTTGCCGCCTTACCACAAATACGCACCATACAACAAACGCAAGCTCCACAGAAATATGTTATTATTCCACCGCAAGCGGCGCAGCAACACATACAGCTGCAGCAGGCACAGAGACCGGCGACACCACAATCGATGCTGCTGACTACGCAATTGAACGGCAACAGCAGCAGTCTCTTGAACCGCAGCGAAAGGGTGAGTTTTGTGAATTGGACCTCAGATAAACGAACTGACATTTGTTTATATTTTCACTACATATTGCAGACATCTGTTGATTCGAATTCGATAATTATTGAAACCGAAGAAGTGCGTCCGCCACCCGAATTGGATGATCTCTCGCATTTGGAGTGAAGTGATTAGTTTTAAGATGTAAACAAATATAATAAAAGATAGAAAGAACACAATTGAAACCAAACACAATACAAATATTTTTCAATACAAAAAATAAATAACATTGTCTACTTCTACTACTGCAAACACTGACCAAGCAATCAACCCCCATCTCCGTGTCCCGTACCAACAATCACAGTACACCCTCTGGTCCAATTGCAATGCGTTGATTTTTGTTGCCTGTCAACACGCAACGACGACGCATGTGCAATATTTAAGACATGAAAATTTCGTCTATTGATTTTTCACGGTCCGGGCGATGGTCGCCTCGACTCTGAACAGTTTAGTTCGACTTAGAAATTGGGCGTGAGTGGAACATCGACGACGACGAACGCGAGCTCTATAGTGCGTGGAAAGGCAGACTAGACGCGAGTATACATATCAACAACGTAGTATCGCTTTTTCTTCACCACAAGTAGACGACCATAAAATTTGCAAATATTTCAAACGAAACTGTTGTTGCTGTTGGGCACTCAAGTTCAATAGTTGAGAAATTGGAAAATGCGTGCACACTTTGCCACCGATGATGCTCCAGCGTCCAACGAGAGCTGTGACAAAATCGAATCGGAGCCACTTGAGGCGCGCATCGACGACTTCAAGCGGGACACGCAAAACATGGAAGTTCTCACCGAGTTCATCGACGATGTCCTGCAGAAGGCTGAAACCGAGGTGGTGAAGAAACAGGATGCGGTTGACGGCGCGGCGTCCGCAGCAGCCGAGACGAATGGCAAGGCATCGCAACAGGTTTGAACTGACTCTTTTTGTGGTGCCACTGAGACTATGATTTATTTCATTAAAACTTCTCTACTCTTTTCAGACGAAAGAAAAGTCCAGACAAAGTGAGTGTTTTTCTGTTATTATTTCCATTAAAATTTCATTAATATTTTTGTTTTTAATTTATGGAAACTTGAAACTTTCGGGAGCGTAGTCACGAACACATTTCGTGGTGTAGAAAATCTTATCGCACGACTCCTTATATTCTTTCTCTAACAAAATAGAAACGAAACAATACAGATATAGGGTATATAGTAGACAATCGATTCCCGAAATCGATAGACTTCGATCGGTGCAACTTACGTATTTCCCTGCATGACTCGATGGCCTTGCGGGCGACATCCTGAATCTCCGGCGGCAAGATAATCGGGACCTGGGCCAAGGACTTCTGAATGCTGAACTCGCCCTTTTTCGTGACCTGTGGTGGGAGCGGGTGTTAGTGGTAAATTCTAATGTGATTGAGATAGGGGTATATTGACTTACCGTGCCCGCAAGTTGAGCCACACACTTCACATAACACTGAAAAAAATATATGTTCCGCGCTTTATGTCTGTTAGAGATATTCCATGACCATACCTTGATCTCGCTATTCTGCTCGGTAAAGTCGCCGTTGCGAAGTTTGTCCAGCTGCTCCAAGGGCACCTTGAATTTGGGGGCGCAGCCGTTGCGCAGCATCTGCATCGATTGTTCGAATTGCTTCATCGTCACCTGAGGTCTCCAAAGGGTGAATTGAATACAGATCGAAATTTCGCTCAACTCACGGCATGCGTTATGTCCAAACAGATGCTGCTGATGAGTAGATATTTAGCGACTTCCCCATAAATGTGCATTATCTATTTCTTTCAGTTGAATTTGGTTTTTTATATTTATAATTTTTCAGAAATTTTTTGTTTCTGTTAAATTTTATGATTAATTGATTTAGTTTTATGGATATTTTTACTTGCGACTTCTACATGTACTCGGCATAGGCTTTGTAAATGCAGTGGTCGACGAGGGTCTTTATAAGGGACGGAAGTTCGACATCGAGCTGGCAGTAAATATTTCTTAATTAGAGGTCTCGCTTGGGCAGGCAACTTAGAGAGATCACCTATAATTAAGCAGTAATAGATTCATAAATAATGCGGTGTTTAGAATTGGAATGAATGGCAGCTTAAGTGCCACCTGGAGGCGCGAAGTGACAGCTCTGGTGTAAGGGGCGTAATTAGAGTAAGAAGTGAGGGAGAGGGCGCGGCTTATGAGTGATGGACCCGTCATTTGTAACGGCGATCGGTTTCCAATCGGGTTTTGCACGATCTTCCATAGTTTTTATCAATAATTATATTGTATCTGATTTTGTATTATTCCTTCGAATGCTTCCGCATGTTAAATATATTAATTATTCTCTCTTTTTCTCTCTCTCCCACATTACACCTCCTCGCATACTTATGCCACTCCACTTTCGCTTGCTTTGACCCACCTCGCTCGCTTGATCACATCCTGCATTTCTTCCCTCCCGCGTGGTCTCGCTCTTTCTCTTTTCTTAATAATGTGGAGGTTTCGCTATCCCAGATTTCAAGAACGGAAAGGTCGTCAATCGGGCTCGCGGCCTAGTCGTCCGCATCTTCGACGCCATCTGCAACTGCGCCAACAGCGCCGCCGCCCCCGCCCAACGCCTGAAGCTGCGCGGCAAACGTGGGTCGGCGTCGCAGAACAAGCCCGAGGAGCAGGCGGAGGCCGAGAAGCCGCTGCGTCAGGATCAGGAAAAGGACATGGATAAGGCCAAGGAGAAGGAGACGGAGAAGGAACAAGAGAAGGCAGAGGAGGCCGTCGAAGCGGTTGCCGAGAAGGTTCCACTGCAGTAAGAACGAACGTTTTTGTTGTCATCCCCATGTCATCCCACAAGAAGCCAAAGAAAGTTAAGTTGATGGGAGGACGAAGAATCGGAGGAATAATGGCAAAACAAATGAGTTTGGGGAAAATCTTAAGGAATTGTATAAAATAATCTTCAAATTCATTTGTCACTTCCGGTTCGAAACGAAGTTTTTCAAATTTCCGGAAAAATTCATTTCAAAACCAATAATGCACAACTACAACAACAATAATGAAGAAATACCAAAATACAACAATAAAATGGGAAAAATTTAGAGAATTGAAAACTGTAAACGAATAATATTTTATAGAAAGACATCATCATCAATTCAATCAATCAATCACGAACAATCAGCGAAAAAGCAACAAAATAGAAACAAAACCCGTTTCGAGGCAAAAAGAAAAGAAAGAAAAGTAGAAAAGGTAAGAACATTGGAGAAATCAAGAAATACTTCGAAGAAAATATCAAAATATGAATTATGTGAGAGAAAAAGCTGGAACAGCAACAAATAGAATGCAACAAATGCCGCATCTAGTTAATTATAAATAAATCACTGCATTTATTATTGTTGCAGTTGTAAAACCGATCTAAGTATGTACGTATGTGTGTGTATCGATGTCTGTTTGTCTGTCTATTGTGTCGTTGTCATCACACATCTGTATCCGTCTGTAGGGATTTTTTATGTATAATTTGTATTCCATTTACTCGTCCAAATGGTACTGATTTTTAACATTATAGGAAAAATCAACAAAAACAAAAGAAGCAAAAAAAAGAGACAAAACAATTTTTTTAAATGTTTACACCCACACGCGATCTTTCACACGCACACACCCTCACACAATCGCATCTAACATTGAGAAATTATGATAATATCAAGAGGAAAAACCATATGAAATTTTATATTCTTCATATACATAGAGAAAAAGGGTTTCATTTGGAAATCACAATTTCGGAAGCACAATTTACCAGACTATCAAAATCAAAGCGCTATAACTTGAAACTTAAGAGTCGGCGACCGATCTAAGTCAAGTCATCATGTCGTACTGTGATGCGTTTGCAGTGAATATTCTTGACCAAAACGCCCCTATCTATCTATCTATCTATGGATATATATATATATTCTTATATATATTTTTTAGGTTATTTTGTAGATTGTTTTATAAGTGTTTTTTAGATTATTTTATAGATAATTTATCCCAATTTATATGTATGCATGTATTTATGAACATGCTAGAAAAGTCTTCGATAAAATTGAACCTTGTATTAAGTAAAAATTCTGTTGGAACATGTTATAAATTGTATCAAAATTAAAAAATAGACAACAAATTATATAATACAAACCAAAAATTTGGAAAAATATTAATGTTTAAGAAATAATGGGAATTTAAAATGACAATTTTGAAATAAAGAGTATTATTATCTAAATGCTTGTGGCTTTTTATGTATTTTTTAATTATACCGAAATTTATCTTCAGATTTTTTATGTGAATACCATGAACAGGATTTAATATTTTCCCTCCACCTGTTCAGATCGTTCATCAATATGGGTTTCTGTGGAAATAAATCCGATTTAAGCCGAGCTCTTGTATAATTGAAATGCATGCCATGTAAGAGAGACGTTGAATTAAACCAGCAATAAAACGCGAAATAAGTGCAATTTACGTGAACTCATAATTCGCAACACCCTACACCCGCTGGGAGAAACATCTTACTTTGCTTGGGTCCAAGTGAAACGGACAAACACGTAATTTAAGAAATTTAACGGTTGCTAGGTCGCTTGGTGTCGCTTATGACTTCCTGTAGGGTGGTTCCTCACTCCTTCTTGCCGATACTGACCTTCTCAAGGAGATCTGAAGAGATGAGAAGACAAACGAGCAAAAGAAATGAACAAAAAAAAAAAAAAAAACAATCCATGCTGAAAGGGATATCGATAAGCTCTCAATTAATGCGAATCGCCAACGAGAGCTGTCAATGAATTCGATTTCACCTTTTTCGTCCTTCATCCTTCGTCATTATTCGCCGTCGGTGCTCGACCACAGTGAGCTCACGATAAAAGTCCATTGACGACTAAAACAAGCAGAGTTTAGTCAAAATAGAACTTAAATTTATAAGTAAAACCAGTTTTGGTCAAAGTTTTGGTCGTTGTGTTGTGAGAGAAGGCGAGGGAAGAGTAGCGAAGAAACATATGAGAGAGAGAAAGAAAACATTCTGAAAACATTCTAGATATCTACCAAAACAAAACTTCTCTAGTGTGGTTTTAAAAATATTTAGCTTATCGTTTGGAACGTGACAGACGATGACGGACTGACGGACGGACGGACGAACACGATCCGTTACAGCATTGATGAAGATGTTACTACGAATGAAAAACACTAACAGCAACAACAACAACAAATAAAACAATTATTGTACCAACAACAAAAAACTACAACTATAACCGCGATGAATACGAAAAACCCAGTAGCGAACAACATTGAGCCAATTGCTTCAGCTCGGACTGCCTGCGCGAATCACTCGACGATCGACTACGAGGGTGAAGCGAGCGAGGTGAGCGGTGCGAGTAAATCGGCAAGCAAGAGAGTGATAGAAGCTGAAATATAAAAAATGTCAACTTTTCTGCCAACCTTGTTTTAGCCGACGCTTTAGTTAACAATACGAGGATCGAGTGGACGGAAGCAGCTTCAAAAGATCGGACGGTCGGTAAGTAAAATTTTTTGTTTTTAAATACTTCTATTTTTTTTTTTTACTTATGTTATTTAATTTTTATTTCTTATATTTATATTTTATATATTTTATATTTTTATTTTGGTAGAGTAAAACTATTTCTAAATCAAAATTAATGCAAATTAGAGTTTTGCTGTGAAATTTAATGCATCTTTTTTGTTAATTTATTTTTTCATTATTGCTATTGTACTTTTGAAACTGAAGCTTCGAAGCGATAGAGTTAATTTAGAGATCACACGACATACCGCAGCTATCTAGAGCTCAAGTGAGGCCGAGCCGCGAGCACGGAACTACGACAGAAGCAGAAAAAATCCGGGAATTCAAAATGCATTGGAATTGTTTTGGTATATCCATCGCAGTATTGTTGTTGCTGAATCCCACAGATGCTCTACAGATGTCCAAAGAATATATTGGTCAGCTAGGCGGAATCCATTGTTGGATATATTTAAATATTAACAATTGCCTTTCCACAGATCTGTTGGATCTCACCGATAACGACGATTTCCAATGGGGCTTGCGTGAGAATCTGATTGCCCAACGCAGCAGCCGTAGAAACAACAACAACGATACGAGTGATGCACTCTACACCCAGCACCATTTGCGAAAGCGTCAAACCAGTGGCGGCAATTCGAACGAGTTGCTGGTGAGTTGTGGACTCAGGTACGCTGGAGACAAACGACTTAATTTCTCTTTCGCTCTCAGGACAGCAAAGACTTCGTCGAGTGCACAACGCCCAGCAGCGAGGCCGGCCGTTGTTTGCCTCCCATCTACTGCCGCATGCCCGAATTGAAGAATGACACATTGGGTGCGATAGCCCATTTGTGCATTTATGGCAAAAGGTAAATGAGCAAATTTTGAATTTTTTCAAATAAAAACTTCATAGTTCCTCCGTTCAACAGCCGAGACAAGATCGGGATTTGCTGCCCGGATCGTGTTTCATCCCGCCTTGCACCACAGATCGTCAATGAGGAGGAGCCGCGCATCGTGAATCATCCCGAGCAGCGCGGCTGCGGCATCACCACAAAGCAATTTCCCCGCATCACCGGCGGACGTCCGGCCGAGCCCGACGAGTGGCCTTGGATGGCGGCCATTCTACGTCCGGGCCTTCCTTACGTTTGGTGTGGTGGTGTCCTGGTCACCGATCGGCACGTTCTCACCGCGGCCCATTGTGTCTACAAATTCAAGAACAATCAATTGACCATACGCCTCGGCGAGTACAACACGCATGTTTCGAACGAGACACGCGCTCGAGATTTTCCAGTAGCCAACATGGTGACCCACATCGATTACAATCCGCTCACGTTCGAGAACGACATCGCTCTGGTGCGGGTCGAGCGCCCCGCCATGTTCAACACATACATCTGGCCTATCTGCATGCCGCCCATCGGCGAGAACTGGGAGGGTCGTGTGGGCGTCGTCACCGGCTGGGGCACCAAGACCTTTGGTGGCCCTCATGCAGAAATCCTCATGGAAGTATGATAAGGCTCACAGCGCATACGTGACTTCGATACTAATTAATGTGTTGTCCTATTTTGCATTTTCAGGTGTTGCTTCCGGTCTGGCAACATGAAACCTGCAAGAAGTCTTTTGTCGAACGCATACCCGACACCGTGTTGTGCGCTGGACATCCAGAGGGTGGCAAAGACTCTTGTCAGGGAGATTCTGGCGGCCCGTTGATGGTGCAGCTTCCCAACCGTCGCTGGGTCACCATTGGCATTGTCTCGTGGGGCATTCGATGCGGAGAACCGAACCGACCCGGGGTTTACACCCGTGTCGACAACTATTTGCATTGGATCATTGAGAACTCGGACATTTAAACTTAATATTCACGACCTAAACACGTATGTGTATTATACCAAAACAATATATAAAAATAATGCTTATGAAATAGTGGGATAATTTAATATAATCTAATTTAAAAGCATTTTAAATAAAAAATAATATCTTATTTTGTGTTTTTATGAATATATCAAGCAATTGTTTTGTGAAACTTAAATTTAATTTTAATTATTGGAAATTTTGGAAATTTTTAATTCTATTCTAACCTGTTTCAATCGCTTTCGATTAACTTCACTTCACTTTTTCTCGAGTTCCGCCAAAACAAAACGGAAGTCCCAAGTCAATTGCAAACTTCGTTAAGCTCTGTTCGTTTGTGTTATACCATCAATGTTTACAACTAACTGCTTTTGCCCTATATTTAAATATTTTTATTTCATCAAATGTTTTTTTTTTTCATATATACATTTTTTTTTATTTATACAATTTTTTATTATACAATTTATTTTTGTACATTTCTATTATTGTATATTTTGGTAAAACTACACATTTTTTGTTTTTGTTTAAAATAAATCAGTTTTCTACAGTGTATTCTATTGCTGAAAGGAAAGCTATGTGATAAAACTTCTTGTAGTTTTTTTGGTTGTTTTAATTTCTTTGATTATTCTTGAACAACACTTTGAAACGGAAGCTTCGAAGCGATACAGCAGCTATCAGGAGCTCTAGTGGAGCCGTGTTATGAACGTGTACCGGTCAAAAAATTGATATTTTTGAGTCAGAAGTATCCAAGAATTCGACATGCTTTGGAATATTTTTGGGTTACCCATGGTAGCATTGTTGTTGCTATATCGCACAGATGCTCTATCCAAGGATTACATTGGTAAGTCTATCTACATCTATTTTATAATATTCACTATTGTTTCTTAACAGATCTTTTGAATCTTTCGGATAACGATGATTTCCAATGGGGTTTGCTAGATACTCAACGCATCACCACCACCAATGATACAAGTGATGATCTGTACACTCAAAGACATTTGCGTAAACGTCAAATCAGCGAGGATCCGAATGATTTCGGCGAGTGCACCACGCCCAGTAATGAGCCGGGCCATTGCTTGCCTGCGATCTACTGTCGCATGCCTGAGCTTAAGAACGACATATGGGGCGTGGTTGCCCACTTATGCAACTTCGGAAAAAAGTGGGTATTTACTTCATAATAATAATACATATATAAATTGTTTATGTTTCGTTTCCGCCTCCCGAACCCGAACAGCAAGATCGGTATTTGCTGCCCGAACCGTGTCGCCTCACGCCTTGGCCCGCAGATCATCAACAACGTCAACACGAACGAACCAATGGTCGTAAATCATCCCGAGGAACGTGGCTGCGGCATCACCACGAAACAGTTTCCCCGCATCGCTGGCGGGCGTCCGGCGGAGCCCGATGAGTGGCCCTGGATGGCGGCTATAATACGGCCTGAATTTCCATATGTTTGGTGCGGTGGTGTCCTGATCACCGATCGGCATATCCTCACTGCGGCCCATTGTGTCTATAAATTCAAGAACGACCAGTTCATCGTACGCCTAGGAGAGTACAACACTCATGTGTTCAACGAAACCCGGGCTCGTGATCTACCGATTGCCAACATGGTGACCCACATCGATTACAATCCACTTACATTCGAGAATGATATCGCTGTTTTGAGAGTTGAGCGACCCGCCATGTTCAACACGTACATTTGGCCTATCTGCATGCCGCCTATGGGTGAGAACTGGGAGGGTCGTATGGGCGTCGTCACCGGCTGGGGCACAAAAACGTTCGGTGGTCCCCACGCTGAAATTCTCATGGAGGTATGTCCAGGAGTACGTGAACTCGGCTCTCTATTAAGGGCTTGTCTCTATTCGCTCTTGTAGGTTTTGCTTCCGATCTGGAGACTTCAAGACTGTAGGAAAACTATGGTCGAACGTATACCCGACACTGTGTTGTGCGCCGGTGCTCCTGAGGGTGGCAAAGACTCTTGTCAGGGAGATTCTGGTGGCCCGTTGCTGGTGCAGCTGCCCAACCGTCGCTGGGTGACAATTGGCATTGTATCGTGGGGCATTCATTGTGGCGAAAAGAACCGACCCGGCGTATATACACGTGTCGACAAATACTTGCACTGGATCATTGAGAACTCCGATATTTGAAACATTTCCGAAATGTATTATCTATGTACATATATTACATATTAGATTGTTTCGTATGGATTTGTAAAAATACAATTGAAAAAAATATTTGTACAACTACACTAACGTAATCCAACGATTAATTAATATAATTAACAGCGAATAAAACAATTAAAGTAAAAATAGTTCAAGTTTATAATGCACTGCATTAACTTTGTATTTCTAATCGTTCGCGAACTTAAATTGAGGATCAACTAATCAAATGCAATTTTGTATACGTCATCGTAGTTGGTAGCGAAGTGAACCTCGAGGCCGTCTGTAATATAGCTTGGAAGCTCAGCATAATCCTTTTTGTTTTCCTCGGGAAGAATAATACACGTTACACCACTGCGTTTGGCCTGCAGTTAATGTGGTAGTAGTGCATTATAGTCTATATTAAATTTTTTAAAGCAATTAAAACTTACTGCAATGGTTTTCTCCTTGATGCCTCCCACTGGTAATACCTTGCCCTTCAGTGATACCTCCCCAGTCATAGCAATATTCGGACGTACGGGTTTTCCTGTCGCCAAGGACATGAGGGCAGTGACAATGGTTACACCAGCACTAGGACCATCCTTGGGCGTTGCTCCTTCGGGAACATGGAGGTGAATGTGGCTGTAAATAATAATACGAGAAGGATCAATATAAAATTTTTGAATTTATATTAATATCTGGATGGTTACCTATTTTCTAAAAAGGTATTGCTTAAATCGACATCACGCATAAAGTTACGCGCTACAGTTAACGCAATCTGTGCCGACTCCTTCATGACATCACCCAAATTGCCAGTGATGTGTATGGAACCGGATGCAGCATCATCTTTCTTGGGAGCATCCAAAGTCTTTCTCTTCGCGGTTTCAATGTACAACGATGAACCACCCATTGCGGTCCAGGCCAGACCCATGACTACGCCAGGTGGAGTATCTTTATACATTCGGTCAGATGAGAAGACATGTTTGCCAAGGAATGTGGTGAGATTTTCGTTGTCTACTGAGAAGTTTTCACCTTCTTTCTTGACGATTTTATAAGCTACTTTACGTACAACCTATATTTAAAATTAATTATTAAATAACTCAATTTATTCAATAAGATAGTCTTGCCTTTTCAATGTGTTTCTGAAGATTTCTCACACCAGACTCGCGACAATAGCTCTTGATAAGTGTATTTAATGCTTCGTCGTTGATAGATATTTGCTTATCATTAAGGCCGCAATCTTTCATTGCCTGTGGTATCAAATACTGACGTGCAATAGCAACCTTTTCTTCGGCTACATAACCGGACATTTCTATCAATTCCATACGATCACGCAGAGGTTCAGGAATTGTATCGATCACATTTGCTGTGCAAATAAAAAGTACATGCGACAAATCAACCGGTACGTCGAGATAGTGGTCCAAGAAGTTTGCATTCTGTTCTGGGTCTAGAAGTTCCAATAAAGCGGAGCTAGGATCTCCCTGATAGCCTCTGGAAAAATACAGAAGTATTAATGAAATTAAAAAAAAGAAAAATTTCAATGACTTACTTTCCAATTTTATCGACTTCATCAATTAGAACAAGAGGATTCTCTGTTTTTGTCTTCTTTAAACATTGTATAAGTTTACCGGGCATAGCGCCGACATAAGTACGTCGATGGCCCTTGATCTCAGCCACATCAGTCATGCCGCCCACACTGAAGCGGAAGTATTCGCGGTTCAAGGCACGTGCAATGGATCTAGCTGTTAAAGGAAAAAAATATATTTTAACATAATGCATTTAAAATTTATTTTAAAATATATACCTATACTGGTCTTGCCAACACCTGGAGGCCCATGGAAGCATAAAATTTTTCCCTGAGTGCTACCTTTGAGATGACTAACAGCAATAAATTCGAGAATACGTTTTTTAATATCATCCATTCCGTAATGATCGTGATCGAGAATTTCAGTGGCTTGATCTAGGCTGAGGTTTTCTACACTTGTCACACCCCATGGCAGTGATGTTAACCAGTCTAAGTAATTGCGTGTTACGCTGTGAGAGATGTTATTTTATCAATAACAATTCATAATTATAGATGAAATTGAAATTTACTTAAACTCTGAACTGTGACTTTCCAAAAAGTTGAGTTTGTTTAATTCCTCATCGATGACCAACATCACATTTTCAGGTACACTTTTGTCCTTCAGTTTTTCCCGATATTTCTCTCCGATTGCATCTTTATCATCTTTTTCAATACCCAACTCCTTTTTAATGACCTTCAACTGCTCCTGCAGAATATATTTACGATGCTGTTGCTTGACCTTTTCCTCAACTTCGCGTCCAATTTTCTGCTGCAGTTTCGACAACTCCAACTCTTTTTTGAGAAGACCCAATGCAAGCAGCAATCGTTTCGGAATCTGTAAAAATATTAAATGAAAATTAACTATCCTTGAGGATATATTAAATATTGAATTTACATCCATCTCTTCCATGACTTTCTGTAGCTCTTCTGGATCTGCCGCCGACAATGACGCACCTAGATCGCACAGATAAACTGGATTGTCAACCACTCGTTGGTTCTGGTGTAGCATCTGTTGCAAACTCTCCCTGTACAGAATGTATTATTTATTCGATAAATTGCATAAGAATTAATATTATTTAATTCTTACCTATACAATGGATTCATTGTAATAATATCCCTAATGGTCTTTATAACCTCCTGAGTAAGTGCCTTAACTTCTTCGGTTTGTTTGTATGCCTCGTGCTTAACATTCTCTACTTCCACCATGAGAACAGGTTGCGGCGTGGTCGGCGCTTCTCCACTAGTTGCTTCGGCATCCTGTTGAATTGCTGGCTTTTCAGCAACAGGTGTTGTTTCGCGTTTGTGATTGCGTCCAGCTCGAGATTTTCTTCCTAATTTTCGACGTTCTGCGTCGTTCATTGGAGTGTTCTGGTCCTCAGCTGGGATGTGCAATTTCATATTAAAGAGGGGATAATGTATAGTCGTCATTTTCTCTGAAGATTATGACGAAAATTCACAATGTATAATAACGCAAGTGTGGTCAAAAGTCGGGCAATGCGTGTAGAGTGCATGAACTATTTTATAATTTCATTCCAATTGTCATAATCATTTAAATAATTTAGGATAGCACTGCACTCGCTTTGGCACAAGACTCGATCCATGAAAATAACTTACTATTCTTTGGTGGCGTCAAATCCTCGAGAATTTGTCCAGTGATTTTGATCCTTCTGTGAGCCACGACAACCATACGCAATTTATCGCCCAAATCCTGCAGCTCCTGTATTTGAGCGAACGTGCCCACACTGTACACATCATCCAATTTCTCCACCACTTCCGCTTCGTTCTCATTGTCTTTCTTCATGAACACGCCAACATAGGGTTGATTCAACTTCACCTTCCGACGTATCAAATCAATGACCATGGGATTCGAAACCTAAAGATGAGTTAAAAGGTCAATAAGGGGATCGGTTATCATAAGCCGACCATTATTTTTACTTCTAGAATTTTCATAAAACGCGGAAACACCGGGTTTCGTCGGGTGGCCAGTAGTGGAACATGGGGCCAGACTTCGGGCACAGCCACTGTCGCTGGTAATTGAGGGTCTTTATTTACAATATATTCGGCATTCGTGATTTCATCATCTTCGTTCTTTTTGCGACTACAAAAGCTTCTGGAACAAACCCTTAGTCCGTAGTTTGTGATAGCTGTTTGTCGCTGCAGTTGATGGAATTTCGTGGACCGAACAAGGGATCTGGAGCCGGGCGCTTCGTGTGATACCAGCGTAGAAATATTACGAGTCAAGGTACGATATCGTGCCAAGCGTGCCAACATACTTTCTTTAATTAATTCCCTTACAAATAATTAAAGAACTTGATAAACTTGATAAAGAAAACTTTTCCTCACTGCCTATGGATCTCTCTCGAATGTGGTTATGTGATAATGAAATGAAAATGAAACGAAACTTAGGAGAGCTGTCAAATGTCAATTCCGACAAAAGCATTGCCAGCGAAAAATTTTGTGTACATGGTGAAATTCTTCAAGTGGAGGTTTAAAAAATCGTTAGGTTGTGTTCAACGGGATTAAAATAATCATTAGTCAAAATGATCAATATCAAAATTATGATTATTAAAAAGAATAATAAAATAGTTATAAAAAATATAGAATTCGGAAATGATTTCCTTCAATTTGAATATATCGTTATAATATATATCACATTTTTGACCCCCATTTACTTCAATAGAAATTTTTGGGTTAGTCGCGTAACTGGTTATTAAAGTTACAGGAGTTTTATCATCTGAATAATTTAATACACAAAATACAACACTTATATATTTCAAGTATATTTAAATTTTTTTTGAATTGATTTTTATTCATAAACGCAAATGTTATCAAATGTGTCAGATGATGTAATTTAATGTAATTTAAGTGGAAAAGCAAGTTTATTTTGATAAAGTTTAATCAAATTAAGGAAGAAGCAGCAGCAACTTATCGCAAAAATGACATATTAAATAATATGCAGATGTACAGACCTATGTATAGCAACATTCAGCCAGTTCCAACAGCACCGATCGCTAGACACAATACAACAAAACGAATGGTTTCTATGAAAAAGCTCTTATCTATAGTCCCTGCTGAGAGTGGAAACAGGTGTTCGTACTTTGGCCGACTACTATCACTGAAGCTTGTTGGCGGATCGTGGTATAGGCGATCGATATAGTTTCGGATTTATGTGGCCTTTTCAGTATGTTCTGCATATGCGGAAATTAATATATGCTCATTCGAGAAAAGCATGGATACAATTTTGGCTTCATAGGTACATCTATCCTAGGTCGGATGACAACGGTAGTGTTATCCAGTGGGCGTCGAGACCGACTCTGCGCTCCAGATCCCTACAGTTCATTGGGCTTTTGTCTATCGACCCAAGTCTCGACTTCCGCAGAGTAGTCTCGACTCCTCCGCACACAGCCATTCATTCAGTTCCGAACGATCGTTCTTGACGGGAGCTTTCAACGAGTGGCCCAAGAAGCAACAACACCAACGTAAGAAATCGCCGATCAAACATCTAGACAGTCGCCACGATCGAACCATACTCTAGCTTAGTACAAGTGTGTACGAGTGTGTTTCGAGTCGAGTTAATGACAAGAACAATTCAATTGTGGTTCGAACGACGTTGGAGAAAAACAAAATATCTGCGATTTCGCTGGGTTCCGGGGGAGAGAAAGCAACCGAATCGATCGATTCAGTGATCGATGAGCAACGGCGGAAGGCGGAAAGCGGTAACGACGAGTGAAGATCGGTCAATCGATCGATCGGTGGAAAGGCATTGATGAGCGCATTCAACTAATACCGGTATTAAAGAACACGTTCGTCGATATTTGGAATTGACGCCCAAGTCGCTGCTAACCAAAAAGGGAGAGAAAATAGAGTGGGAGTGATCGCGAGTGAGAGAAAGAAAGACAGAGAGAGCTGTGAGAGAGAACGGTTTAAGGTCTCAGGATCGACTGATACCAGTATTTTGGATACATCGACTCCAAACCAACGATCGGGGGTCATCCAACGATTGTCGGTGATCGGAGAGAGGAGGAAAAGTGAAGGGTTTGAGGTGCATTAGGAAAGCGATTGAAAACACAAATCGTTTGAGATAGAAGCGATCAGAAGAAAGAGAATTGATACGAAGAAAAGAGCAAAAATTATCAAAGGAAAAAATACAACCGAAGGAAGGAAAATCAATCAGAGGCAAAATACAAAAACAATTAAAAAAAAAGAGAAAACAAAGAGAGCCGATAGTAGGAGAAGAGACCCGATCGGAGAAAGCAAAGAGAATCGATCGTTGCAGGCGAAAGAGACCGTGACAGTGACGAAGTGAAGGAGACAGAGGATAGAGGAAAGAGGGAGAAAGAAATAAAGAAGTGGGTGCAATTTATCGATCTGAACGATCAACACATTCGATACCGAATCGTTGAAGATCAATTTCGGAGCGATTTCAACAACATGTCGAGCCAGCGGCAACCGGCAACGACGACGACGACGGCGACGGTGGACGAGGTGCGACGGCATTTGCCGGACGATTGGAAAGTGCTGGAGAGGGTTTACGAGATACTGAGCGATGAGAAGGCATTTTGTGTCGATGATTGTGACAAAGATGAGAAAATTGTGCACTTCGTGCAGCCCGAAGAGTTGAAGGTGGGTTTTCCCTCGATCCATCGATCGTGTGATCGAAACAGGTTTCCCTATTGTTTCTTTTTTTTACGTTTTGCTAAGGTGTTGCCAATTAAATGTGGGTCAAGTGAGTTTTTCTTTTCCCTCAACCAATTTGGCAGTTGCTTGTGTCGTTGTCAATGTTGTTGTCAACGATCTTGTGATAGTTTATTGTGGTTGTTATTGAACTTGCTGTTGTCGTAGTCGATGTCGTTGAATGATCTTGTTGAATGAATGTTGTTGTTGTTGATCTTCCGACAACTGCCAGGCGTTCACAGGTCTCTCGTAATCCCTCTGTGGTTATTTTCACTGGAACGATATTTTCAACACTCTTTCAGATCGATAAGAGACTTTTTTGCATCGATAAATCAGCGCTTTCTACCTTTGCTCTTGCATTCTGGCTGTCATCCTACCAACACAAACTATCGTTTCTTCCACCGCCTCTTCCTCCTTACCATGTTCACGGATTTATCTTCACTATCCACCAGTATTTATGGCAATCTCTCCTTCGATTTATTGGACCCCTTTCCTCCCTCCCTCACTGATGTTGACTTGACTTTTTCCTGTTCTCTCTCTCCAGAAACTGATTGACCTCTCCATCGAGGACGACACCACGCGCGATGCCACCGAAATCCTGGAGATCTGCCGTAGCGTCATCCACTATTCGGTGAAGACGAGCCACAGCCGTTTCCATAATCAACTCTTCGGCCAGATGGATCCGTATGGCCTGGCGGCCGCCTGGATCACCGAGTCCCTCAACACAAGTGCGTAAGTTTGGGTCCATCCTGTTAAATTTCTTGCTTTTGGTACCATTGCACTTTTCCTCTTGGTCTTGCATCCTTTCATTATTCATCCTTGTATCCTACATCCTTCTATCCCATCCCGACCTCTTCTGCTACTCGATTCTCCGCTTACACCACAAATCTCATTTAAGATTCACTTTCATGTTCGAGGTTAGTAGTAACTATTTCATCTGCTTCATTAACATCGTTTTATTTTCCACCATAATCATCACTACATCTTCCCTCGTTATAATCATAGCCTACATCACCGTCAAAACCTACATAATAATCATAATAACCTCCCTCATCATCACCACAATAACCTCCGTCATAACCTTCTCCTTCTCGCTCTTTGCAACAGTTACACATACGAGGTGGCGCCCGTCTTCTCCCTGATCGAGACCGAGATCATCCGGCGCATGTGTCAAATATTTGGCTACGGCCGCGGCGACGGCATCTTCTCGCCAGGTGGCTCCATCTCCAACATGTGAGTAATTAATGGCAATTACAGCGCCCTGGGGGAGGTCGGTCGCTCCGTGTCCGATGCCGAGTGCGAGTCCGAGTCCGTCGGCTGGAGGAGCTCTTGACATTGGGCCGCGATCTCTGTGGAAGAGAGTGAGACAGAGATTGAAACAAAGAGGAAGAGAGATAGAGATGGTGGGATGGACGCTCCTATTGTTTTCGTTGCCCCGCTCTTGGCGATTGCTCTGGGGCTAATGGAACCTTTGAAGCAGTGGCGTCTGCTGCCAGGCTGAAGCCGAAGCCATGGGTGGGTCCGCGATTGGCTTGATTGGGATTTTGTTGACTATTGACTATTGATTTTTAGATGTTGTCGTTGAAACTGTTGTTTTAGTATTTATTGCTATTGTATTTGTTGTAGTTGCCATTGCCATATGTTGTTGTTTTTATTGATTGTGTTATTGGTAATGATCAGTTGATATTTGTTGATTTTCTCCCTTCCTCTCCCTCCCCATCTTGCGACAGGTACGGCCTTGTGCTCGCTCGCTACAAGCGCCACCCGAACATCAAGTCTACCGGGCTCTTCGGCCTGCCACCCCTGGTCCTCTTCACCTCGGAGGAGTCCCACTACAGCTTCAAGAAGGCGGCCCATTGGATCGGCCTGGGCGCCGACAACTGCGTCAGCGTCCGCAGCAACGAGCTGGGCCATATGCGGCCCGACGATCTGGAGGCGAAGATCCAGCTGGCCAAGAGCCAGGGCCGCGAGCCGTTCTTCGTGAACGCCACGGCCGGCACCACCGTGTTGGGGGCCTTCGACGACCTCCAGCGGATCGCCGACGTCTGCGAGCGGCACCAGTTGTGGCTGCACGTCGACGTAAGTCGGGTCTTCGTCTACGGCATCGTCGTCATCATCACCATCATGATTGCCCTTGTCATCGTCATCGCCTTCTTCATCATCACCATCATGATCATTAGTCGTCTCTTTCCCAACTGATCCCCAACACCTACTTCTTGACCATCTCTCTCCCCAGGCCTGCCTCGGCGGCGCTGCGATCTTCACCCATGGCAACCGCCACCTGCTCGCGGGCATCGAGCGCTCGAACTCGCTCAGCTGGAATCCGCACAAGTCCCTCGGAGCCCCCCTCCAGTGCGCGCTCTTCCTCACCCGCGAGCCGGACCTGCTCGCGCACTGCAACAGCCTCGAGGTGAACTATCTCTTCCAGCAGGACAAATTCTACGACGTCTCCTACGACACGGGCAACAAGAGCGTCCAGTGCGGCCGAAAAATCGACGCCTTCAAGCTCTGGCTGATGCTGAAGGCGCGTGGCGTCCACGGCTTCGGTCAGCTCGTCGATCATGCCATCGGCATGGCCCACCGGCTGATGGCCAAAATCCGTGAACGTGGCCGCGATCGGTTTCGCCTCGTCCAGGAGTCGCATCAGTACACGAACGTGTGCTTCTGGTACATACCGCGGCAGCTGCGCGGCCTCGAGGAGACCGACGAGTGGCGTCAGCGACTCTACACCGTGAGTGCCATCGAAATTCCCCAATTGGCTTAATGATTAATTAATTTCATCTCCCTCCCTCCCTCTCTCTCTCTCACTTGGTGTGGCTCTTTCCGTGTGTCCGCAGGTCGCTCCCAAGATCAAGGAGCAGATGATCCGTTCCGGCAGCCTTATGGTCGGCTACTCGCCGCTGCTCTATCGCAATCTGGGGAATTTCATACGCATGGTCTTCACCTGTTTCCCCGTGCTCCAGGAGGCCGAGCTCGACTTCATCCTCGATGAGATCGAGCGCCTGGGCGAGCTGTGCGAATATTAGCTGCTCTCTTATGGGCTCCTGTACTTGGCTCGATCGTTGCCTTTGGGTTTTGTACTTTTTGTATTTTTTATATTTTTTTTCAACTCCCTCTCGAAAGTATTTCCTTCCCCGTGGGATTTTTATTAATGGTTTTCCTAACCGAGTATCATAACAAAGGATATTTCATTATATCTATATAAAAGATTATATTAAATATATATCGAAAATAAATATATTCATATATATATATATATATGTATATATATATATACGTTAAACAAATATAAAGCCAAATTATCTTAAACGTATGTAAGAATTTTATATAAATACTATTGTAATAAAGATAAAGACAATACATCTATAATATGGTTATTTGAGAGAAAAATCTCCCTTCTATATCCTTCTATATCCTATGTCCTATAAAAGAAGGATCTGGCTGTTCGGTTTTTCTCTGAGTGAAGGAGATGGAGATCGGAATCGGACTCTCGGACTCTCTGGGTCAGTCGTCGGACGGCTGATGATCGATGAGGAGGAGGAGGACGTGGCGAGGGCGAGCGGGGACCATCGATTGCTCCAAATACTTTTCACAGTATACGGAATACTTTTCTCGCTCCAGAGTCCACTCTGGAACGCAGACTTCATTGTCCGATTGTCTCGTTCATGTCGTTTATTTGTTTTTACTCTTTCTTGTTTTCTTCTTCTTGTGTTGTTGAAGTTTTTGTATCATTGTCTTTATTTTTATAATTTTTTTTTTCTATTTTTAAAATTTGTTGAAAAAAATTGTTTGAAAAAGTTGAAAACTTTTTCTTTGTTGTATGCTCGTTTTTTTTGTATTGATGTCGTCGTTGGTATACTTTTTTCTATTTCTTTCTCTTTCTTTTCTTTATATTTTTCAACAACAATAATTACATAAACAACAACATCAGTGATCGACCAGTCATTTATAGTAGTTCATGCTTTCTGTGTAACTGTTCTCGGTGCTCTGTTTTATATTGTTTTTTGCCCCTGTTGCTGTCTGTCTCTTTCTGACTGCTGTACAGCGGTTCCTTGATCGTTGTCCACTTCTATGGTCTCTTTTTATATTCTTGCTCTTGTTGTTCTTTGGAGTTGCTGTAATTGTTGTTGTTCTTATTGTGGTGGTTCTTACTTTTGTTGTTCTTCTTCAGCTCGTCGATCTCGCAGACACTCGAGGCTCCTTTGAAAAGACCTTCGTGCGTTTATGTTGAGTGCTCGCTCGATCGGTCCATTGTTTTTGTAGTTGTTATTGGTTTCGCTCGAGTTTGTTCTTATTCTTCTTCTTCTTCCTTTTTTCTTCGTCTTCTTCTTCGTTTACTTCTTGTTCCTCTTCTGGCAAGCCCATTCTGTCCCATCGAGCACGCAAGACGCGTCTCGTTGCCATCAACAACTTTTATGTCAGCACGATCTCGGTTAGCAATGATTTTCTCCCTCCCCCTCAGCCTGGTTCCACTGCTTATGTTGCTTCGCCGACCCCCTCCTCCCTCTCTTCCTCCTCCTCCTTCCATCCTCCTCCTCCTACACCAGTTCTTGTTATTGTTCTAGTTGTTGTTGTTGCCGCCGTTCTTCGCTCTCCACTTGGTCGTGGCTTTATTTACAATTCTTTGTTTTCATTTGCGATTTGCGCGACCGATCGGAGCGATCTCGAAGACCCCGCCGTGGCTGGGTCTGCGTCGGCGTCCGTGTCGGACTCGGTCCGTCTCGGCCGACGCGTGGCCTGCGACGCCGTGCCTTATGGCGGTGACGGCGACGTCGACTTTGACCGCGGTCGCCCAGGGAGCCCCAAACTAGACGTGTTTTTCCTGGTTTGATCCTGCTCCTCATGCTTTTATTCTGCATTGCTTCAAACTAATTTTCTCAGGCTTTTTTCTTTAAGTTGATATTAAATTTTGTATTTCAAAAATTTTCATTTTTGAAAAATATTATTGCATTAATTGAGGATATTTCTATTATCTTGTTTTAATGTTTTTTCTTTCCATTTTTTAAATACAATATTTTTTTCAAAATTATTAATTTTTCTTCTGTTCGATAATTGAAAAAAACTTACATTTTTGTGTTTAATTTTTTGATTTTTTATTTTTTCTTAAAACCGGGCAATGTAAAATTTGTTTTCATTTAACTTTTTTCTGTTCCCTAAAATAATTTCTCACACGATCCTCCACAAAGTTTGGCCGCCTCTGGTTGTTGTTCTTATTCTTTCTATTGTTGTTGTTCTTATTGTGTCTGTTGATGTTGGTTTTATTGTTTCAGTTGTATTAGTAGTAGTTGTTGTTGTTGTAGTTTTTGTTGTTGCTGCCTCCGCTGGCGGCACTCGCGGTTCCGCCACGGTTCTCCCGGGCACGTCTGGCTGGTGCTCATTTACGCATACCAAGAACCAACCGTGCTGGCTGCGTTTTGTAGGTCGTTTCGATATCGCAGCGATCGACCCCCGGCTTCCTGGTTCCCCTCGCACCGCTCTCTCCATTCGCTCTCTCACCAACTCCCTCCTCCCTCCCCTTTCCTCGCTCCACTCCCACTCCTTTTCGTTCGCTTCTCCTTATCGCACTCCTTTCGATCTCCAGCTCCTGCTCGTCTTGGTTTTTGGCTCTTGCCAGCATTGTTTTATTTCTCTGTTATTTTATTTCTTTTCATGTTATTTCTTTGTATTTATTTTTTTTTTTTCATTTTCCCCTTTTTATTTTTCCTTTTTCCTTAAAATTTGCGTATTTTCTTTTTATGCTTTTTCTCGACACTTCGCAGCATCCCTGAAGAGGGAAGGAGGGAGGATCGCGAGAGATGATCAAAGGAGGACGTTGCGGATGAGGGAAAGAGTCGGCAACGAGGGAAAGAGGTGAAGGAAGGAAAGGAAGGAAGAAGGGAAACAAGGCGAAGACAGGGAGATGGGGACGGCGAGGGAGCGGCGAGCGAAATGAGGAAGGAGCGATTGTAAATTTCCATTCGCTCCACATGTCGTTCCAGGGCTCATTTCGATGGGTCTGCGAGTTGCGCTTCTCGAGTTCGGCCCGAGTTCGTTGGTCGCCACGCCTCCTGGGTGGTTTTGTGTACCTTGTGAATAATGGATAATGATTGGGTGGCCACCGGCTTCAGGCTTTCGGTGGTCAGCAAAAAAGGGCTTCCACTTTACGATGTCTCTCTGGCTGACTTGCGTGCTTGCTGTCTCTTTCAGTGTCCTCTGCTGTGCCTCCTTCTCACTGGTCCTTTGTCTCGTCTCTGTCCCTCTGCCCTCTCGGCCTCTGTCAGTTCCCTTCACCAACCGTTGTGTCTGTCACTCTTGTCCTTTGTCAATCCTTGCCTCCGTCTCCCTTGGCCTCTGGCTCTCTCTCCCCCCTTTCCCTCCTTCTCCCTGCCCCTCCCTCTGCCCCATCTGTCCGCCTGTCCCTTTGTCTTGCCTCGAGTTGACAAGACGACAAGAGATGTCTTGCCATCTTCCACTTGTGGATAATCAGTATTGGTGGAATAATCAGCGGTGGACTTAATGTGGAGCGTGAGCAGGAAATTTTTCATGTCAACGCACTGATGACAATGACTGCAACAACAACAACAACAATCTTCAACAACAAAAAATAATAGTAAAAACAAAAAGCAAGACAATTGAACAACTGAAATAAAAATAGTAAAACGAGAAAATAAAAAGCAAAATAGCAGAAAATAAGAGAAAACAAATTTAAAAAGGCCTACAAAGACAACAACAACAGGATCGCCACAATAGAGACAACAACAAAGGGACAACAATAAGAGGGACAACAACAATAATGATAACAACAAAAATGCTGGAAATCATAATGACCACAATTACAACAAGACACGAGTGAAACAATCTTCGCGATAATTTAATTTGAGTGCCGACAGACAGCAGGACAGACAACGAGAGAGAGAGAGAGAGAGAAAGAGAGAGAGGACAAAGAGGGAGATAGGCAGGCAGATAGTCTGCAAGAAAGATAGACAGAAAGACGGAAAAATCTGCGAGAAAAACAGACAGATTCGAGAAACATTCGCATGAACCAGAGACGCGGACCCAAGAATCAGTCCAGCGATAGACAGACGTACTCGTGGACAGACAGACGAACCCACGGACAGATCGACAAACCCACCGACAGACAGACGGGGGACAGACGGACGGACAGCGGAGCGGCCTGATTGTTTGTTTTTGTTGGCTTCTCTCAAGTGGTCGAGATTAAAGTCAACTGCCAGATGCGTGTCGTCAATTGACACGGGAATGGGAGCGACCGACAGAGGGAGATAGAGCGAGAGAGAGGGAGAGAGCGATACAGCGAGTGGGCAGAGCGACAGAGAGAGGGATATCGAGTCACTGACCAGCGGCAAGATTTTGAGCATCGTACGCGGTCTTTGCTTTCTCACAGAGATCACTGACGACGACCTCCCGCCTCCACTTCACCCTTCCCCTCATCCACAGCTTCTCCTCCACAACTTCGCCTTCTCCCCGGTCCCTCCTGCTCGTTCTCCTCCTCCACCTTCGCCTCTGGGTCAATCTCAGTCGAATGCATCTCCCACACCTTCTCCTCCTACTTGATTCCTCTTGCATTGTCTTCTCCATCAACTACTTTTCCTCATCGTCAGCGACCTCGTCAGCGACTCTTCTCGTCTCGTGGACCTCTCGCCGGCCTCGTCATCGTCTTCGCCTCATCATTGACTTCGTCCCCGATCCCGCCCCGGTGCCTCCAAGCTGGCCTCAATCCTTTGCCTCTGCCCCAGCAACCTCTTCTCGATCGTCCCCCTCTGCTTCTCCGTCCATTTCTTCTTGGTCGTCAGCTCTTCTCGATCGTCCACCTCTTCTTCAACCACGTCCATCTCTCGCTCGCCCCTCGCCGTCATCTTCCATCATCATCGTCTCCTCCGCCCACTCGTGCTCCCACTCGTCGCTCATCTTCCAGCATCGCGATGCAGCATCTGCAGCATTGGAAGCAACCTCAAGCTCATCATCGCCGTCAACATTAACAACAACATCATGATTGCGATTCTCAACATTATCATTATCATTATCGACCTGACAGTCGTCTCGCTGCAGCCTAATGAAGCAAACAATTGAGATCCGGCTCAGCTCGATGATCCGTCGGAGTGGATTGGGGTAGGGAGATGGAAGAGGGAGAGACAGAGACCAAGAGGCAGAGAGGCAGAGGGCAGAGATGAAGAGAGAAGATAGATAGATACAGAGAAACAAATAGCCAGACCGATAGACAGGCAGCTGGACAGACGGATTTACTATTCGAAGACAGACAAAAAGACAAAAAGATCGAGAGGCATGTGGAGAGACAAAGTATGGAGTCAGTGGCAAAAATCAAGAGGTAGAGAGGGACAGACGGATAGAGAGACGAATAGACAGACAGACAAAAAGACAGCCAGCAGAAAGATAACAGAGAGCAAGACAGACAGACAGACAGACAGCGTGGAAGACAATCAGAGTTGCACAGACGGAAGGAGAATTCGTGGGACGGAATCGGTGGATTCGGAGACTCAGGGCTAGAGACGAAGAGATCGAAGAGACGGTCGAATGGACGGTTGGAGCGACCGACAAATGAACAGACGAACAGTTCGACAGCCAGACAGATCAGTTATGCCGACAGATAGCCAGCGATCGGCGCATAGATCTCCGTCCCCGTTGGAGAGACGCATCTTCTGTCTCTGTCCGCGCTGGACGGATCAAATTTGGCAACAACCGCAACGACTTCGAGCTGGCCTCGGACGCACTTTTCAAAAGTAAGCAGGACGAGGAGGCAGCTGAGCAGGACGAGGAGGGTGATGGCGAGAAGGTGGAAAGGAGCGAGTGGGAGGGAGAGAGATGAAGAGCGAGGTGGGGGAGGACGTGGGAGCTTCCATGTGCGGTCTGAGGCCTCAACAAAGACATGTGGAGTTGTATCCAAATGTGGAGGGAAACCAGACGAAGCAACTCGAGGGGAGCAGCGGAGGAAGAAGGAACAGAACGAGGTTGATGAGAGGAGGCGGAAGGAGTGGAAACGATTGGGGCTGAGGAGGAGGAGAAAGAGGAGGAGGTTGAACAAGACGATGAGGTTGAATTGACTTGAATTATGGACATGATTAGGGTGAGGATGAAAATAAGGAGGAGGAGAGGGAAGATGAGGAGAATTTTGGTCATGTTAAGGATGAGGAGAACAAGGGGAAAGTGGAAGGTCAGAAGACGCGGGATAAGGATGAAGATGAGATACGAAAGAATGCGTTGCAACAGAAGGATGAACTGGCATTCATGATAAGGATCATGATGTAGATGCAGATAATGATGGTGGAAAAAAAATGATTGGAAATAGTAAACAATTAGACAATGCAGTAGGTTGATAAAGTAGAGAAAGTTATTGGTCGGAGGAAGGCAAATAATGAGTTTTGTAAATTATTGAATCAAAAAGGAAATTAAAACAGTGAGGAATAAATAAAAAAGTGAGGATGAAAAACAGTGGATGTAAAAAGAGGATGAAAAAAATGGGGATCGAAATGAGCATTTTTCCTATTTCAAGTATGAAATCAAAATCAAGATCAAAAGCTGGTACTTTGTATGAGGAAGATAAAAAAATGAGGATCAGAGGAACCAGCAGACGGGAAGATGAAGCTAATGAGGAAACAGGACGCCGTTGAGGGAACGAAGGAAGCCGATCATGATGATGATGATGATGAATTAGTAGTAGATTAATAATAACCAGAAGGCGAAGAATCATAAAAATAATAAGCAGAGAAAGACGAAGAAGAAGAAGCAGAAGGCGTTGCTGCGACGACGACGACGTGATCGTGGCATGAGTTTTTTTTTTGGTTTTTGTCTTGTGGCAACATCATCAGCCAGCAGCAGTAACAACAAAGGCATTGGCTGCAACAACAACACCAACTATAGTACCAACAATAACAACAACAACAACAAAAACGATGACACTTTAAATGCAGCCCCAAGACGTCGTCATCTGGGTTTTCGTCCTTCTCGCTCTACCTCTCACTCTCTCCTCGTCCCTCTTTGTCCGGCTGCGTCTTTGAGGAACCGGTTGATGTTATTGTTGTTGTTGTTGTTGGGGCTTCTACAGATCTTCTTCTTGTTGTTGTGGCTTTTTTAGTTGTTGTTGCTTCTCTTTTTGTTGCTGCTCCGGCTCCGGCTGCTGCTCCTGCTGTTGCTGCTGCTGCTGCTTTTGTGGCGCGTGTTGTGATCGCGCGATATTATTGCCTTCGTTGTTGTTGTTGTTGTTGTTGTTGTTGTTGCCATGATTGCTGTCGTCGTCATTGCTGTTGTTTTTGTTGCCGTTGTCTCGAGCTCCGCTTCGGGGGCCGCCGTCGTTCCTTCGGTCCCTCGGCCTGGGCCCCGGAGCCCCGGCGTCGATCGGTGGCTTCAGCTGCTCATGGTCCGTGTCTCTGGCCTGAGCTTCGTGGAGGAAACTCCTCCGACCTCGCCCCTTCTGCTTCTTCTTCTTCGTCTTCGTCCTCTTCTTCTGCCCCTTCTTCTTCCCTTTCTTCTGTCCTTGTCTTCCCCTTCCATCCTTTCCTTCCTCTGCTTAGTCTGCTTTTTATACTTGGTGTTCTTGGTTTCTTCACCTCCGTCTTCTCTTCTTCCTCGCTTATTTTTTCTGTTCTTCTCTTCTTTTGTTTTTCTCTCCTTTACTCCCTGCGTTTTCCACATCTACTTGTTGTTGTCAACATGTTTCTTGTTGTTGCAGCGCTAGTTTTTGTAGCGCTAGAATTGTTGTTGTTGTTGTTGTTCTTCTCATATATGTGTCGTTGTTGCATTGGCTGGTGTTTTTTGATGCATTGTTGCTCTTGTTGGAAATTGTGAAGATTTTCTTGTCCTTCTTTTTTTGTTGGCTGTTGCTGCTTCTGTCATTGTTGTTGTTGTTGTGAACAACTTCAACGTCGCTTGTTGCAGTACGTGGAGGACCCTGACTTTGAAGTGCGATTTGTTATTTTTGTTGTTGTTGTAGTTGCACTTGTTGTTATTGTTGTTGCTGTTGTTCTCGTACTTGTTGTTATTGTTGCTGTTGTTCTCGTATTGGCCGAGCTTTTTCTATTATTGTTGTTCAAACTTTTTTGTTGTTTTTGCAGTCTTCAATGCACATTATTGTTGTTATTGCATTTAAAGTACTTTGTTGTTGTTGTTGTTGTTATTTCACTTAATGTCCCTTATTGTGTAAGTACTTGCGTTGTTGTTGTTGTTTTTGCTTCTCTATCGTTAACACTTTGTTCTTGTTCTTCGCTACCCTTTATTCCAATGTTGTTAGGAAAGATGTATTGTTGTTCTTGTTCTTGTTGTGGGCCTTCCTTTGATGTTGTTGCAGTTTCTTGCGTTGCTGTTGATGGTTCTTCTGTTGTTGTTGGTGGTGATGACTTTTTTGCTGTTGTACTTCTCTTCTTTATTTTTATTCTTCTTATTTCGACGACATATTGTTGGTTTTCGTTACTTCTCCAATTTTTGTATGGCCTTTTTGGCAGATTATCGGCTCTGCTTGTTCGTTCTCCTGCATGTCTTGCTGTTTATCCCTTTTCTCTCTCTTTCTTTCTCCTCTCCCTCTTTCTGTGTATGATTTGCATTTTCTCCCGTCGCATTTGTCGGCCTCTCGTAGGACGACCGAGTGCTTCGGGCCATTGTTCGAGCCCGACCTCCGCCCCCTCGGCGCATCGGTCGGTGTCTCGATGCGATCAGGGCTCGGGAAGCCGGAGACGCGAGGTTGTCCATCGAGATCATCGAATGGAGATCCTCTTGAAAGGACAAAAAAATATACATAAAAATATAAAATAAAATGAATAACTAAATAGAATTTGTTTAATGAGAAACTGTTGGTTTGGTTGGTTCCTAAGAATGAAATTTTCATATAAGATATGATATATTTATATAACTCGCTATACTAGAATTTTAAATATTGATTGACAATACCAAAAATATCAAAACATTCGAAGAAATTTAATTGTTGTTGTTCTTATTGTGGTCGTTCTTCTTTTTGTTCTTTTTCTTCCACTTGTCTTCAATGTTGTTATTAATGTTATTATTCTTTCATTTCGGCCTTTCAGAAGTTGTTTTTTATCACTTCTGTTGCTATGGTTTTCTTCATCATTCTTGTTGTTGTGTTTATTATCGTGTTTGTTGTTCTTGTTGTTGTTGCTACAGTTCCGCGTATCTCGCGCTGTTTCGCTCTTGGCGCGCTTTTCTATGAAGCCTCCTCCGTTTTTTTTGTATTCTGTATTTGCAATACTTGTTTTGAATTTTTTTGCATCGGTTTTAATTAAAAGGAAAAGGCAACAACAACAACAACAACAATAATAATCATGTCAGAATGTATTCAAATAACAAGAGCAGAATACGCTACAACAACAACAATAACAACTATAACAACGGCAACAAAATTGTGCTGCTGCTGCAGTAATAGAATCAACAACAACAACAACAACAATTAGCATCAGCAAAAAATCAAACAATAACAAAAAAACAATAAAAACAACAACAACACGAACAACAACAATAACAGCAGCAGCAGCAGCAGCGCTAATAAAACAACAATAGCAGCAACAACAACAACAGGAGGCAAATCGGCATTCAAATGTAAACAACAACCACATGAATCGGAAACGACGGCGAAAGAGAACAATAGAAACGGCCCCAACAACAACAACAACGAAAACGAGACGAAGAAGAGTAAGAAGAAGGAAATAACAACAACAAAAAGAGCTGAAAACCAACAACAATAAAAACGATCGAACAAACGAACAAACAACAAACGATCGCATTTCAACTCACGTTCAACGATTGAAATTCGAGTTGGAGTCGTGAGCGAGCGCCCGAGAGTATCTGGCGGATACACGGAGAGCACTCGCCAGATACATTTGTCGTAGCTACGTGCCCAGAGTGTATCCATCGGATATGGTGAGTATCGGCGAGGTTGAAAACCGAAAACTGAGCTGCGACAGAGAGAGCGAGAGCCGCAGTTGGCAACTCCTGTCGATCGGCGGCGACTCCGTCCGACTGGTTGAAGCTGGAGCCCAAAAGCGGACGTCGACGTTGACACCGGAGTATCCATGAGATACAAGTGACATGAGCAACTGAGGTAGCCGGACCGAAAACGGAGTTGCGATCGAATGGGCCGCTGTATCTGAGAGATGTCGTGAGACTGGGTATCTCTGGGATTCGATCGTTCAAAGCGGTATCTATGGGATGGAATCCAAATGTATCTGGAGGACCTCAGTTAAATCCAAAAATTGAATTTGGGACTTGAAACTGATGGAATCTAAAATAAAAGAGAGAATTTGCTGAATTTAAAAATTATTTTGTGGAGTCAGAAATGGAATTTGTTGAATTAAAAATTGGACTTGATTGAGTCAAAAAAAGAATATATTAAGTATAAGACATTAAATATATAAATTCAGCTCTACAATAAGATTCAATTTGAATAGAATCAAATCCGAAATTACTTGCAATTAGAAGCAAATTAGAATCTGATTGAATCTACAATTGAACCTGGAATTGAATCTCAAATTGAACCTGGAATTGAATCTGGAAGTCGATGATGAAGTAAAACCGAACTCTCGCCGTCGAGATCGAGCTCCAGCTTCTTCTTTCAACTGCCGGCTCTCTGAGCAAGTATCTGTATATTGTTGTTGTTGTTGTTGTTGCTTTATCTTCTGTTTGCTCTTGTGGCCTCACTCTCGCTATTGTTGTTGTTGTTGTTGATGTTGTTGTTGTCTGGTTACGCGGCGTATCTGCGACAAACCACTACACGAACGATCTGATAAAACTCTGTGTTGTTTGTTGGCTGTTGATGTTGTCCCTATTGTTGTTGTTGTTGTTGATGTTGTTGATTTTGTTGTTGAAGTCGTGGCCGCTGTTCTTGTTGTTGTTGTTATTGACTTTAGCCGTTGTCGCTCATTTGTGTTGCCTGACTTTTTGTTATGGTTCTCTTGACCGGTTTTTTCCGAACCAACGAGGAGGAAAAAACTATCGACCACGCGTTCGCTCTCTCGCCATCGCTCTCTCTCTCTATCCCGCTCTCTTGGGGACCTCTCTCCTTATCTTCCTCTCTCTTTCACTCTGCACCCCCCTCCCGTGGCCGATGCTTCTAATCGCTGGCTTGGCTTGGCTTGGCTTGCCGACGACTCCACTTGCTCTCCATCGCCAGCCGCTCTCGTTGGCCATGGCTCTCTCACTCTCTCTCTCTCTCCCTCACTCCGCCTCGCTCTGGGTGCCGCGTCGCTCGCTGTGTCGCCGCCGCCGATCGCCACGACGATTCAGTCAACGTCTGTCGCCGCCACTCGCACGACGTCTGCGCGCGGATTTTTCTTCTCCCTCCCGGTCTCCGGCTTCGGCTTCGGTTTCGGCTTCGATCCACGGGTTCCTTCATTTCGTTTCAGTTCGCTCGATTTTGTGTTTTGAACTTCATTTTTATATTGTTGTTGTCGTCGTTGTGGTTGTTGTTGCATCGCGCATTTCAATTAGCTTGCGGACGATTTTCTTCTTGCTGTCCATCGTCAGCAACAGCTCGCCCTCGAGGCTGTCGCCGAGTTTTTCGGGGCAAATGCGGTTTTCGAGATTGAATTAAATTAAAATATGCGAAAATCCGAAATTTGTGGGATTTTTGAAAACTACGAAATTGGGAAAATCTATGAAATTTACGAGATCTACGAGTGTTTTGCGATTTATTAACTTTTAACACCTGAATTTGACGAGAAAAAATTGTTAAAACACGAATTTTTCGATTTTACGAACGAAACTCGAGGTTGTGGAAATTCCTTGATTTTATCGAAATTAATCGACAACAATAACAATAAACTCTTTTCAAAGCCCTGTCAAAGAAGTCGCAAGTGTGTCTGTTGCGAAGAGAATTTAAAAAAAGAAATAAAAATTTATGCATAAACAAATAATTATCAATAAAAATATAAATTATGTAACCAACAACAAATCTAGAAAATAATATCGAAAATCGGTTCGGAAAATCACGAGGATCAGTTCGGGAACCTGTTGAAAAAATACAAGTTTAAAAAATCTCTGAGAAGACAATTTTGAAAAAACCCAGTTGAAAAAAAAAAAATCCAACTGAAAAAAGAATTTATTTGGAGTGTTCGACGTCCTTTTTCCGGAAAAAAATGTCCCAAGCGCTCGGATTTTGTGCAAGTCTTTGATTTCTCTGCGGACCCACTCGACGAGCCCTTAGGATTTAAGCCAAGTAAGTGGAGTCCTTCAGCCATGAGTGGGCCATCGAACAGATGTTGTCTGGGCAGAAACCGCACAGGCGGGGGTCGTGGGGATCCCGCGAACCCCCTCCCTCGCCCCCTCCACGGCCGCCTCCGCGAGAGAGGGAAACGAGAAAAAATCGCTGGCGAAAAAAGTCAAAATTATTAAAACAAATCGCTCGTTGTTATTGTTGTTGATTTGCAGTTGTCGTGGTTGTTGTTGTTGTTGTAGCTATTGATGCTGTTCGCAATGTTGAAGTTGTTGTTGTTGTTGTTGGTTATTGGTTGTTGTTGCAGCTGCAACTCGAAGCCTTCGCTCGCTTCGTTCGTTCGTTCGTTCGCTTCGTTCCATCGAATTGGAAGATGGAAAACTCAAAGCTGTTGTTGTTGTTGTAGCTGCAGCCAACTCTAGTTTATTTTTCCATTCAATACACTTTGATGTTGTTATTTTTGCTGTTGCTCTCTGTGTCTTGTTTTTGTTTTGTTTTCATTGCAATTGCCCACATCTTGAGACTCGAACGTTTTTGTATCTGCATCTGGTAACAATCAGATGCTTGTTGCATGATGCTAACAACAACAAAAACACTAACAACGAAAACAATAACAATAATGACAATAGCAACAACAACAATAGCAAGCACGCAACCTACGGCCTGCTGTTTGCGATTTTTCGGCAAACGTTTGCTTGCGATTTTCTTCTCGATTGAATTTTAAGTGTTTAACCCTTGACAGCCGACGGGTTGCATGGGCGGGACACGATCGCTCTCCCCCCCCCCCTCTCTTTCTCCCTCTAACTCTCGCCCACTCTTTCCTTGCTATGATGAGATTTAAATTTTTTGTGTTACGAATTTTCACAATTTGGACACCGAAATTTCTTCGTCGAGAGAAGGACGAAATTTCGCATAGAAAAGCGTTGTCAAAATGAAATCGAAATAAAAACGCGTTGACTTTTGTTAATTTTTTTTGAAATTTTTTTAAATATATCTAAATTCTCCCGACCAACTCCGCCGCCTCCGAAGTCGATGTCCTTAAGACGATTTGTTGTTCTGGTTCCGTCTCGATCTCGACTCGACTGAGAACCTCAATTGAGCACTGAATGAAGTTGTTGTTCTTGTTCTTGTTGTTGTTGTAATCAGCGAGATGTCTCTCTGCTGTTGTTGTAATCACATAACCAAATCGGTTGCACGCTTTCGGGCCAAAAAAGGAAACCCGCAAGATGAAGTGGTTCGCGACCAAAATCCGACACTAAATCATTAAGAGCAAACATTTAAAAGCCTAAAGTAAATAAAAAACCGCAAAAAAATAAAAAAATAGAAAGTAATAAAACACCAAAAAACAAAATAAGCCAAATACAACGAAAACGACTCGACAACACCAAAAAATGGCCCAAAAATTTGTCGCTACTCAACTTGGCCATCTGTCGAGGATTTATAGTACTAAAGCAAATTTTTCACAACCTCATCGTCGTCGACGAAAAAACGAAGAAACGTAAATGGCGAAAAAAATGCGTGTAAAAATCGAAAACATCGATTTAATTACAAAGAGCAACAGAAAACACCTTGTTAGAAAGTTGGCGAAAAAATAGGAACCTCGGAATAAATATTTTTTTAATTAAAAGGTTAATAAAAAGGTTATTTATTGTGGTGTTTTTTAGTATTTTTATTTTTTTGGCATTTCACTTTTAATTGAATTTGCGGGCTTCGGGTAAATCAGCGAAAAATTGGCTACTTTGCCCGCAGTCGTGAGAGGCAGCAAACAATATGGAAAAAAATAGCTAAATAAAAGCGAAAATAACAATAAGGAGTTAACAGAAATCTCGCAGACAATGGCCGTGAGTTTGAAAGTAAAATAAAAAATCGCAGTTGAAACATAAATAAAATCGGGTGAATAAACGGCTGAGAAGAGAGCGAAATCATGAATCAATGGAACGAAATACAACAAAAAAAAAAAATAGAGAAAAAATGTTTAAAAAAATAATATCGGGCGAAAATGTAAGGGAAAAATAGAAAAAAATAAAACAAGGTTTAAAGAAGAAGATGTACAAGAAAAATACAATAAAAAGAATGAGGTAAAAACACTAGATAAAATTAATGTCAGGAAAAAACATAAGAAAAAAAGTATACATTTTAATATTAAGGAAGCAAAGATATTAATAAAAAATAATGGAATCAATAGAAAATTAAAACAAAAATAAATGGAAACAAATATTTGAATAAATATATTAAAATCATAAAAGAATCACCAGGTCAATTACAATAATAATATGCAAATGAAAATAATAAGAGAAATATAATATGAAAGAATTTATATAAAATAAATAATAATAAAAATAAGGATAATATAAAATGGGAAATATTAATATAAAACGGGGAAATCTCCTAAATCCCGCCGAGAGTGAGAGTGACAGAGAGACTGAGGGAGAGAGTGACCGTGAGCTTGATTTTTTGCGAACCCAACCAGGCCAGAGCCGACGTCGCGATCCTCCTCCGGTGGATCTGATATGGGAGATGAATGATTGCGAAACCTTTTAAAAAATCAACACACTATTTGTTGTTGAGTTTAACAAATTATGCCGAATTACAGAGGTTCGTTTAACGTTTTCTCCTGCTTCATTCTCTCTTCTCGCCATTTAATTATTTTGAATTTTGTTGTTTTCTTTTTATTTTTTGGGCTTTTTAAGGTTTTTGCGGAACTTGAAGCGGGCTGTGGTTTGATTTCCTAATGGCAGAAGCTTGTTTCGAGCGCAATAAAAGCATCTAGCATGTTAGAAGAGCTTTTTTGTGACCGCTCTTTTTACGATCTACAATTATTCTTTTTCTCCGCAACTCGCTTCGTGCGCTCGTTGTGGGGTCTAAAATCGGAATATAAAATTTGAATTTGGAAATCCTGAATTTGGCCAAGACACACCAACTTAAGGGAACTTTCAAGCATTTTCATCTATTTAGCTTCAAATTAGACTTACTATGGCATGGATATTTTCTGGTAGTTTCCTAGAAAACTGTCCCCAGTATTTATTTTCCATAATTAATCGGAATAAATCTGACTCGTGGACCCTTTCTCAGATTGTTATGATAGTCACAATATTGATTTTTCTAAATGTTCTCGCATGGACCGATATCGATTCCGGGAATTCGTGGAACGCGCCGATTACTCGAGTTCTCCGCGAGCCCCTCTGGTCGCACTGTACTCCACGATCTCTCGCCGTCCCGCTCCCCCACCGCCTCTGTCCCTTTCTCTCGTCGCTCGCTACTGCGGCAATGAAAAGTTCTGTTCGCTTTCCTACCATTTTAGTGCTGTTCTACTTATGGCTTGCTGGCCACTTATGGCTACCTTCAACTATTACTCAAACTTTCACTCCTAACACTGATTTTTTATATCTAATTATTGAATTAATTATTCATTTTTGCACCACTTTCTTTGTTCTACTTTGTACATAATATTAATAAATGACGGAAATATTTTTTAATGACAATTTAGCTGATAAAATATTAAAATATTATCAAAGTTTTTCAAAATAATTTTCGATTAAAATTTCATTGTATTTTCCTGGTAATATTTCTTTTGTTAATTTCTTTTTTCCACCATTTGTCATGCGCTTTTCAGAATTTCATTTTCTTCTATATTTTATCTAAATTTTTCCCCTTTTCTTCTTCTTCTTCCCCTCTTTCCTGGTATTTTCTTTTGGCTCCAAGTCAAATAAAGTCATTTGTCAAATAAAAATGCAATTGTAATGATGTTGTTGTTGCTGCTATTGGTATTGGTGTTGATGTTGTTGTTCTTTTCACCTTTTTCACCTTCCTCTTTGGGACAGTTTCGTTGATAACAATTATGCGTTCCTACGACTAATAGCTTTCCTCTATCTCTCTCCCCCTCTCGGCACTTCTGTCTCCATCGCGTTCTCGTGTGCCATGGGTTTGGCCTTCTCTTTTCCACTCGGTCGCTTACCACGATCTTCGCTGCACCCAGAGCGGGAAGTTCGAATTGTTGGTGTTGTTTATTGTTGTTGTTGTTGTTGTTGGCCTCGTGAGCTCCCCGGTGCACTAAAATGGGTCAATTTATGCGGCGTCAATAAAAACGCATGCGTGTCTCTTATCGACGCTCCATAAATTACGCCCGGCTACCAATGGACGCGGGCAACAACAACAAGAACAACAAGAAAGAAAACAACAAAAAATATGAACAATAACTTTTACAATAACTACAACAACAATCTCACATTCTCGTGGTCCTCTGGCCTTTGCCTTCCAAACTCCTTCTTATCTCCTCTTTTGACACCTTCCACCTCAGCACCTTCAGATGACGACTTTGAGTCGAGTGGAGACTCCAAGTGGAGACTTCCAGCACGCCTCACCCCGGCATCCCTCACTTCAAATCTCTCCAGAGAATTTTCTCGTTGCATTTTGAAAATTATGGGAAATTTCTGTTTATTATTTCCTCTATCAATATTTTGCTGTCCAGCTCGAACGGACTACTTCTGTCTTCCACTGACCAGACGTCTGTCCAGGCGTCGGCCTATGTGATCGTCTATCGGTCCGTCCGTCCGCGGTCTGTCTCCCCGTTCATGGGTCCCGATGTCCATAAATTTTATTCGTAGCGCCTCAATTATAATTTCTATTTCGATGGCTCCATTAGAGCGACCCCGAGAGATTTATGGCGAATGGCTTTGGTTGTTGTGTTCTTGATCATGATGTTGTTGTTCTTGATTATGTTGTTGTTGTTGTGCTCGAGGTGGTACCATTCGTAGATGTTGTTGCTCTTCCTAGTAGCACCAACATATGTGTTCTCGTTGTTCTGGTTCCCGCCATCGTCGCCGCCACTGTTGTAAATGGAAGCCTCAAAATCAAGCTCGTTTTCCTGATAAGAGCTCGAAGCCGAAGAAATAAAATATATTAAATCATGGATGATTAGGAAATCGTTTTGTAGAACTTAATTTCATTTTACTTCATTTTTTAACTGGACAGTTTGGGAAGACATGTGGAAGAGATGCTTTAAAAACCTTGGAACTGTTTGTGATCGACTGATTGCAGAATTTCTTTTAATTCTTCTTTAGAGAATAACTAATTTAAAAAATAAAATTTTTTGGGATTTTAAAATATTCCTTCCTTTGTATTTAATTTAATTAATTCGTCAACCTTTCGAACAAGATTTAAAAATCATTTGCTTATAATAAATCGTATCTTAATCTTTTTTAGGTTTTCAAAAAAACATTTAAAAATACAAAAACATACAAAACTATTTCATTAATATATATAAATATTTTCTTCAAATACTTACTACTTGTCCACAAATGTTTCTCCTCTTCATGACTCGGCTCCTGCCACTCTGACGATCTCCTTGTTGATCGCCGAGGTCATTGATCTGATGTTCCTCTTATTGTTGTTGTTGTTGCTGTTGTATATTTCTCGAAATTGCATAATAGTTCAACGACAACGACTCAATTCCTCAATGGAGTCTCAGGCAATTTTCATTTAATATTGTTGTTAGTGTCGCCTTTTGCTCTTGTCATTTCCACTTCCCGCGACATTAAAGTGCGAAAAACAAAGTGCGCTGATAAACACGGCTTTGTTCTGGCCGATAGTGGACTATATAGTAAATTGTTGTAGTTTTTCTTCTTGGGTTGTAGTAGAGAGAATTTTTTTTTTTTGTTTTTGTTTAGAGCATTTTGTTTTGTATAGTGGATTTATTTTTTAATAGTGGGTTTTCTGTTGTACTGCGGACTCTCTTGTTGGCGCGCAACTTGAAAGGGCCGCGCTATCGACGGCTCTGCGGCTTCCACGCTTACTAATGGGCCTAAGATGGGGAGCTTAGGCCGGTGGGGAGTCAAAGACCAAGTCATGATGATGCCAGCCTTCACGGGATCATGGGCGAATGTTCTTTGAAAGAACATTCTAAAGTTTTTGGGGTGCGGTCGATGGGCAGCTTAGTTCGGATTAGCGGCGATTTGTGTAGAATTGATAACTCAATTCCGAGAGGTCAAGATCGGCGTAGGAGAGGCGAGATTATTGGGGCGGACCGGGCTTTGAATAATGGGAGCAGAGGGCGGGACAGAAGAAGCTATAGGAAGATATATTCTGGCTTCGGAATTACTGCGACATATAACACGATGGGAGGGAAAGCGAAATTGCTTTAGCAGTTTTTACTTGCACGATCGGGGAACTGATTGAAGGTGGGATCGGAGAGTTCTAAAGAAATATTTCACTGCGGAAAACCAAATTATTTTCAATTTTTTTAATTTTTTTTTTAATTTATATACATTTCAATTTCAATTTCAATTTAATTATTGTTGATTTGGTTTTTCATGTAATCCCTTTTTTGGAAATATTATTCATATTTTGTTATTTTGCCTCTCACTGGACAATGCACATTGCTGGCGCCTAGAAGTATGCAACGACTGAGGCCCGTTCGTCATTAGTCGCAGTTAATAATAGACTACAATTGAATTCCTTGCTTTTCATTGATGGCTGCTCTCGATAGTGACTTCATTCTGTTGTTGTAATTCTACATTTCTGTTGCTATTTTATGTAGTTCTGGTGACTCCATGTTGTTGTTGTGACTGCTAATTGTTGTTGTCCAATTGTGGCCGTTGTGTTTGTTGGATAAAACGCGGCGGCCGTGCGCTCGCAAACGTGGGAATTCGAGTCTTCGCCGAAGCCGCCGATTCGCCCCACTTGCAATCGCTGGCGTTGCCACAAAACCAAAAAACACAAAATCAAAACCACTGACAACACCTCAAGCAGCTCTAAGAGAGAGGGAGGGGGGGGGGGGTTGAGAGAGAGAGAGAGATAACGATATTGTGATAGACAGCGAGTGGGAAGAAGGTGGAACCGCGAGCGATGCCAGATCGGTGGGCCCGGGATTTGCCTGTTGCAATGCGCATAACTTGGCAGCTCTTCATGCTTATCGCGGAAAAATAAAAAAAATAACGAAATAGTAATAAAATAAAAATAAAATCGATAGAGAAAAACACAAAAATATAGAAAAGGATAGAAACAAGAATATTAAAATCGTGTTATAAAAAATAATATTGAAAAAAATATTTAAAAAAAATATTGAAAGAAAATCAAAATATAGGAAGAAATACAGAGCAATACAAGAATCTTGACAATTTCAGAAGTATAGAAGATGAAAAAATAAATAAAAAAAAAGAAAATATAGAAAATAAATAAATGAGAAAAAACTAACAACGAGTAACAAATAAGAAATAACAAGGTAAAATAAACCAGAAAACAAAAAAGAAAAACTTGAAAAAGGAGCCAGATATACTAAACAAAAAATACAAAAAATTATATAAACAAATAAATAAAAGAAAAGCAAATTATAAATAAGAAAAAAAGGAGAGAAAAAATTGTAAAAATGTATTCACGCGATGCACTGAACCGCGAAGCGAATGACGATGGCGATTGATCGATCGATCGCAAGGCAGATCGATTACAACAAGAACAACAACGGATACGACAACAACAACAACAACAACCAGAAAGGAAAAGCCTCGCTCAGCGACCACCGAACTCGCTTTGAACCACTTTTGTTGTAATTGTTGTTGTCGTTCTCGTTGTTATTGGATTTTCTTTGCTGCTCGAACGAATGGGAAAAATTTGAAAAATGCAAAAAGTATATCAAGCGATCTCAAGTTGCACACAAAGATACATTATCTCCATGCAATGCGGGAAATTGTTATTGTAAATTGTACTTGTTGTTGTTGTTGCTGCTGCTGCCACAAACGATGGCTTTCTTTCTCTGCAACGACCGTCGTTATTATTATTGTGATTTTGCCACATTTGTTCCGTAATTATAGGAACTCAGTGCGCAAACGTATCTATTGGATGCGAGTCGGGTATCCATCGGATACAGGGGGCAGCTCGAAGCCCCCGACTCGGTCGCAGGTGCTTCTCGAATATCGAGGTATCTCGGGGATCCTCGGTATCTCTTGGCTGCCCGATGGCTCTCGAGTCCGCGTATCTCGTGGATACACTGGTTCGAGCGCGGTCGAGCGTGTGTTGGGCATCTCGTGGATCGATCGCATGTTCGTTCTCCCAATCGGCTCGAATCGATCTGGACAATTAATTAATAATATATATTTTCATGATTCGCTCGTCGATTGCTCTTCCACGCAGATTTTTCTTTCATTTCTGCTGCTGCTGCTTCTTCTTCTTCATCTCCCGGCAAATTGCCTGTCCAAGCACAGAGAGAGAGGGAGACCCCTCTACTCGTCTCTTTCTCTCGCTCTCGAGGGCATTCGGTGCATGCAAAATAATTAACAACTATTTAAATGATAATTAAATGATTTAATGGCATTGTCGGTTGGCCGGTTGGTTGGTAGGCGATGTGTGTTGTTGTTCTTGTTGTTTTTTGTTGTTGTAGTAGTTTTCCTCGTTGTTGTTGCTTTTGTAGCAATTGTTGTTGTTGTTGTAGCATCCGGAACGCAACCTTCAACTTTCAAACTCGTCGTCGTCATGTGGATGCGATTTGTGGGTTGGTTGTGGCTGTTGTTGTTGTTGGCATGGTTGTTGTTGGACTTGTTGTAATGATGCCATTGCAGTTGTCGCTGCTGCGAGTTGTTGCAATAGTTGTTGTTGTAATAATTTTTGCAAACTCGCTGCTCCTTTATTGGATTTTCTAGTAGTTGTTTTTCGATTTCCATTATTGGTTTTATTTTTTTGCGTTTTTATTTCTCTTGCATTTTGTTTTGTGATAAATTTCCTATTTTTATTTTAACTTATTTTTTCCATAAACTATTTTTTTATTTTTACTTTTATTTTACTATTTATTTTTACTCCTTTTGCACTATTTTAGTTATAATATTTTCAATTCCCTCGGTTGTACCTCTTTTGTATTTATACTATTTTTTCATTTGATTGAAATTTTATTGTTTTTCTGCTTTAGAATTCTTATATTAATATTTATTTTAAATGTTTTATTGATTCATGTTTTTAATGGCCAGTGTTCTTGAACGAGGCATTTCCGTATTTTAATTGTTGTTGTTGCCGTCACGATTTTGCAACAGCTCGGTCGTGCAGTTGGCATATGTTTAATTAGGTATATATTATCGGTCCGTCGGTCTCGCTCTCTCTCACTCCCTCCCTCTCACACCCCTCCCTCTCTGTTTCCCCTCGGCGCATCTCGATCTGTCACACCTTTTAATTGCCGGTATCCGAAGGGTGTGCGCTTATCTGGCGGATTAAACGAGTGATGCTGATGCTGATGCCACAGCCGGATACACAAACACACACACACACACACACACGAATATGCACACATGAGTAGTCGTCGATCGATTGTCAACAATCGCGCCAAATGGACTTTCGAAGTCTCCAAACAATTGAACGTATTTCATTGATTACTGCGGTATCTTCAAGATAAATATTTAAACGACTCGCGGAGACGAGGGGGGTGGGGAGAGCGGGGAAGCGGGAGGGGGGGATGTTTTTCGTGTGACGTGCGAATTTCATGGAGTCATCGCGGCTGCATTTGAAATGATCTCGCAGATCGTTTTGGAATCGTGTTTGCTCGGTTCGAGTGGAATGCCGCATGATTAGTTTCGAGTAGTTAGTTATTTATTTATTTAGTTTTTGTTTTTGCGGTGCGGCTTAAATGATTATTTATGAGGGTCTTGAAAGGTTCCCAGAAGAACGCAATCATTTTGTTTTTGTCTTTGTCTTTCAACTCACAATTAATGGAAATTAATTTCAGTTCTGGGACTTTCATTTCTCATCTTTAATTAATCGAATATACGAGAATACATTTTCTAAATGTCAGAGGTTTTTCAAATAAATGCAGTGTATTTTTTATGTTGAATATATTTTTAATTTTAAAATTTTTTTCGATGTTATTGTATTTTATATTTGCGATTTATTATTTTGTTAATAAATAATTATTTTTAGTAGTTTTTTTTATATTATTCAAGATGATGACTGAATTCTAATATTTTTAAATTTTAAATATTTTAAACATATAAAAATAACATATTGGATTTTTTGCAATTTATTGAGTTTTTTAGAATACATTGAATTTTTTACATTTTATTGATTCTTTTATATTTTATTCAATTTTTTATATATTATTGAACTTTTTACATTTTATTGAATTTTTTTATATAAATGGCATTTTTTGTAATTGATTGCATTTTTTAGATATTTTCAAATATTTTTGTTCATTTGTTCTTGTAATTTATTGTTTCCGAATTATGCATAGAATTTTAAGTCAGGAAATTGAAACCAAAATTCTTTAAACATTCTCTGCCTCGGTCTTTGACTCCTCTTTTCTCTCCATCTCTTTCTCCGCCGAACCCTTCCCCGTCCCTCGTCGTGTGATTGCTTTGGAATAAGTGTGAATTTAATTTTCACACCAACCCACAGCATCCACGCTCGTTTTCCCACGAATTCCCCAACAGCGAAATAAAAACTCGAGCAAGAAATTACTAGAGGAAATTCCGAGACCGTGGGTCGATCGGGAAGCGATAGCCATGATCAGAATGAGCGAGAGAGAGAGGGAGAGGGAGAGATTGGGAGCTGTCACCGGACGCCTAAGCAAATGTTTTCGATTCAAATTAATACTGAGATTGCATTTATTTATTTATGTATTTATTTGATCGTGTAAATCGAAGCCCTTGACTTCCGCTACAACAAAAACATATTCAACAACAATGACAACAACCATATGGACAGCACATTGCGTAAGACTAGAAAACAAAAACAAAAAAAAGCAAAACCCAAAAACAAAAACAAAACATGAGAAGAAACAGATTTCGACGATGTCGAAACATGTGAAAACCGATCGTCGAGAATCGCGAGCGATCGCTTCGTAAATCGATCGATCGATCGAGCCATCGGCCGATCGCACGCATATCGTTTTCTTCTTCTTCGGCCACTCTTTTTTTCTCACTCTCTCCCGCACGGTATGCGAAACGCGCGCTGATCGAACGATGGGAGGCAGACCGATGGAGGGCTGGAGCAAGGCGAACTTGTGCAGGAAGGCGTGGTTTTTTCGGAATGAGGGGAGGAGGGAGAGAACGAAAGAGAGAGATAGAGGTGGAAAAAAGTGATGAAAAAATCGAAACTTTAATGACTCAATCACAATGTTTTTAAAATTGTCATTTCGAGGCTTTCAAATCCCAAAGCATATATTTTTGTAAATTTATTTAAAACTCTCTGTTGCATTTTAAGAAGAGGAAGAGATGGGAATTTCGTCCCGAGAATAATCTTGAAACCCAACGTATTCCAAGGATCGTTGCCGCGGTCGTCACCCACGTTCGCGACCCTTTCACGACTTCCCTCTCTGTCTCTCTGTCCCTCTCATCCATATATTTATTTTTCTGTCTCTCTTCCTCTCCTTCGACCGTCCTCTTATGCTCTCTCTCTCTCTCTCTTTCCCACTTGGGACGAAGCGACATGTGTGCGCAACGCATGTTCGTTTAAATAAATCATTGGAAGGAAACTTTATTTTAATGAAGCATCGGGAGTGAAAACAAAACCAAATACAACAACAACAACAACAAAACCAAACAAATACAACAAGAACAACAACGAGAGCGAATGCTACAACAACAACAATAATTACAGGATGACTAAAGACAAAAAAAACTACAAGGACAACAACAACCAAAACAATTTGTTGAAAACCATTTGGGCGTCTGAGGTCTTTTTCTTGTTGTTGTTATGGTTGTTATTGTTGTTGCTGTTGTTTGGCGACGCGCGCACGCTCAGCCGTCATCGGGAGCATCGTTTTCTGTTGTTGTTGTCATCGTCGCCGCCATCGCGATCCCGATCCCGATCTCGATCGCCTCCGACCATGCGGTGGGCAAACGGGCTGCGCCCAGGCGTCAAATCGCGAGGTTCCCGAGATCAGTTTCTTTCACTTAATTTGTTGTTGTTGTTCCTGTTGCTCTTGTTGTTATTGTTGTTGGTAGTTATTTATGCCATTATAGTTGTTGTTGTTGTCACTTTGGTTAAATTCTTCTTGCCATTTTAGTGCAATTTTTGTTTCGGTCTGTTCGTAATTTTCGCCATTTTTGTAATTTTTTCGATTTTCCCAATTTGTTCTTATTTTTCACATTTTATTAATTTATTCTCATTTTTTGCAATTCTTCTTATTTTGTAATTTCTTCCTCTTTTGCTGGTTTCTCTTTCTGATATTTTGCGAGTTTTCTCTTTCGGCTTCGTGTTTGATTCGTTTTTTTCTGAAAAATTAAAAATGTTAAATTATGCTTAAATAAATTTAAAGGAATTCAATGTAGGTTCCTTTAATTAATTTTCTCATGTGTTTTTGTTTTGACTCGAAAAAATGAGATTTTGGTGTTTATTTCTAAAAATAATCAAAACAAAAGTACAGTCGCAATTATAGAATAATTAAGAATAATCTCCTGTGTTTGCCCGCTGTAAAATCGTTCGCGTCGTCCAAAGGAACCACTTGGGCAAACCCAAAGTGATCTGCGGCGATCATGCAAAGTGCGAATTATCACATCAAGCGGATGAATATAATTATACAACAACAACAAAAACGACAGCAATAGCAAACACAACAGAAAACAACAACAACAACAACAACAACACCCAGAGGGCGACAAAAACTGCGGACACAAAAAATTGAAGCGACAAAACTGACGATCGCGAGGCAACAACAAGGGCAGAGACACCAACAACACTGGCAGAGACAATAACAACAGTCATATAATAATAACAACAACAACAGGAAGAACAACAACAACAACAACAGCCACATGACTCTCCCCAAGATTAAAGAATTAAAACTCCGCCAAAAACAGACCCGAGCGTCTGAATTTCATTTGGATGCTCGCAGCGTATTCTTGAACCTTATTCTTTATGGTTCAGTAAAGCTACAACAAAAACACGAACACAACAACAAGAACTACAAGAAACAGACTAAGAAAAACAACTCCCAACAACAAAGACCAGGCACAACAACACATAGCAGCGAAACTGTGATAATTTTATTTATGGTTCATTCTCGAGGTTTGTTTTTGTTTTCGGGATTTCGGCCGAATGTGGGGATTTATGTGCGTGCGCGGCTGAGTTATCGCCAAATGACGGTTGACACCCGGCGATCGCGGCGGTCTCCGGGGAGGGGCGGCGAGAGGGGCGTGGCGCGGAGCCCGCGGGTCGCATGCGAAATGAGGGGCGGCCGCATGAGCGAGTGAAGTTAGAAGCGGATTTCCAAGCGAGGTTGATTCAGGGAGAAGATCGAGGATCACAGTCAAAGGCAATTTTTAAAACAGAATATTCAAAAATATAATAATAATAATTCTTAAAAGTAATAAAATCACAAAGCCAAAAGTGCAAAGAAGATTGGAGAGGATCGGGGTCAAAATAAAAATGTAAACAAAAATAGTGTATATTATAAGAAATAAAATCAAAAAAATAAAGACTAATAATTTTCTTTACAATTATTATATATTTTTTATTTTGCTTTGAACTCCAAGTAAAGTTTAAAATAGAAAACTCACTATTAATACAAACACGTAAATTAAATTAAAAATCAACCAGTTCCATCAAAGCAAAAAATAGAAGTAAGAAATGAAAACAAAAGCTCAAAAAAACAAAACCCGAATGAAGAACAAAACAATCGAAGCCAAACAAAACCCTTTTAAATGCCCACAACAACAACAACAAGAGCGATGTGTCCTTGGCAGCAACAGCAGCAACAACAACAACATAATGTCAAGGACATCGGATCAGAAAATAAACGAAAAAAAAAACTCAAATTCGCCCACAGAATATCGAGCGAAAACGCGAAGGAAGAACAAAGAGAGTCGGACAAAAAGGAAGAGCAAAAAATGCAGAATTTATGGATACGACATGTGAGGGGGGGGGGGGGGGGGAGGAGGGGAGGGGATGATTTGGATGGATCGACGCAGTGAAGCGAGGGGGAACAAGAAGAGGTCGAGAACCAGCGTGAAACGAACTAAAAAATAACCCAAAACAAAGGGATAAAGGGAAGATATGAAAAATATATTAATAAACTTTTAAATTATTTAATAAATAATTACAACAATTTGGGAACAAAATACAAAACAAAAGTTAAAAAAAAAAACAAAATATAACAACAAAAAATCACTAAAAAGAAAAGGAGCCAGAAAAAGGCAAAACATTTCCACACTGACGACGTCAAGAAATTTAAAAAATTGGCGAAATTCCTAATGAGCTGCAAAAGCCACGCAGCGCCAGCAGGCGGCGCGACGGCCGCAAATGCGGGTCGTTTGTCTCGCTCTGCCCCGTCTCCCCGTCTCCTTCTCCGTCGTCCGTCGTCCGTCCCGCTCTGAGGCCAGCCGCCGTCCGGCCCGGCGATTGTCTTTCGCCCGACGTCGACGGAGGCTGGGAGCTGAGCTGGAGCTCAATCCGCGGACACGGACACGTTTCGCAGATTAATTTTTCGGAAACTTTCGCGAGACAGCGAGAGAGAGGGAGGGAGGAAAGAGGGACGGAGAGGGGGAGCGCGAGGGCAGAGAAAAATTTCATTAGCGTGGAGAAAAAGAGCAGGAGAGGGAACAGAAAGATCGACCACCAGGGAGAAAGAGAAACACTTTCGAGAGGACGAAATGCTGCGAGCGATGAGAGAGAGAAGAAAACAAAAATCCAAAAAAAAAAAAATGCGAAAATAAAAAACAAAAAAGTGCAAAAAACCCCGACTCCAGCATGGATGGGTTGGGGAAAGGATTGATTGGGGTCGAATTCGGAACGGGACAAAATTTCAATTATTTCTCGGAGGATTTTTGTCATTTGAGTGAAGGGTCGGGATCGGCCGAAGGGCCTCGAGGGCAGACAAGGGAGGAGACTTTCGAAAGTGGGGAATTAATTGAAAAAGCAGATTTTCAATTCCTTCGGTGGCCTAGTTTTTCGGGGTTGAGGGGTTTATTGGATTAATTTAATTTGATCATTTTTTGATAATTTAAATCTGACTTGTTTGCTCGCATTGTTTCAATCGGTCATTGCTTTTTTACGATGCCTTTTGATTTATTTAATTTTAGAGATTTTTGTTTGATTTACCATTTTGTTAGATTATTTTTATTGAATTTATTTTGTTGGATTCGTTTTATTTATTTTGGGTATACATTTTTTTTGATTATTTTTCGTCTATTAAAAAATAAAGTCATTCCTGTGTTTCACCCTGTGCGGGGAAAGGCGAACTTTTTCGATACATTTTGTGGTTTTCTTCCAATCCCGCCGGAAGCCCCGCGTCCGCCTCCCCGCCCACTCCTGGTCCGCGCCGCCTCCTCGCTCGAAGTCGTGTGAAAAGTTTCTCGTTTGTCAACTGCCGGCGATCGAATGCTGAATCGCTCGAATTTCGGAATTGGTGGCAACACTGTTGCGGTCGCCGACCACGACGACGGGGACGACGGCGACGACGTGTTGCTGCCACTTGAAACATGTTGTAAATGTCGTGGCCAACATATGGACCAAACAGCAACAACAACAATAATTACAAATATCAGCAAATAACAGCAATTACAACAACAACGGGTACTACTACACAGCAACAACAATAACACGAACCTCACCATGGTCGTGGTGAAGAAAAATCGAGTTCTTACATTTGTTGTTGCATATTGCTATGATCATGTTGTTCTTGTTGTTGTTGTAATTTTTATTGTCCTCCTCCTTGTTGTTGTTGTTGTTATTTTTATTGTCTTTGCTTTTGTTGTTGTAGTTGTTGCTGTTGTTGTTGTTGTTATTGTTTCCTCCACTCACGACACTCGCACGGCCTTCACGCGGTCATCTCCAGCGGCAACAACAGCAACATAACGACGCGACCATACCAACAACAACAACAACAACAACGACAACAATAAAATTTCGTACAACAACACCACCTGGCATAACTACAACAACAGCAACACCACCATCATGAAGTCGCCAACAATCGCCATCGACGTCGTCTCCGCTGCCAACTTGAGTTGACGGAAACATTCGGAGCGAGCCTCCAGGTAGGAAGTGGCCGAGAGCGCCGAGGGGGGGGGGTTAGGTGAGAGGGGGCGCTGTGGCGGCAACGGCAACGGGAACGGGAACGGGAACGACCAGAGGACCGTGGGGTTTTCGTGCTCGAGAAGGACGGTCGGCGATCGCCAGCCGGCTGGCCGTCCGTCCCACTGTCTGTCAGGCCGAGACCACGGGACGAACTGGCTCCCGTCCCTCTCCCTCCGACTGCCTCCGGCTCCGTTCCTTCCGCTCCCCCGTCAGCTCCAACTGCTCGGCGATCTTCACGAAGCTGTGACGAGGAATTTGGAGAAGTGGCCACGGTTTGGGAGAGTGTGACAGAGAGAGAGAGGGAGGGAGGGAGGGGGGTAAGCGAGTGGTCGGAGTGGGAGAAGAGGACGACGGCAGGGGCAGCGACCAGGTGCGAGTGGGACGGCTGGAGTGCGGATGGATGGATGGTTGGCTGGACGGATGGAGCCCGGGGATTTTATCATGGCGAAGGTCGTTCGCTGAGATTTGAGTGGCGAGCGTGGAACGTGAGAGATTTATTTCTTCCTTTGCTGACAGTTGCAAAACAAAAACTGCGAAAAAACAATGCGAAGTTGCTACAACAACAAATTCACAACAACAAAAGCAGCAACAACGATCGCTGCTAATTGCTGCTGTCCGCTCGGCCGTCACCGTCGACCGTCGGCCGTCCACCGACTCCATCGCTTCCACCGTGGCTCGACGACGTCTGGTTTTATGCTTCCTCTTACTTCTGTTATTGCAGTTGTTTCATTTACTTTTTATTGTTCCTTTTTTCCATTCTATTTGTTCAGGTTTCTTATTTTTGTAATTAAATCCTTTGTCTTAGCTCCTGTTATTTATCTTTTTTCTTTACTGTTCTTTACTGTATTTTCTGTTTGTTCCATTGTGTATTTTTTCTAAATTTTTATTTAGACTAACATTTTTGCAGTTTCTAATTATAAAATTTTAGTGTCTCTCTTCATTTGAAACTATTGTATTTTGTATTCTTTTTTTTCTAATTATATATCATTATTTTGTGTCTTTATTTACATTTTTTCTCCACTCTCTCTCAGTCAGCGGCTTAATTCGCTTGTGGCACGTGACAGCCCTGGTCAGCAGGAGCCCAGCGAGTGCGAGAGAAAAAATAGAGAAAGTAAAAGAGAGAGAGAGAGAGAGAGAGAACAACGCTCGCATTTTTGTGGCGAAAATTGATGGCGCAAAAATGCATTAAAATTGTCATGTTACACGCTCTTGTTGTTGGTTTTCCCATTGTTGTTGTTGTTGTGTTGTTGATGATTTTGTTGTTGTGATTGCTGTTTTTGCCACGTTGTTGTTGCCCTACTGGTCGTCGTCATATTGATTGTTGTAATTCATTTGGTCATTCTTGTTATTGTTGTTGTTTTATGGATTGATGCAATTTCCTTCGTTTTCACATTGATTGTTGCACTTTGGTGGAATGGATGGTTTTGTTGTTATTTCTTGCACTCTTAGTGTCATTATTACGTTATTTTTTTTGATTTTTTTTTGTATAATTTCTTGCTAATATTTTGATATTTGTTTGTTATTTTTTTTTGTTATTTTGTTGGTTATTTTTTATTTCTTGTTCAGTTTTATTTTTATTGCACTTTGATCATTGTTATTATTGTGTTGCGTTCTTGTAATTCGGCTTTGTATTGTTGTTGTTGTTGTTGTTGTTGTTGCTGTGGCTCCTGCTGCTACCGCCGAAGGGTCCTCTTGACCACAATTTCTCGACTCGAAAATATTTTAAGTGCAGCTTTCTTTCCTTCCATCCTCTCCCTCTCGCTCTCTCTCTCTCATTTTTCATTCCCCCTCTCCCTCCCTCCCACCTCCTTCGCTCTTTTATTCGATGTTGATTTACGGAACTTTCACAGTTGCTTGTTTGTTGTTGTTGTAACCTCATTAACCCATGTTTATTTTGTGTATTTTTCCTGAATTTCGATTATAAATAAGAAAAGGTGTTTCTTCTTGTTGTATCTTGTTATGGTGGCCGTTGTTGTTGTTGTGGTTGCACCCAGGGACCCTCCAGAGCCCTCGATTTGCATGCAAGCGGTTCAGCCTTCGCTTGACCCACACCTTTGCTTTCTCGAGAGCTCAGCATTTAAATTGTTTTGCTTTTCGATTTTATTTTTTTTTATTTTTATGTCATTATTTTTTATTTTAGCTTTATTTAATTTTTTTTATTTTTGTTTTTTCATTTAATTTGATTGCTTTTGATTTAGAAGTTTATCTCCCGATCTCGGCTGCATCTCGAGCCGTCTCGAGTTTGGAAATCCGTAAATCCAACGCCAAATCCCACAAATCCCGGCCGTCAACCCACGTCGACGCCAACGCCTGGGTCGGAGCCGGTGTCGAAGTCGAAGCCCTGCACCTTCGCCGCCTCCGCCGCCTCCGCCGCTCCGCCCACCTCGTTGCGACCGCCTCTGCCGCTTCCTCTTCTTCTTCCTCACCATCGTCAACATCGATCGGCTGTCTTTCCATCCTCCCTCGGTCTTCCTCCCCTCCCCCTGCCCTCGGGAGCTCTCATTTTAACAGCTTTCGAGCACGCGAGCCGCGGCTTTCGAAGGCAAAGCCTGCCAAAAATGGCTGTCACTGGGCTGTCTGCTGCTGCTGCTTCTTCTTCAACATCTCCTACTCTTTTTTCCTCGATTGTCACATTTGCCTATGGTTGTTGTGGTTTCGATTGTCGCTTTTTGTTGTTCAGCTTGAAAATTTTGCTCGGTTTTTGAAATTGTTTTCATTTTGTTTTGATTGTCTCTATCGTTGTTGTTGTTGTACTTGTGTCGCACGCTCTTAGAAGCTGTCAATTGGAGTCACTAACGACAGCTACAACAAGAGGAGTCCAACAACAATTTACGGGTGCGAAGAGGTCGACGCCATCTTTTTTGTCCCTAGATTTCTTCGATTGTAGTTGTTGTTGTTGCTGGCTGCTCATCTATCAGCGAAGTCGGCTGCAGTTTGACGTCTTCCAACTTGACATTTCTCCACCGCCAACGTTGCCAACGCCGCCGCCGGTGTCGTTGGCGTCAAAGTCGATGTCGCCGGCGTGTTAGTTGTTGTTGCTGTTGTCGTCGTCGTGCGTGGTCCGCCGACGCCGACGCGTCCGCCGCTTCAACTTCTTCTTAATTTCATTCAAAGCTCGAAAAGTCAATGATCGGGTTGTCTTCTTCTTCTTTCTCTAATTCCCCTCCCCTTCCAATAACAACGTTATGTTTATGTCTTCTTCCTTCCCTTTCACTTCTACACTATTTGCATCTGATTTTATTTATGTAGTTCATTATATGGTTGTTGTTGCTATTCTTGTTGCCATCTGACCATCCTCCGACTCGTTGCTACAGATTCGCGTCTTCATCAAAGCCCTCGCCGTCGTGGGCTCCGGTGGGCAGCGTGTCGACGTCGCCGTCGCTGCCCACGCTCGCACCTGTGGGTCGAGCGACAGCTGTGCGGCGGCGAGCACGCGTCTTCTTCTTCTTTTCCCTCGTCGTCGGCGTCGCGCTTCTTCTTCTCTCATCTCCATAAGCGACGTCGTCGTCGTTTTCTTGTTCGTCTTCTTTTCTATGGCGACCCGCACGCATGCCGACTCTCTCACACTCACACGGTTTGTTACGAACACACAAATGAACAAACGACGATCCACTCACACACACGCAGCCATCGTCGGCACACGCTCGGCCGCAATCGCTGCTTAATTAAACACGCGTTTATTTAAAGCTTCCATCGGGACCCGCTTCACCTCCAGCTCGAGCTCCTCCGCCGACACCCTCTCCCTCTGCCCACGCGGGCCTCCATCACTATCTCCCTCTCGCTCTGTCTTTCGCGCTCACCTAGCGAGCGACTTCATTGGAAAACTTTTCCCCGTCCCCTCGCTGGAGGTCGGCGTGTTAAGCGTTGTGGTGTGGGCTCAATTATGGACGATATATGGAATCCAACAACAACAATGAAATACATTGACTCGCATTACAACAACAACAATGAAGTCGGCAATAACTTCATCAACGTCATCATCGCCAATCGGCAATGGCAAGAACTACAATAACAACAACAATAACAACAACAACAAGAACAGCAACAATGGTGAATGTTTTATGGTTTTGTGGAATGGACTGGTGTGGAATTTGAGAGAGAAGCGGGTGATGGAGTGTGGGGATTGGAGAGAGAGGGAGAGGGAGGAGACGATGCAGATCCGCTTCGTGAGCAGCGAAGCAAAAGCTTTTCGTTTTCAATATTTTCAATTTTTTTTTATTTGTTTAACTTGTTTCCTTCATTCCTCAATTTTTTTTTTTTTACTATTGTGGGTCGTGTTTACATTTTTGTCGTCGGTGTTGTTGCACCATTGTTGTATAGTATTGTTATTGTCGCCATAGGCACGTGCTCAATTAAAACACACGAACGAACCCAGGGGGAAATTTCAAAACGATGCTGGAGGCGAAATTAAAATGATGTGTTAAGTTTGGAAAAAAATATATTGTAGTATTTTTTTTATTTATTTTGAAATGGTGACATAGTTAAAATTTGTAATTTTTAATTCCATCATTCACTCGCTACACTTTGTCATCGCTTTGGAAATTTCCTACCGGGACGCCGACCACTTGTTGACTCTCGCTCGCTCGCAGCCCGCTGCATTTTCCCAGAAACCCAACAACAAAGACCGCCAGATTATGCCTCCCACCGACCTCAGTCGACGGCTGCCGGCGATAAACATTCGAGTGCAATAAACATTGTTTGCCCTCACATCCACTATTGTTATTGTTATTATTACTATTTTACGTGAGAGCCTGAGCTTGAGCACACACGGGAAAGGCGGGAATTTGACGAACACACGAGAAATCGTGAATATTTCCCGCATTTATTGAAATTCGTAAAATCCGGTAAAAGGGGTTGTTTTCACAAAAAAGAAGAAAGGCAAATACAGCACTTTTTTATGCAAAGATCATTTTATTATTAATGTGTTTTCAGTCAAGTTTGATAAAAATTAAGGGGAGATATCGAAATACATATCGGGTTATTTCAGGACCTTGCGGATGACGAGGGTGCCGGACTCGGCGCGCTTCCGGGCGGCCGCCCGCACGTCCATCACCTTGCAGTAGGTCTGCTTGAGGAACTCGTCGACCATGTCGTCGGGCACGTCGTTCAGCAGGTCGCCCATGGCCAGCAGCGTCGCCCGGACGCCGTTGCGCGACGAAGTCGACGCGTCGTTCGGCGGCGCGTGCCGAGGCTTCTTGGCCGGCCCATCGTACTTGTGGACCTCGATGTACTGGCGCTTGTGGCCCGGATCCGTCGACGCGCTCGTCGTCGGCGGCGGCGATGACGACGGCGGGTTCGTCGTCATCTCCAGTGGGTCCATCGCCGACGGCTTCAGCAAGGACTCAGTCGAGCAGTTGCTCCGTCGATCCTCGTCTTCCTCGTCGCCGTCGTCGTCGTCATCGTCGTCGTCGTCGTGATAAATGCTTCGGTTCCTGAGGGCAAGGAATTCAAATTTTGTGAAACTTCCCACCATTATTGGAAATAATGTTTACCCCTTGGCCTGGACGTATTTCTTGAGGAACATCATGCTGTTGAAGTAGAACCATCGCGAGCTCCCCTCGACCCCCACCTTGCGCAGCTCCTTCGCGAAGCGCTCCCTTAGCAGTTTCCACCGGGCCTTGCATTCGTGGCCTTAAGAAGAAAGATATCAAGATTTTCAAGAAATTTCCTGCGAGTTTCAAAATCAGTTTATTACGTGTTTTCCCCGTCGTATTCGCCACCGACGCCCAAATCTCGTCCTTCGCCAGCTTGTTGAAGTACGACCTGTCGGATTTGTCATACAGACACCGATGCACTTGGACGGCCTCGATGAGTTTCTCGAAGAAATCGTCGTCCTCCATCGCGAGTTCGCTCAAGCAAATAAGCAGGCACACTGACACGAGCCGACAAATCATGTTTTGCTTAAGCACCAGCCACGGTCGAGTCGGGTCGGCGTTTCGTTCAGTGCGCCGTGTCGTTCGTCCTTTCGTTCAGCTCGCTCACATGAGCTCGCAAGCGAGAGAGAACGAGAGACGGCGCTCATGGGCGACTGCAAACGTCTGCTCTCGCTTGCATCGCCTCCCGTTCGCTCTCCCATTCTCACCGCTGCAAACATGGTTGGCATGAGGGTGAATTTGTGATTTTGATTATTTTTTTTTTATGACTTTATAATTATCGTTTGCCATTTCATTTCGTTAGATTAATTACTGAGTTTAAATAAATAAGTGTCAATAAGAGCCGGAGAGAGGGAGAGGAAAATCATATTCATACACAACTGAACGAAGCATGTGCTTCGCTTTGCCTCCGTGGCCTGTTCGTTCACTCTCTCCCATGCTTGCTTAAGTGAACGATGGGTAGAGAACTGAACGAAACGAAGCAAAGCGCTTGCTTAAGCAAAATAGAACAGTTGTTGGAATTTGACGATGATTTCAGTCGAATTCAGCCACGAATTCTTCATGATTTTATCAATTTTATCATGTTTTTTTTTATTAATTATATTGTTTCTCATTTTATACCCTTTTCATTCTTAAAAGAGAGAGACGACGATCACGTGGAAGAGAGTAAATCTCTTCAGAAATGTGGGGATAGAAGGCGACAGTGATGGACGTGGTGAAAATAATAATAATTCTCGTGTTGATACACAAATAGCATTAAAGTTGAGCTTGCTGACACCGCAACACATACGCACACCCATACACAAACACACTCGCTGTGACCAACATTAGAGACGTCCGCGCCATGCTGTCATAACATGTGTCAAAAGTGACATGCAACATCAAGCACACACGCAAACACACACACACGCCAACGATCACGTACTCGGGTGCGAGAAAAGGTGTCCGACGTTTGACGTGACAAATTTCACTCCTTATTTTTCGCTCTTTCTCACTTTCGGCCGGTATTTTCGCTCTTGTTCGTTCAGTCTAGTTCGCTCTTTCAATATGTTTATAATAAATATTTTTTATATTTTATATTATTTATATATTTTTCACGCTTTGACCACTTTTTTCAAATCTGAATTCATTGTTCGCTCTATATTTTTAAATTTAAATTAATTTTTTTCTCCTTTGGTCACCCTTTTCACTCTTGGTCGCCCTTTCCCACAGTTGGTCCCTCTTTCTGCTCATTGTTCGCTCTTCTCCCTCCAACACCACACGCTCACGTCACACTCCTCTTCACTTCTCGCCCACCTCCTCGCACCAACACCTCATTCTCCGCCTCTCTGTCACTCCGACACCTCACAATAGCCGACAGCGCTGCATCCGATCCGATCACACCCTCCCTCTCTCCCACTCTGTCTTCAGCAGACTCCATCCTATGTGAAGTTTTTCGCTCGCACGAGGTTCCGGTTCGGCGGCCGGCAGTCAAATGAAGCAACAGCAACAACAAGAACCACAACAACAATAAATAATACAATAAAAACAACAATTAAGAAAAATAAAACCGGAACACGAGTGAAACTAAAGCTCAAGCCGGGCGACTTCTTGCGGCCGTTGACGAAATTTAATTAAATTTCGCCCGCAGCACGACACAAATTATCTGTTCACAATGACACAATGACGCCGACACCTAATTCACAATGGCGGGAACGGTGTCAGGTCGGACCCTAAAAAGAAACAATAAAAAATACAAAAACACTTTCATCGCCCAGGTTGTTGTTGTTGTTGTTGCCGTGGGTTGTAACTTGTAAAAAGGCAAAAACAACAATCTCTCGGCGAGACGTGACAATGCATTAATCTGTTGTTGATGACTTTGTTGTTGATGTAAAAGTTAATAGTATTGTCGCAGATGTTGTTGGTGTTGTTTTTGTCGTTTCAAATGTTGTTAGTGTCGTTTAAATGTTGTTACAGTTATGGTAAATGTTGTTACTCTTGTCGCTGTTGCTTTTATTGTTGTCTTTGGTGATTTTATTTGTAGTTTTTGGTGATTTTTTTCTTGTTCTGGGGTTTTTTTCATGTCGTTGGTGTGTTTTTTTGTCTTCGGTAATTTTTTCTTGGTTTTCTTAATTTTTTCTTCTTGTTTTTATTCCTTTTTCTTGTCTTCATTATTGTTTCCATTGTTGTCGCCCGTCGCCGCCTCTCACCAACGGCCACCCACCCTCACACCGCGTCCAATAGCCGTCCACCGATCCAGATTCATTTGCATCCGAAATCTCCCACTTGACGCCCTCGCCCGGGGTCCCTTCGTGACATCGAAGCACCTCCTCCTCCTCCTCCTCTTCTCTTCCCTCGTCTTCCTTCTCCGCCGACCGACTTAAGGCATTTCCATACGTCGACCTCGGCGATTTATGAACCCAGTCGTCAGCCAGCCAGCGACCTCCTACTGAAGCCCCAACCTCCATCTATCGTCGACCTCCAGCGCCCTCTCAGCGCCCTCTCATCGCCCTCTCCTTCGCCATCTCCGTTTCGCTTCTTCCGCGTGCCTCCCGATCCACCGCCCTCGCCCTGGCTCTCGGCCTCTTCAACACCCTGTTCTCCCACTTCTCGCCCTGTCCCTCCATCGCTCGGTCCATTTGAGGGCTCTTCGTCTTTGTTTCGTGTTCGTTCGCTTCCACTCGCCCGCCTCGTCTCCATTCACTTCTAGTTCTTCTACTTATCGTCGCTTGATCTCTCGTTGATGGCCTCATCAGAGCCATCGCCCCGTCTCTTTCGCTCCCTTGGCTCACTGACCGAATGGCTGGCTCTCTGTCCAACTGTCCGTCCGTCTGTCTGTCCACTGCATTGATGATATAATCATTATTTATTATTCTCTATATCTTCTTCTTCTCTAGCATCTTGGACTACTAGATTTTGCTGTGGTTGTTGTTGCTATGCTTATACTTATGCTGTCGTCTTCATTATTGTTGCTAGGATTTGTTGTTGTTGTTCTAGTTCTTCTAAGATCTCGTATTCATATTCGATTCATCATTATTCTTGCTGTCTCTCCCATTGTGTTTCTCGTTTTCGCCTGCATCTCGTTTTCATCTCGCTCCCACACTTTGTTCCATCGCTCGTCCCTTCCCCTTCTCGCTCGTGTTATTGATACTTGAAGCTCCGGTTGGTGGCCAGGGTGGATCCGACTTGGGCTCGGTCTCGGTCTCGACGGGTCTGGTTTCGGCCCCAGGTCTCGGGTCTCTGCTACACAACTTTCCACGCTCGCCCTGAGCTGCGAATCCTCTTATGAGACCACACATGCTCTCTCTACTGCTCCATCTCTCTCTCCCTCACTCTCTCTAGCTCTGTGAGTCGGGAGTCTTTAGGACTTAATCCTGGGCCACTCCCTTCTCCAAGGCATTGAAAGTAGTTCGTTTTTTTTTTTTACTGCCGGCATTTTTGAACAATTCTTGTGTGCTCTTTGTCGTCGGAAATAGAATTTTAATAAAATCAACAGAAGCTTCTGAAATCAACCGAAGGTGGGATGGAAAAAAATAAAAAAAAATAAAAAATAGATAAAGAAAGGAGATGGAATTAGAGGTGTATGTTTGGGCAGAAAGCGGGATGAGGAAAATACATGAAGGTTTTCAAAAAGTACATAAATTCAGCTATTAGGAAAGCAATAATAAATGCAAATTAGTATCGAAATTGATATTAAAAAAAGTAAATAAATAGTTATTAGTTTCAAAAAATTGAACTATATTAAAGAGTAAATTTCACAAGAAATTAAATTATAAAAAAACAATTAAAATAAATAACAAAAAACATTAATTTCAGAATAAGCAATTTTATTAAAGAGTAAATTATAAATAAAAACACAAACTAATCATTAGTAACAAAATACTAATAAATCGGCACACAAATAAAAAGCTAATTACGAAAGGCATTAAATAAAAATAATTGCTATCGAGGAACCGATTTGAAATTGGAGAAAAACCGAGAATTTCGTCCATTAGGCGGAGGATTCGCCACGGCGACGGAGCGCGAAGAAAGCGTAGCAAATTTGCTCCCAACGGAGCAAAGTCTGGCCCCGTGAGGAGTGGGAAGAAACGACAACAGCCAACGACGGTCGCGGTTGACACCGATGATAACGAGCATGGTCATCACGATGATGGCGTTGATGATGAGAAGTTTTTCTGCGAAGCGAAGAACAAAAAATCGGAAAAAAAAATAGAAACTACACGAATGTTGTTAACTTTACTTCCCAAAGTGGGAACATATTTCTGTTTTTTGTGTATCGTGGCGTGTTGAGAAATTAGTAAAAACAACTAGAGACAAATGTGTAAGGGGAGAAAAAGACTAATCATTTTAAACGAAAACGGACGCAACAACCACAAAGAGACGACTTCCTAATGATCGGTTCTTGGAATGCAAAAATAACATGGAACTACAAGATATTCGTTACAACCCACAAATCATAAATCTTTCCAAAAACAAAAGTCTAACCACGTCTTTTTGTTTGTATCGATGTTGTTGCTGTTGCTGTTGCTGTATGTAGCAGGAGATGTTGTAGGTTGTTGTTGCCTACATGTGAATTTGAATACCTAATGGAATTTGTTTGTTTGTCGAAATTTATTGGGAATTTATGTAAAAACGCTCGCGTTTCTCACCTGTTCGCTCGCCCGATCGATGGGTCCGTCGATCGTTTGATCGTCATTTTGTGTCATTTGTCCCACTAAATTCCCGAATTCGGGGATTTATTACAGTGGGCCTCGTTGGGCGCCGACGCGGGGATTTGCATAATGCGGGAGGTCGCTCGGTAGGCAGACGAGGCGATCGAAGACGGCCGAAGTCTCAACAAGCGTTGACAATAAATTCGGAACTTATCGAGGGGAAAATCGTCGTCAGAAAATTATACAATTTTGTGAATATTAAAAATTCAAAAATGAAGGTGGAATCAAATACCGAGATATGACGCAAAGTGGCTGTTGAAATTCAGAGCAATTTTGGATTTTGATGAAGTTCTTCATAAATACCAGATCGATCCAGAGAAGCCAAGAAATTGAGAGAAAAAAAAATAAGAATTTATCATAAGCAGTCAGACTAAATGATATAAATAAAAAATTGTCAAAAAAAAAGAGTAAATAAATAGAAATCTCGTCTCTAAAATAAAAATGAGAAAGTGGAAAGGTATCTAAAATTTGTAAGTCTAACTAAACAAATGACTAATGAATTTGGCAATAAAATTGAAGTAATTGAAAATCATTCAAATTCATCAATAAAATCGAGAAGGCGACGTTTGAAACGACTTTGCTTATTTATCGTCAATAAAATTATGTTAATTAAAAAGACGATAAATATGTAAAAAAAAATTGTATAAAACTAAAACACAGCAACAACAAAAATACAGCAACTGACATGTAACAACAACAACGGACATCGTTTAAAATGTAAAATATGGAGAAAATCGATGCTCGGAATCGGAATTAAAAGCCAATAAAAATTAGCAGAGAAAACCGACCGCAGTTAATTTTTCAAGACAACTGGCACATGTATATATATTGTTCATTTATTGTTGTTGTTGTTATTGTATTTAATTTTGTCGTTGTATTTCATGTTGTTGTTGTGGTCCCCCAACGCGATCATATCACTTGAAAGTTCGCCTCTGAATTTGAATACATTTCAATACAATCAGTAAACAAAATAAATAAAACGATTGTTGTTGACATCGTGGACACAATTGTTGTTGTTCACATTTTTTTCCTACTTTTATGTTGTTGTTGTGCTCATTCAATCTCGATCGATCGAGTGCCGAACGTCCACGATCGGCCGAACCGATCGCCCATCCAGATGACGCTCGAGTGGCCAATTTATTTCATAATTTATTTATTGGCCTTTAATTCATATTCATTTCATTTTGTTGGCGGTTGTTTTTATTTATCTTTTACGATTTTTAATTTTTTTTCTCAATATTTTTATTTTCAATTTTGTGAATTTGAATTGTTTTTCATCTTGCTTCGATTTGCATTGTTATTTTCAATTTTTTTATTTTTAATTTTGTAATTTTAATTTGTGTATTCTTTCTTTTATTCTATTGTTTACCGTGTACTTTTTGTATTTTTCCAGTTTTGAATGTTGTGTTCACATTTTTATTCTTCAATTATTTTTTATTTTTCGAATGTTTTTGGTACTCAGATTTTCTTCAATATTTTCAATCTACATTTATTGTGTTGTTTTGATTTGAATTTTTGTTTTTGCATTTGCCTTTCATTCTGAGATTTTGTTCGTGTGTTCAAACTTTTCTTTTGTTATGAATTTGAATTTATGTTTTTTGTTTTGTGTGCGTGGTTCGTCGATCGAGCCCACATGGGAATTGGTGTGCGTTGTCGCGTTGCCAATCGCCGCGACGACTGCAGCAAGTGGTTTGGCGGTTTGATTGTTTGGCGCACACGCGCCTAATTGAAAATTTATTGATCGCCGCCTCCGACGCCTCCGCCTCCGCCTCCCGGCTGTCGGGTTCGTGGTCGTTGGACTCGTTTCTCCGCACTCGGAGGTCTTTTTAATTTAAATATTTTCAGCTCATGCCATTGTTATTCGGTCACTCGCGGTCCCCGCAATTCAGCTTTTTTGCCTCTTCGAGAGCATCTCGGTGGACTCAATTGGCCGAGCCGCGGCACATCGAGCTCATTTGCAGAGAACGTCTCAAATGTGGAACAACTGATGATGACTGAGTTAGATAGAAAAATAGAAAAACTCGTCTCTAAAGTATTTTACCACAAAACTTGCGTCGAATGATATTTTTTGATAAAAAATTCAATTAACGATTCACACTTTTCTCACATTATTAATTGTTACATTTTCTTTTCCTCTGTTTGAGCAATTTTTTTCTCAAATTTGATTCTTAATTTTTTTTTGTAAATATTTTCCCCTTCGAAACCCCAAATGACCTCGAGTAACCCCATCTGGAATTCGTCATCAAATTCGTCATAAAAATTCTCCCTGGGTGTTTTCGTCTTCGAGAAGCTCTTGTGATGCCTCGCCCGGCCGTTTACATAATAAACAAAAATGATTTAATATTCACATAAACATCATTAAGTAATCGCATTCAACGCATTTGAAAATCCAATAAAAAATATAATAAAAAATCTACTAAAAACCACCTGCTGTTCAAACATTCAAATCGCAGCCACCTCTCGACGTCGATTATCAGGAAAATATTATACACCTTTGACGTTTATTGACAATTCAAATCTACCGTAGAACAATGACGAAGACGCGATGAGGGAAAGAGAGACAGTGAGCGAGTGAGAGAGAGGGGGAGCGGGAGCCAGGTAGTCATATTTGAAAATTGAATGAGACCTTCATTGAAAACAAAAGTCACGAGCAATGAAAAGTCACGAAAACAGTTTCAATTTCGATTTTACTGGCTTCCGTTTTGCTTCATTTAATTGGAAAAATCCTTTTTTTACTGGCTGCAATTTTATTTATTTTCTGTCTTTGATTGAATATGTTGATTGAGTATATTTTATTTTTAGTAAATTGATTTATTTATTTATTTTATTTGATTCAATTTTATGTGTTTTAAATTATACTTGATTAAGGTTTATGTGTTTGTAACATCATTTGACTAATTTCAATTTGATGTATTGAATTATTTTACTGTCTTGTCTTGATTTTACCCAAGCTTAACTTTCCTTCTGGTTAATTCGAATATTATCTAATTGAATAGTTTCCTCCTCCACCTCGTCGGCTCCTCCGATTATTTACGAGCTTCCGTGACAACTCACTTCAGCTGCTTCCGCGGAGCTTCCTCTTCCTGTCCACATCCGACTCCGACTCCGACTCCGACTCCGACCAGTCCGTGTCCGAGTCCAAGCCGATATCGTCGTTAGGTCAACCGCAATAAATTAACCTGGTCGCAACAAAGGACACACGGAGTCAGACGTCGATCGACGGACGCGGAGGGATCGTGAAGAGGCTTCTCGAATTAGCATTTCCCGGCGAGGGGAGCGAAGGGAAAACACATTTGAAGGAGTCACAAGAAACAACAAATTTATTGTCTCCTGCTCCGCGAGGGCTTCCTGGAAGAAGGGACCGCGATCGGGCCGAGGCAGGGAACGAGACACGATCGGCGACTGACTACTTGTTGTACGCTCTGATTGTCTGCCTGTTGTCGCTGTCACGTCCCTCTCCGTCACGTCCGTCCGTCTGTCTGTGGGTCTGTCTGTTCGTCCACCTCTGTGTGTTTCTGTCCGTCCGTCCGTCACGGTGTCCGCCGCGACGTCGTCCTCGTCCTCGCCCATTGTGCGGGCTGGCAGGACCTGCTTCGATGCCGCAGGACGAACGATGCGGGGCACGACGTCGACGACGCCGGCGACTGCGACGTGATTCACGCGCTCTCGCCCGATCTCACGCTCGACTTCTTCACGCTCTCAGCCCGGCTCCTTCGCTCCCGCTGCCAGCCGATTTCACTCTCTCTTTCCGTCGACGACCGTCCTCTCGATCCTGCTGCGATCGGGGTTTTTTCCACCTTCCCGAATCCGTCGACTGTCAACGCGTGCCCTCGCACTCAAAATACCCGCAATTTGTCAACTTTTCCCGTTCCCATGCCCATGCCATAAAACTAAATCGCGCGAGGTCGGGGCCGAGGTTTACGTGATGATATCACGTGATCTCGCCAACCTCACGAACATCGTTCGTCGCTCGTCCTTCGTCGCCACTTTCGCTTCGTGATCCTGCCAAAGGCGAGGCACGTCCTCGACTCACACAGAGGGAGAGCGAGAGCGAGAAAAGAGTGCGGATCGAATGAGAGAATAGAGTGCAATGAGAGAGAAGGATCGGATGAGAGAGATGAAGGATCGCAAGAGAGAGGAGAAAAAGAAGTGGCTTGAAGGAAACCTCGAGTTAATTTGAGGTGCCTCGGGGTTTTAAGGTCAGTCTCCTTTGACAGCTCGAGCGTGAAACCGTCAGAGAGCGATCGGCGAGAAAAATTCGAGACAATAAAAATTCGAGAAAATACACATTTTTGCAAATGAGAAGGAATAAATATTTTACTAAGAGAAAAATAACACTTCACAAAATTGTGAAGAAAATTCTGCAAAAAATTGAATTGCAAAGTTAAGATTCAGAATATTAATACATATAACTATTTTATAAAGTGAAAACAGTGAAGGAAGATCTCAAAAATATTTCTCAATTTAAAGTTAAAAATGAAATACAAATAAAAATGAAGTATTATTTTCAAATATAAAAGTGAAGGAAAATCAAAAATATAAAAATAATTTAAATACATAAAAAGTATAATATTTTCTTCATTTTCTATGAAAAAAGTGATGATAAACACGATAAAATACAATTTTTGAATACCAAAGAGAGGGAGAGAGAAGAAAAATTCTTGTATAGAAACGTGAGGTGAAAGGGAATCGTGAACAAACAAATGCCTTTGAGAAACCCTGTTAAATAAAATGTAAGAACGAGTATTGAGAAAGTATGGGAAAATAAATAACAAATTTCGTAAATAAAATCGTAAATAGACGAGAGGAGATTATAAATGTTTGAGTAAATATGGTAAATGGATGAGAACCCATTCATGATTAAATATGTCAAAACATCCGAAAGACAAACACGAAACTCCGGACAATTGATGGGAAACGTTGACATCGAGTGTCGACTTCCTGAAGAGATCGCGAGGTTGGGAAGGGAGGTGGAGAACGTGCAACCGGTGGAGAGAAGAGATTATGAAGGGCCTTAGAAGAGTTGTAGAAGAGCTGTAGAAGTCAAGTAGACTCGAGTGATGGCCGAAAGGGGAAAATGTGTGGGTCGAGGCGGCCGAAGAACCTCCAATGGGCGATCTTCGGGCTACAAAACACTCAGTTTACGGGGTTTTCCTAGTAATCGAAATGTGGAGATCTGAAAGAAATAAACAAAATTATTTTGGTTCATTAAAAATTACTTTTTGACACGGTGGATCGAAATAGAATTTGATGAAGCAATTTGTTTTCCACTTGAATTAAATTGTTTATTTTTGCTAAATTGAATTTTCCTTTTTCCCTTCCAGTATGATTATCCTGAGGATCAACACGATGTTCATCGCCCTCGCAACCCTCCTCCTCTGCGCCCTCCTGCTGCCCGCGCCCCTGGCGCTGGGCCAACGAACGGGCTCCGCGAACCTGGAGCTGCTCGAGAACGACTCCCGATTCATATCCTACCAAGGTAAGGCCACCAGCGCTGACCAACATTTCAAGAAATCGCGCGATATCAGCACAATTATTTTCCCATCTTATGTTCCCTCACTTCTATCTTTGTCCATAAAGATTAAAAGTGGAGTGAATACGGTGAAAGCCAAAGGCGCAAAAATGCGGAAACCCTCGGGATGGAATGTTTTGTGAAAATATTGACCGATAACCGCGGCTTGGGATGCGACTCGATTCACTGTCTTATCTCCGAGAACATTTAATTTTGATTTATTACGGCGATTTAATCTCACTTTTTATTTATTTCGCGTTTTTCTTTCGGATTTTACTTGCAAAATCAATATTAATTTTAAGTACTCAAGTTATTTTTAAAGTCAATATTAATTTTAAAGCACTGCATTTATTCCATTTTCATTTATAATTTCTCATGATTTCCCTGGTGTTTGCAGACCTCATGTCGACGGCCCGGCGCTTCGAGGAGCCGCAAACCACGACCTTCTCGCAGATGCTCTTCGACGTGGCCCGCAATCAGGTGATCGTCGGAGCCAGGTAAATACGAAAACAACAACCCCTCGCTACACCAAATTAAACCCCTTCCATATACCGATAAAACGCCAGTGATAGAGTTGTAAAACACTCTTCAATAGTCACGAAAAAAAATGCAATTAAAAAAACGCCTCAAAAGCCACAAAGTAATCAAGTAATTGAGGTCTATAAAAAGTTGAAACGACCCACAAAGAAATAAACTTACGAAACCCCGAAAGCCCTCCGATAAGAAAACCAACGACATCGCATTATACATTAGATTATACAGAAAGTGGGCTGTAATGGGCGGCCAGGGTCGTCCAATAACAGTGGGATCGTTAAAAACAGTCAACAAATCGAAGAAACCCCCGAGAAGTCGAACTAAAAGTGCGGGCTGAACCGATGAAAGGGGTTGGGTACGAAAAGGTAGAGTTCGAAAAAAGTACTCAATTGTAGAACTGGAGGGAAAAATATAAAGAAACTAGAACTGGAAAAGATAAACCCAAGATAAGATAAAGGCCGGAGACCACGGCACAAGTGTCAGGCGCTCGAGGAACGGGTTCCAGGAACCGCCGAAGACCGCGTCGACGGAGGCGAAGGAGAAGACTGGAAAAGCCAGACTATCTGCAATAGTACAAACAATGAGAGACAGCAACAAAAACAATAACAACTACTACTACTACTACAACAGAAACCATTGCGTCCGAAGAACCCGATAAGATTATATTTTACTACTCTTTATTCTAAAGTACAATCCATCAACGACGTGTTTGAATCGTCACTTTTTAGGCTTTGTTGTTGTTCCTCTTCTCCTTGTTGCTGTCTCTCTTTACGACATCATCCAAACTGGTCTTCTGGCCGGGTTTGTCGTCAGACTTTGACTAACCATTAGAGCCCAGGTCGGTTCTTTCCTTGGCTACGTGTCAGCCAACCTCATTATCCGCAAAAGTCCGCGATATCTTATCTCCGGAACCTGCTGATACCACACCATGTGCCCGGTGCGGTGCCGCATGGGGCCAGGCCGAAGAAAGGGCAAGAAAAATATATAAAAGATAAACAAACAAACAAATGAAACAGTTACGAAATAATAGCAACCGCCTCGGTTAATGGGTAGATTTAATAAGAGAGTGGCAACGAAATTGGGGTTCCGTAATAGTTCGCGGCAGAGTCTTGACAACAATAGCAATGGATTTTGACAGTACCATAAGAGAATGATCGTAATAGCAATAATAGTGGAGGGTCATAAAAGCACTTGGTATAGTAGTCGGTTTGTTTAGTAGTCATAGCAAGAATTGATGTAGGTACAATATCTAGAGCTAGAATTGTCATCGTAAGAATAGTCATAGTTGGAACTGCCAGAGCTATAGTAAGTAGTCATAGTTCCAATAGCCACAGAAAAGTAATGAAAAGAGATTAGTCCCAATAAAACCAATAGCGTAGCCTACTATATAATACTACAATAATACTATACTATGAATATGCCTAGAATGCTCCAAATAGTAAAATCAATACAGCACCGATAGCACCTATTGGGGTACTCGTAATCTTAGAAACTTAGCCATAATCCTAATGAAGCACTCGTAATCTTAATCAAATAATCCCAATAATAACCGCAAACACTCATGACGAAGGAAAAGGTAGGGGAAGAAGTAGGTGTCAGACTCATATACAAAGGTGAATATAAACAATGGTTTATTAATCCCAACGTAGGCAAGATAATACAAGGGCAATCGTCATTTTAGGTAGTCATATGGTGAGAGTGGGCGATTGGTTTAGGTTTGGGTTTAGGTGGGTTCGGGTTTCGCGATAACCGTTTAGTGGTCCTGGGTCGTAATCATAGAAGACCTGAAGACCATCTGGCTTGTGTGACGATCGGCTCGATAAGCTGTGAAGAAATCTTTTGAAAGCTTTATGAGGAAACCTTTTACAACCTTGTTAGAAGATAACAATTTTTAGTTCAATGATTTCTTCCCATAAATTTGAATTTATTAGTGTGAATTATGGAAATTATTGAAATTATTTATATAAAATAATTTTTTTGTTTAATTTTACATTTCATATAATTTTTTTTTAGTTTTTCTTTCCCTTGGTTCATTTTGTTGGAGTTTAAATTCTTCACCTCGACTTAATTTTCATTTGTGCTGAACTTAATTCCAGTTTAGTTTCTCGCGCCTCCGTCAGATGGTGTTAAATTGTAATTGCGAATTATGAGAGGGGTGGGGCCAACAACAATAACAACAACACAACACAACACAACAACAACGGCGACGTCTCGCCTTGAACAAAAGTGTGAAACATTCGAAAAATGGGTTGCTTTTCGCACCTGTTTTGTTTTCGTTGTAATCATGAATAACGTAAAAAATCACGCCATATCTTGCTGTTGTTGTTGTTGTTCCCTGTCAACAAGGTCGTTGTTGATGTTATTGTTTGTTGTTGCTGTTGTTGTTGCCGCATTTTTGCTATTTATGTGCAATATTTCAGTTTTATTATTTTAAGTTTTTAACACTTGTTTCCGCGAAGGGAATTGCGTGATTTGTTGAGTTTTCTAAAAAACTGAATAAAAAAATGATTGTAAAGAGAAAAAAAAAAAACATACAAAAAAATTAATGAGAACAACAAAAAAAAACAGGGTGTGCAACTCGTCAACAACGTCGTCGAAGTGTGAAATTGTCCACGCCCTGCAATCGATGATAATTTAAGGGATTCTCCCCTAAATAAAAAAAAACTATAAACCCAAACACAGAACGAAGCAAAAACCAAAAGAAAAAACAAAAAATAATAATAAAAAACTAATAGAAAACCCATTGAGCAATCAAGAGCCAATGAAGCCAGAAGGTTTCGGCGTAGATTCCTTGGAAATTCTACGATCCAACAATTCGTTATTGGAAAATGTCATAAAAACTACGTAGATGTGTGTGTGTGTGTGTGCGACGGGGTTTTTGTAAATATTAACAATTCAATCGAGACATTTGAAACACTCGAGTTGAACTGATTTTTTCGAGAAATCAATTAAAAGCCACTGGTCGCAGTGAGAGCTCGTGATCGCGGCGACGTCTCAATTGGCTGACGATCGCTTTATTTACATTTCATTCGATTCAGCAAATCAACGACTGTGTTGTCGTTATTCATATTTTGTTGTTGTTGTCATTATCTTGTTGTTGCTCTCATTGTTGATGACTCGTCGTAAACCGAAGCCACGCCGTCTACGCCCGCCATGTCACGTGAGTTCGACGGAAATTGTTATTATTATTATTATTTTTTGTATTAATATTTGCAAAAACGAGTAGATAAAGCTGCAACCCACTCGTTTCGTGAGTAATCGGTTTGTTTTGCTCACCCTCTGCAAATAGTTCAATAGTAATCGCTCCACTTGTTATGGGCTTCACTCGGTTTCGAATTTCCGTTACGATAAATATGGCGACTTTCGAGCTTCCGGGGTGGGCTTGGATAAAAATAGTCAGCGATTAAAAAATACTACAAAAAACGTTATTCTTTAATATGTTTTTTATATACTTTTTCAAAGTCATGATGATATCAAGCTTGAAACTTAGAAATATCCAAACAATTACAACACTTGTCAAGACTTTATTTATATTTTGCATACATTTATTTTCTGAACTTTGATTCAGAGTATTTTCAGTTTTATATTTAAATTTAAATATTGTATTCATTTCATATTAGTAACAATTTTAAATTCAAATACTTCACATTAACAACACCTAAAAATATTTCGCTCCACATATTATTGTCCTCATATTTTCCCCCGAGTTTATGTAAATTTTTATGTTTTCTTCTCACTCCTCTCCGCACTGACCTTTGGTCCTCCGCCCTCGAGCTAATTATTCGTGAGTAATATTTTTCCATGAAACAGGATCCGACCTCAAGTGCTTTTTCTTTTCCTTTTCGTTCCTCTTTTTCTTGCGCCGCCCTCGTCTCCGCTTTCTTCCTTCGCTCGGTCGCCTGAAATTCGAGTGTTTTGTAAATAACTCGAAGAGCGGGAGAGGGAGAGAGAGAGAGAGGGCGAGAGCAAGTATTTTATCGCAAGTGGATATATGTGGATTTATTTATTTAAAATTCCCCCGCCCATTATCCACTATGAAATATGCATATGTTCGGTTATTACGAGCGAGTAACTTGAGTCAGCCGCCTTCAGGAAGCCTTTGGCAACCCTCGCGCTTGACCTCAGATGTCGATAAGTCATCGGGCGATTGGCAGTCGATGTTACTCAATTCCTCATTCCCGCATTCACTCCATCACTCGCTCAATCGTTCGATTTCCTCGATTTGATACAGTGGGAGAAACCCTTTAATTGGATTATAAGGGTTAAGTCGACTTGGGTTTCAGGAATTGTTAGGCTGTTTCTAAGAATAAAAGAATAGAAAAAATCAAAAAATCAGAATATAAAAATAAAATAAAAGATTACTAAACTCCTATATCAAAATTAAATTTACTTTTTTGCGTATTCAATTTTCAATTCAATTTCAAAATTAGAATTCCCTTTTAATTTTTTGATTTTTTCAAATTCCCATCGAACTCCCCTTTTTTGGCTCAGGCATTTTTCCTACTACGACTTTTCTTACTTTGATAAATTGAAGTTTTGTTTGTCTCGTTCATTCATTGCGTGCGGTTTTCATTCATTGAATTCTCATTCATTCAGCGCTCTGAGATTTTTTCGCCCAACAAAAATAGCTACAACAACAACAACAACATTACACCAACAACCGTTGCCAACAGGCTTATAAATTACCGCTGTTAATGCGACGCCATCATAAATTGTATTTTTATCAAAGTGGCTTTTATTTTCAATTCTACAAAAATTCGAAAAAAATTAAAAAACCTGAAAAGTAAAATCATAAAAAATGCTCAAGAGAACGAACGAAAAAAATTGTAAAAATTGTTCCTAAAAAACTCCCAATGACACCCAGCGAACCTTTTTGCGGAGGCGTCAGAGACAGACAGGCCGCTTGGACCGACAGCCGACATGCGGCCGGACAGATATATGAATGGACAGCAGTCGGCGATCGACGTGTTGCCAACGCACGCGAAAAAAGCCGCTGGCAACGCGGTGTACTTTGCGCAAGGTTTTAATTAAACAACCTGTGATCGAGGGATCCAACGGAAAGCCGACCGGCCGACAGACCAGCCATGTGTGTGTGTGTGTGTGTGTCGCTCTATCCATGTGTGTGTGTGCGGTTCGTTCCTTTATGCAAAACCATAACTCTTTGTTGTTGTAATAATAATAATAAGAACTCTAATGGAAGTCGGCAGCCGGTGCCGCAGCAGCAGCAGCCACAGCAACAGCAACAACAACGACTGCAGGCGAGTGGTGGCGACGGCGACGGCGACAGTGGCAAAGAATGCCGCCGACTTCTCGGCGCTTGTCTGCCGCCCACAGCCGGGTCCGGCCGCCACCCCTCGAGTCGAGCAGCGAGAGTCGGCTCAAATCGCGAGATAATCTGCGCCAAGTGCGATGTGGCGGCGGCAGCGGCAGCGGCAGCGGCAGCGCACCTTGCAACAACAACAACACCAACAATCAGTACTGAAATTAAAACAAAAAAAAATTTAACACCAACAACTCGATTGCTTACAACAACAGCGACTCGGTGCTTGCGTTGCGTTTGTCGACTTTTGTTTGCGAACCCGCCGTAATGGGTCATGGATGCTCGTTCTGGCGTGGTTCGGTCGCTCCCATCTCGCCGATTGGCGGCAATTACAACAACAAAATTACAACAACAATAAAATGACAACAACATTCATCCATCCAAGAAGCAACAAGACCAGCAGCCGTCGCGATCGCGATCGCCATCGACGCGATGCAATTAAAATCGCCTCGTCGACGGCAATTGTTGCTGATGACGTCGTGCTGCGGTCGTCTTGGGAGGCAGCGATCGATCGATTGATGGCGGATCAAGTGATCGCTAAGGCAAGGCCAAGCCAAGCGGTGGGGCGAAGAGGGAGGAAGATCGGGGAGTTGGACTGGGTCGGCTTAGCATGGAAGCCATCGATTGTGGCGATCACTGACGGCTGAGATCGTCGCAGTCACCGATTGTCGAACTCGACGATCTTCGAAGCCCACCAACCGACGCCAGCGATCGCAGAATCCTGGCTATGATGGAAAACCACCGATCATGGAACCGACCGATCATGAAGTTCACCTGTCGAGCAAAATGATTTACTCCATGATCGATCATGCTTTTCACCTATCACGGAAGCCAGCGAGCCGTGAATTTGTATGGCCACCGATCAATGATCGTGCCATCGAGTGATCCTCGCTGCATTTTCCGCTCATTGACTTCGCTAATTGCTGAATTAATCGATCTTTGAAACTCCCGCTCGAGTCCCAGCGAATCTGCTCGACGACAGATCGTCGGATGCCAGACACGATCGCCGGCTGATCAGACTTGGATTCGATGGACCACATGTCGTAATCAGGTGGAATTTGTCGACGAGCCGCGCGTGCCGCAGACGACGACGAGATCCGCGAAACGAAGGCCGCTGAAGGCATGAGCTGGAGCAATGATGGACCAAAGAGACCAACGAGAACTCAATCGATCGAGCGATCGGGGAACCGGTGGATCGCGGCCGATGGATTCGGTGAATCGCGTTGGGCCGTTGGATCGGTCGAGTGGTTTTTCCGGAGAAGCCTCCGAAGGCTTTTCTCGGAAGCGCAGGCGACCGGGCTCATTAATGGGTTGATCCTCGGCGCGACGTGAGGCGACGACGACGACGACGACGACGCCGCCAAGGAGGTCGAGTTGGTTCTTGTTTTGCTCAGCCAGCCGGGAAAACAATTGCAGCCACAATAATGTAGGTAACAAAAACCACAGCAGTAACAAAAATCGAATCAACGGCAATTGCAGTCATAAGAATTGCAACGACAACAACAATTTCGACAAAGACAACAACAACAATTGTAACAACAACAACAACTGCAACAACAACAACAACTGAAACAACAACAACTACATCAGTAACGATCTCAGTAACCACAACATCGGATCTGAGTTTGAGGCCAGTCAACAAAAGCCACAAATATCAATAATAAGAACAGCGAAAGCAACACCAACAACAACAAAAATAGCGACAACAACAATAGCAACAACAAAAATAATAGCAACAACAACAACAAAAACAACAGCAGCAGCACGTTTGCCTTGCAGTTCAACGGCCTGCTGATCGCTGTCGATCGCCTCCTGCCTCGGCGGCGGCTTCGCGCTGATCTGTTGCAGATCTTGTATCGCTCGCCTATCGGTGAGCACAATCGACAATCGTTGTTGGTGTTGCTATTTTTGTGTTGTTGTTGCACTTGTTGTTGCTGTTGTTATCGTCGTCGTCGTCGCTTTGGTTGTTGTCGCAGACGTGGTCGACGGCGTGGTTGACGCCAGCCGCAGCCGTCGTCGTCGTCGTTGGTCTCCAGCCCCGCATGTCCGAGTCTGGAAATGTGGAATTATGATTGCGAGCTTGTTAATCTCCAGCCACCGTCGCCATCGCCATCGCCGTCCCCTGGTCATCGTCGTCGTCAACGTCGCCGTCCCACCTCCCAACCTTCGGTCGCCGGCTTCAAACACCGACCACCTTGTTGTCGTCGTCTTCGGCCTCCTCGTCTGCCTCGCCGTCTCCCGGCCCCTGGTGTTCGCCGCCTCTTTCTTTTTGTCGCGGCCGCCGAGGTGGCAGCTCTCGATGCTGGACACGCAGACACAACTGGTCCGGCGGCGTCGTCAACGCCATCGCCAGCGCCTCCGTCGTCTGTCGTCGTCCGTCGTCGTCCGTCGACGTCGCCTTCGTCATGTTAAGTGGGTTTTCTTCGGCGTGCGCGGCTCCGTCGTCGTCGACGGCTGCCTCCGCTCTCGGATTTTCGCGCACTTGTTCTAATTTCCAGTCACCAATCGTGCCCAGACCCTCTGTCTCCCCTCACTTTATGGCCCCCTTCTTCACTTCTCTTCTCGATCCCCCTCTCCCCAACTCCATCTCTGTCGTTCACCTCTCCACAGCCATTCGTCAACTCCTCAAGTGGACACAGAAAACTCAATCGACCGCAGAAAACTTCTCGCAATTTGAGTTTCGAGCTATGTGGGTTTTTTCTCCTTCTCTGATTCAATCGTTCCTCTCTCTTTCTCCCTCCATCTTACTGACTAACCAAATCCTGTCTCGCTCTCTTTTGGATTTATCACATGCTATAAGTTTATAGTATTTTCTTTTGGAGTTTTTACACATCAACGATATTAATTTTTAATGTGTTTGTACTCATGTTTTCCTTTTATGAATTTTTTGTTTTATTGCCATAATCATCCTTGTAATCTTTTGTCATTTTTTACAATTTTGTTGCTAGAAATATTTTAAGATATTTTTTTGTCATTGCTATTTGATTTATATACTTTAATTGTTAGACATTTTAATTAAGTATAATTTGTATTACCAACTTCATTAATATTTATTAGCAATAATAGTTTATTGCTATTATTTTTTATTATTGTTTATTCCCAATTTTCAATATCATTGCTAATTTATTATCTTATATTTTTATCATTTAATTTCTTCGAACATAATTTATTTCTATTTCTATGTATTTAAACAATGTGTATTTAATATTTTGATGGTTTTATTGTGCAGGACCTGGTGGGTCTTAATTTTGTGACATTTTTATTATTATCGCACTCTAAAAATGTAAATCCGGTTATTTTAAATTCGCATTTTACAATTGGTTTTTGTTCTCATTGACTTGTTAATGAGACGAATTACTTTGTGCACCGATGTCTGCGATTGTTAATTTGGCTAATTTTTCTCCCTCTCTCTCTTCCACAGAGACACCCTCTACCGCATGTCCTTCGACTTGGAGCCGCTGGAGCGAGCGGACTGGGAGGCGTCGCCGGCGCAGATCGCGATGTGCCAGGCGAAAGGCCAGTCGGATCGCTGGTGTCGCAACTACGTGCGCGTGCTCCAGAGCCACGGTGAGAACCAGCTGTACGCGTGTGGGACGTACGCCTTCAATCCGAATTGTTCGTGGCGCCAGGTTGGTCCGACTCACACTTATCTACCGCCCCATACAGATAGCCATTAACATCCACACACACATCCATCCGCTTCCACGGAGATTTGCAGGCGGTTTTGCATAGATTTGCATGGGTTTCCACACAGTCATCGTGGATTTGCATGCATTTCCACACACGTTCCCACTCATTTGCATACACTTTGCCGTATTTTCCCCCATGCATATACATATCACCGCAGTTGGCCATTGATAGCCACTAATTTGGCCATTGATTGCAGTTCTTTTGGCCATTGGTATCAGTTCCTTTGGCAATTGGATTCAGTTCTTTTTGACAATTCATATCAATTCCTTCGGCCATTGATATCGACTCTTTTCGGCCATTTATTTCAGCTCTTTTGGCCACTGATATCGACTCCTTTTGGCCATTGATGTCTTTTATTTTGACCATTGCTATCAATTCTTTTGGCCATAGCAATACATTAATGTGATTATTTGGCAATTGAATTCATTGTTTAAATATTTGGTTTATTTAAATATTTGGACGTTGTTACCACCTGCATTTGAACTGACATCCAAGCATTTGCACTTAGATCCAACCATTTGAACTGATTTCGGGCCATTCGAAACGATGTCCAACTATCTGAAACTGCTTTCCATCGATCCAAATCCCTCCCTCGATTCAGCGCCCACTGATTTCGACTCGGCTTTTCATCCACTCACTCCCTCTTTCTTCTCATCCCCTCTCGCTGATCGTCACGCCTCAGATGGAGAACCTCACGGTGACGGGCTTCGACAGCGGCGTCGGCAAGTGTCCCTTCAGCCCCGCCGCCAACATCACGACCCTGATGACCAGCAGCGGCCGGATGTTCGTCGGCTCCCCGATCGACTTCTCCGGCAGCGACGCGGCCATCGTGCGCCAGGACGTGCGCCAAGGACTGGTGGGTTTTCATTCGATACTCTTCATTTTTCCAAATTCTCTTCTCAACCCCCTGATTCCCTCCAGCCCGGCCTGAACAAGATCATTCGGACCAAGCAGTACAACAACAAATGGCTGAACAATCCCCAGTTCGTGGGCAGCTTCGAGGCCGGCAACTTCGTCTACTTCCTGTTCCGGGAGACGGCCGTCGAGTACATCAACTGCGGAAAGGTGGGAGGTCTTTCAGTTTGAAACATTCTCCACCAACTCACCATCTCTCTTGCTCTCCCCCTCGCTGTCAGGTGGTCTACTCGCGCATCGCTCGGGTGTGCAAAAACGACGCCGGCGGCGACCGGATCCTGAAGGACAACTGGACGAGCTTCCTGAAGGCCCGGCTCAACTGCTCCCTGCCCGGCGAGTTCCCGTTCTACTTCAACGAGATCCAGGGCATGACCTACTCGGCCGACGAGGACGTCCTCTACGCGACCTTCACCACGCCAGAGTGAGTCCGACCGCCGTTTCTTGGAGGAAACTTTCCTAAATTCTCTCTCCGCCCTTCTCGCGACCTGCAGCAACAGCATCTTCGGCTCGGCGGTCTGCGCCTACAACCTGTCGGCCATCAACGAGGCCTTCGCCGGCCCCTTCAAGCACCAGGAGCACATCGACTCCGCCTGGGTCTCCACCAAGAACCCCCACCGCGGCCAGTCGCAGTGCGAGGCGGCCGCGTCGCACTCGAGCAGCAGCCGCTACAACCACCTGCTGGAGTCGTCGCGGTACCAGCTGATGGACCAGGCCGTCCAGCCGATGACGCCCCAGCCGCTCTACCACTCGCGGCTCGAGCGCTTCTCGCGCATCGCCCTCGACACCCTGCACACGAAGGCCAGCGAGCGCGTCCACATGCTGTTCGTGGCCGTCGCCTCGGACGTCGACGGCGACGGTGACGGCGATGGGGACCGGGACCGGGACCGGCGCACGCTGATCAAGAAGCTGTCGGTCGTCCACGCCACCGAGCGGCGGCCGCGCACCCAGACGTGCCTGGTCGAGGTCTGGCAGGCGGAGCCCGGCCGCGACGACGGCGGCAACGGCGCCAATGAGGAGGCCGACCGCATCCTGACGATGGAGTTCGCCAAGGTCACCGACTCGCTGTACGTCGGCACCGAGCGCGCCCTCAGCCGCATCCCCGCCCACCACTGCAGCCGGCACGTGTCGAACACCAGCTGCCTGAACGCCATGGACCCCTACTGCGGCTGGAACGAGCTGATCGAGCGCTGCACGCCGGCCGGGCTGGGCGACCACATGAACAAGTTCTGGATCCAGGCGGAGCGCCTCGAGTGCCCCGTCCTCACGGCCCCCATCGACGGCGCCTGGTCGACCTGGTCCGAGTGGTTCAAGTGCAAGAAGAACGACGACGACGGCAGCGTCGCCGCCCGCCACGACAACGAGAACGACGCCGGCGACTGCTGGTGCCGGGCGCGGGTCTGCAACAACCCGGCGCCGAAGAACGGCGGCCACGCGTGCGCCGGCCACACGACCGAGGTGACCAACTGCACCGTCCACGGCGGCTGGACCGAGTGGTCGGCCTGGTCGGCCTGCTCGCAGAGCTGCGGCGTCGCGGTGAAGACGCGCCGTCGCACCTGCGGCAACCCGCGGCCGGCGCTGGGCGGGCGCACCTGCGTCGGCCCCGACCGCGACGAGATCTACTGCTCGCACCTGCCGCCGTGTCCGGCGCCCAAGAAGCAGGCCGTCGACGGCGGCTGGGGGCCGTGGGGCCAGTGGAGCGAGTGCAGCGCCCAGTGCGGCGGCGGCTTCCGGATCCGGCGGCGCGAGTGCAACGACCCGGCGCCCCAGAACGGCGGCCAGGAGTGCGCCGGCTGCAACATCGACTACGAGCTCTGCAACGACCTGCCCTGCCCCGAGGTGAAGCGCCTGAGCCCCTGGACGCCCTGGCTCGTGCAGGCCAGCCCGGACGACCAGGAGACCAACGAAGCCAACGAGCACTCCGGATCGGGCTCTGGGTCGGGGGGGCGGCGGCACGTGGAGCGGCGCTTCCGGTTCGCCTGCCGGGCCAGCGTGGCCGACGCCAGCTCGCTGCGCATCAACCTGGCCAAGGAGGAGACGCGCGTGTGTCGCGCCGACGGCAGCTGCCAGCGCCACCACGACAGCGCGGCCCTCGAGGACGACCACCAGACGTCGCCCACCGCCTGGGAGTGGGGCCCGTGCAACGCCACCTGCGGCGGCGGCACCCAGTTCCGGCTGCCCCACGAGGCCGCCTCGAAGCACCGCCGCGGCCAGCACCAGCACCAGCCCCAGCTCCAGAGCCGTCCCTGCAACACGCACCCCTGCAGCAACCACCTGAACGAGGTGCTCGTGGGCGCCGTGGTGGCCGACCAGTGGGGCTGCTGGACCGACTGGACGCCCTGCTCGGTCAGCTGCGGCGTCGGACTGCGGCGACGCACGCGCCGCTGCCTGGCCGGCCACGAGCGCCTCTGCAGCGGGCGCGCCATCGACGAGGAGCGCTGCGAGATGCCGCCCTGCGAAGGTGGGTCCAAGGAGGCAACCAACATTGTTCAGTTATTCTAAATTCTCCCAATATTCTGGCAGACTTCCTCGGGTGGAGCGCGTGGAGCGCGTGGACGGACTGCTCGAGCGACGGCATCCGGTTCCGGCACCGCCACTGCCTCGTGGAGGACCCCGGCGCCGACGAGTGTCGCGGCGAGGAGTTCGAGAAGACGGCCTGCGTGCCAGACCCCTGTGAAGGTGGGACCCGTCGCGACTTCGTCTCCGTTCTCGAGGTTTTCATGCATTTCCTTCTCCTTGACATTTTTGCAGGCACCCTGGCGGCCTCCAGCACCACCCTCGGCTCGATCGTGGGCTTCGCCGTTCTCTTCTACGCGGCGAGCATCTACGCGACCTTCCGGCTGACCCGGCGCCACTTTCGCGCCCCCCTGCCGCCCATCAAGAACAACACCCCGGCCACGCCCAGCTACGACAGCTACCCCAACCAGTACTCGAGCCTCCCCACCAAGGATGTGAGTAGTCGGGGGTTTTGGTTTATTTTCCAATGTTTTTGGACCAAATTAATTGGAACTTTTCCCCCCTCGCTCAGCTTTACGATCCACGCCCCAAGGTGAAGCGCCAGTCGAGCTTCAACATGTGCTCCTCGGGCTCGAAGAACTGCAACACCGGCACCCTCAACCGCAACAACATGAACCACAACCACACGCCGAAGGTCCTGGCCAAGACCTACAACGACTGCGAGACCGGGACCCTGAAGCGGAACTCGCACGCGATGAACAACTACCGGTCCAACATCGACGACGAGAAGTTCTAGAGGCCAGAGCTCTAGACCAAAGGCCCAAGGAGTCTCCCGTCTCCCCACTTCCGGTTTCCTCCGGTTGGTCGAAGGGAAATCGACCGGAAGTCGTCGTCGGCGAGTGTTTGGTGATTTCAAGTGTCGAGTGTGGCAAATTTCTAGATGCAATTTCTTGTGTGCCATTAGCATGTATGTCTGGCAACGCTCCACGAAGCTAGAACAAGCGCGAAACCCCCTCCTCCATCTCCACTTCTGTGGTCCGTGCATGAGGGAATTTGAATTGAGTGATTTCCGATCATTCAAGCGATTTTTGACTCATATTGAGTTTCTCTTTTGTTTCTGTTTTTAATTTTTAAGCGCTTTGCAATTTGTAAATTTGGAATTTTTAATTGGCAATATTGTTTTTTCTGTTTCTTGTTTTTGTTGTTTCGAGGAACAACCGACTGATATTGGCGTTAATAAAAATTCAGAACCAAACTAAAGAAATTTAAATTAAATTTAACTGCTAAATTTAAATACTAAATTTAAAAACTAAATTAAAGAACTACATTTTAAAATTTTATTTCACGTAAAATTCTAAAATAAATTCTAAAGGATTGTGTATTACAAAAGAAACAAAATTACTTTTAAATAAATTAATTCTAATAAAAGACAATAAAATTAAATTAAATAAATTGTAAATTACATTCATCTTAATTTGTATTTAAATTGTTTAGATTTAACATTAAATTTAATCAGCTAAAAGTGTAAAATATTTAACATACCATTTAGTGTAGCCTTTAGATAAATCGGCGATGACGATTTTAGTGTTAATATTTATATTAAGAAATAAACAAATAAATAAATTTTATACTAACAGAAAATTTGGAGGATTTTTAGTGAATTATTTGCAGATCAGAAATTGTAATTTTAATATTTAATTTTATCTTAATACTAATAATCTTTATTTGCTATTAATTGCCGTGTCTCGTTGGCTAATTATTTATTTTTTATCTTGGATATTCTTCATCGTCTCATCTCTCTCTCCCAGTCTGTCTCTCTCTCTCCCTCTTACTTCAACTACGAATCTATCTTCTTCTTCTCTCCTTCTTGACCTTGACCAAATCTCCGATGATTTACGAGCTTCGATCTGACCTTGTCAAGGAAACGATGCTTCAAATTAATTCTCGTTAGTGTTGTTGCTGTTGCTGTTGTTGTAGTTGAGTTGTAGTTGTTGTGCCGATACCGTTTCACGTGTGGTTGTTGTTGCTGTATGGGCAAAGTCAGGTTTCCGAAATTCTACCGAACGACGCCGAACAACAACCAAAAAAATGAACCAAAATATAAATAACAGAGTAGAAGGAAACGTGGAAGAAAAAAACGTGCCAAAAGAATTCCGATCGAGTCGATAAATTTTGCGACGGAACAGCAAATTATTTTTGACACTTCGGCGCTCAAACCGACGAAGCGGCAGAAGCAAAGTAAACCAAATAAATTCAAAATTAAAAAACAATAAAAAAATGGAAGCAAATCTTAAAAAACAATATTAAAAAAAGAACCTGAGAAACAGTTGTGGAAACCGGTTTCTGCCGCCATCGAGATCAAGTGACAAAATCTCGCGAAACCTGAAGAGAAAACAACAACAAGGAAAACAAAATTAACGCTGACAACAACCAAATGTGAGAGGAACAGAAGCACAGAATGACGAGAATTAAAAATGTGATAGAGAATTAAAAAAGTCATGTTTTCCATATTTTAGTTATACGAAATTCCAGTTCTTAAAATATAGTCATTATTAAATGGTTGATGCAAAGCAATTATGCTATGAATATTCAAAATGAGTTGACATTTTTTCCTCGCCCCAAAAGTAGGCAATGGTAGTTTTTGAAATTGTATATTTATTTGAACTCACCCTAAGGTATGCTTCATTAATTTTCTGTCGTCTTTAAGATCTAGTACATTTTGTATTTAATAGACAAAATTTTTAATTCTTAAAAAAATTAATTTGTTTGTTAATAAATAATTTTACTTTAAAATTTGTATCTTATTTTTTCAAGAAATCGTTTCAAGCCATTCAACAAATTTCTTTTATCAGTCGGATAAATCAACAAATTTTATTTTTAAATTCCGAGAAAAATAAATTTGAAATTTTAGTACTGAAATATATTCCTTTCCTTCCAACATCGGCAACATTCACACATGATTCTCTTTCATCTGATCCTGCTTCACCTTCCCAAGACCCTTCAGTGAGATTCCCAGGTCGTTAATTAAATATTTCCGAAGGATTTTCGGATAATTTAAAACCCCTAATGGAGCCCCTTCGAGGTCCCCCCAGAAGATCCACCCTCTGCCCTCTATCCATCTCGCTTGTTCCTCTGTTCCCATCGACTCATAAACGTCTGCGTTGACACATGCAATTTAATTAAAAACATTTTTCCAAAGTTCTCACCTAATTTTCCCATGCAATGAAAAGTGCTCCCCTCTCATCGGCGACTGCTGTTGTTGTTGTCTCCCTCCCTCCCACTCGCTTTAGTTCTTCTGGTGATGCCGCCTTCACGCAATTTTATGACCTTGGAAGCAACGAAAACCACCGTCGAGCAGAAGAAGCCATGAACTTTTACCAAAAATCCCACCTCAAGAGTTCCCTCTCACTATCTCTGTCTCACTCCTTCACTCTCTATCTCCCTCTCCCGTTCTTTCTTTCACCCTCCCTCCCTCCCCCCTCTCCCGACTTTCGCCCCCCTCATCTGTCGTCGGATCGTAAAGATTTTATGCGCTTTTTATTGAGCGATTTCGGAGCGAAAACTTTTTCCGAACTGCAGGATACGTTCCGAAAATGTGAGCATCTGGGTATCTTTCGGATGCCGGGGTGTCGGGGGCCACGGGATGGACAGTTTTAACGATCGGTTTTATCTCTCCGATTATGTGTTGTTTGTGTAAATTTCGGTAGTTTAATTGATATTTATTTGGCACTTGAAAATACTGATATTGTTGTTGTTGGCAGTCGTTGGTGGCGGTTGTTGGTGTTGTTGTTAGTGCTGTTGTTGTTGTAGTCGTTGAGGGTTTTGTAGTTGTAATTGTGGGATTTTTGTAGTTGTGATTTGTATTATTGTTGTTGTTGTTTTGTGGCTCCTGTGGTGTTTTTACTGTGCAAATTGTTGTTATTGTCGACAAACATTTTGTTTTAAATTGCAACGATTTAATTAACTTAATTTCACCGCACGCAATCTCCGATTACAAGTAGTTGTTGACCAATAAAAATAGTAGTAGACTCCTGAATAAACTAGTGGAAGAAAGCTAATGATTATAATAAAGATATTTAATTATCTAGAAGAAATGAAATAATTATTAACAAATTAAAATTAAAAACATTAAAAAAGAAGGAAAAGATATCCGTATAATAGAAGGGAATACATTAAAATATGTTTATCTAAAATCAACAATGTCAAAAATTAATTATTAATTATTCAATTAATTATTAAAAACTTCTTTCTTTTCCCCAACGGAAGCCTTTGGAGAGATCGATGATGATCCCAAAAGCCGATCGGAATCTTCCAATACGAGATTCTCCACAACAACAGCGAGATTTTGAAAAATACGAGTTCATTCGCAAAAATCTAAATAAATCAGAAGATAACACATGAGCAGGGGCGGTAATTAAGACAATAAGAGAAGAAGAAGAACAGAGAGAAGAAGAGGAGGAAGAAGAAGAAGGTGATCGGCCCCTGAGGCACGTGATTCACCCAGAAGAAATGCGATGAAAAATCTCTGCGTCCAGCAGCCGATGCCACGGGGAACCGAATTTAAGGAAATATTGAAATGCAGAGATTGAAATTGTAACTTAAAAATGTTTTTTATTTATACACATTTTTATTGTTCAAAATTATCATTTTTGTAATTTGTAATAAATGAAAAAATGACAACTGATGAACTGAAAAAAATGAGATCCAATATTAACTTATGAGATAAAAAATAAAATCCTACCTTTCAAATTAATCAGAACCCAAAAATATGTAAAGAAAATTTAAAAAAAAATATTAAAAATATTTCCTTAACTTTCTGCCATATGATATAAATATAAAAATGGTGACCAATTAAAAGAAACTGAATTCAATATCCATTTAAAAACTAAGAAGATACCTTTCATGTGGGGCCAAACATGAAATGGAAAAAACTGCCACAAAATATTTAAACATTTTCCAAAAAGGAGAACAAAAATTACAACAAAAATATGTTGCAGCACATGCATGACTTACGGCTTCCTGCCTGGGCTGCCGCGCAGCGACGGCAGTTGCTCGACTTCGATCAGATCGGGCGATGATCGTCGATCCGAGGAGATTAGGGATGCTCAGGCGTGTACAACAACAACAACGGGGGGAGTGGTGGTGGTGGTGATGATGGTGGAACAGCAGCAACAGCAACAACAGAACAACAACAACAAGAGCAAAGGCAACTAATGTTAATTGCAGGCGACTGAGATACGCGCTATCAGTCAAAAGGTGTCACAAATCATTCACATCGTATCCGGGCCGAGGTCAAAAGAGGTCGCGCCGAGGACGAGCAGGAGGAGCAGGAGGAGGCGGGCCGGGGCCGGGCCGGGCCGGGCGAGGGAGGGGACCGAGTGCCATTAGAACGACACAAGAAAAACAATCGTGGGGTGAGGAGGACGAGGCGAGATTGAAACAGTTGCTGCGGCGGATCAGGCGGTGGCTCCTTGAACGAGGATCGGTCGAAGGCAGGCCGGAGCGCCTGCGGCTGAGGCGAGACGCGTCCGAGTCGAACGAAACTCAAGCCAAGCGCGGCGGCCGCGACTGCGCATTGCTCGGATACGCAACAGCCGCAGCCGCAGACACAGACACAGATTCGAGTCACGGTCGCGAGGACGGCGGCGGATACGGAAACGGCAACGGCAACAACAACAACGGTGGCCAGATGTGTCGCAGCGGCGAAGGTGAACAACCTCGGCGGTGTTGGAGATTGTTGTTGTTGTTGTTGTTGTTGTTGTCCTAGTCCCGCTGGCGAGGGCGTCAAAGCGCGGTTCAACGAACGCCATCCGCGACTGTATCTCAACATGCTGCAGATACACGCGTGCCGAGACGCCAGATACAAATTGCCCCCGATGAGAGAGGGCGACGACGACGACGCGGACGAGGTCTGCGAATGGATCCTGGTGACGAACTCGGGGAGACGCGTCGCCGAGGGTGGCAGTTGAGCGTTTGATGGGGGCGGGGCCGAGGCGGTGAACGCGACGAAGGTACAGTTTTGGGGAGAAGCGCTGAATGGGATGATGGAGAGCGAGGCAATTTATTTATTTCCAGGAGAAGGCATTTATGGACATTTTATAAGCATTTTTTACAGAACTTACTTCTTGACAAAGAGAGTTGAAAAAGTTTCTGCTTCTTGAAAAAGCTCTGATTACAAAATAATTCATTAATTGTAATATAAATACACAATAAAGTAAATAATATTCAAATACATATCAAATAATTCATTTAAAAAAAAGTTTGCTAAAAAATTCGCCACTTAAAAGTTGTTTCCGAATCATGAGTATGTAAAGAAATTGAAAAACCATGGAAAAAATTTCTTAAACTATTTTTTTTTTCAATTTCGAGAACATTTCGAGAGAAATTTCTATGAACACAAAAACCTAAGAAATACGTGGTAAAAGTGAAAATCGTCTTCCACGATTTTCTCGCACTCCACGAGTGGAGGCGGCGAACTCCCTGGAGCTGGGGGATGCGGAATGGGGCGCTGGGAAGTTGGGGAGCCCAGCCGCGCGTTTCCCAGGAATCCCTCGAATCGAGCGAGCAAGCCTCAAGTTCTTCCCACCTCCGCCGACGCCCCCCTCTCGCTCTTCCTCGCGCCCACACAGATCGATCTCTTCCCTCCCTCTCACGACAGCATCCGAAGCCGCTGCAGCTGCGCAATCGGCGTCCGCGCCAGAGTCGACGCGTTGACACGAGGCGCTGGAAGGTGGAGCTCCTTCCCTTCCCCTTCCCCTCTCTTCCCCTTCCACTCTCCCTCCCCCACCCATTGTGAAAGAAAAGAAGCAACACTTAAAAAACCGCCGAGTGACAATTGGAAAGAAGTTCGAGTCCGAGCTCAGTTCGTTGACATGTGGCGAGGAGCGGACGGAGAGTGGGGGGAGAGGGAGATGGGAGAGTAAGAGAGACAGAGAGGAGAGGAGAGAAAAACCGGAGGAGGATCGGAGTGAAATGGCAAGACACGAGAAAAGAAGCAAACAAGAGCAAGACATGAAAAAAAGTTGCAACAAAACAAAAAAAAAAAAAAACAACAACAACAAAAAATAAAAAAAACAAAAAAATAATGACAAAAAAATTCGAAATTAAAAATTTTAAAAACAATACAAATTATACCAAGAACTTAGAATAACAAAAATCTCAATCTCCACGCCAAGAGATCAAAAAAATCTCTCAAAATGGAACATTTTAGTCTTGTTGTTGATGATGTTGTTGTAATTCGTGCATAACGCCACGGTGCAACGCGGTGAGGGGGCGCAACTGAGAGGGAGAAAGAAGAGGAACGACAACCAGACCGCTGCGAGCCGCCAGAGAGGGCAAAAATTCTAACGAACCGTGGACTATTTTTAGCATTTGACACTTTCTTCCTCTCGCCATGGCCATCGCCATCGCCATCGCCATCTGTCTGTCTATCGTTCTTACGTGACTGATCGTCCGTCCCTCTCTCGAGTGAGCCGACCTTCATCTGTCTTGCTCGCTCTCTTCCATCTGGGTCTCTTTCTGTCGCTCGATTTCTCCGGTTCCTCAGGATCCGTCTCGCTCTCCTTCGATCCCTCTAACTATTTGTCCAACCCCTGTCTGGTGGGCTTCACCTTCCTCTATCTCAATCGCTCTATTTCTCCCTCCATCCCTCTCTCTCTTCCTCTCTCTCTCCCTCTCTCTCTGTCTATTAATCGATCACTCTATCTATCTGTCCATCCGTCCGCTCGTCCTCACCTTCTTCCTGCATCTCACTCCGACTGTCTGTCCATCCGTCCGTCAGTCCGTCAGTCCCTCGTGCCGTCCGTCCGTCCGTCCGCCTGCGCTCGTTAGCAGCACGTCCGCCGGCGCATCTAGGGGATGCTTCGCTCGCTCTCCGAGCGCTGCCCCGTGCTGTATCTAGATGCAAATGCCTCCGCGTATCCTCTGGATTCCCGCGTCTGGCGGCCACGAATCGATTTCGAAACCGCTGCAGCGCCGCGCCGCATTCCGTTCTCGGTTGCGATCGCTTGCGGACGCCTCGAATCCAAAAACCTCGAAACTCGCGTCGCGCCTTCACGCATCTGACGGATGCGTGCGAATAGACTGGCAGGCAGATAGATTTCTTCATTGTGGGAATCCAACAGGACGAGGACGAAGAAGAAGATCCCAGAAGATCGGGAGTTGTGGCGACTTAGTCAGCGGTCGCAAAAATAGCCGGAAGCTCGCATTCCCCGAGTCGTCGATAGAGAGAGAACAGTATCTGCATCCTGCAGATACGCATTCGTGGAGTGTCTGCAGTGCCGTCGAGATTGAAAGTGCCGAAGTCAGTGCGAACATTGGGAAGAAAGTGAGAGATTTTTCAGTAATTAAAAAACAATAAAAACAAAACGAAAATCATTTAATAGAAATTAAAAAATGATATACAATAAAACATAATAAAAAGATCAAATTTAGTGAATTGTGAAGACATTAAAAAAGTGAAAAGTAAGTGAAGTGAAAATTATTAAATTGATTCCCTAATAGAAATAGAAAAAACAAGTGAATACAAATATTTCAATCGGAAAAAATAAAAACTAAATCGTTCAGTGGATTGAGATTAAAACTTGAATTCAATCAAAAATTGTAAAATGTGCAAAAGTCAAAAGTTCTGCAACTCCCTGATCCGTGTGCTGGAGGGACGTGAGTGATGGAGCCACGTTTTGGATACTTCGATCTTAACTGAGTTTTATTGATAGCAGAGGTGAGTAATATTAATGAGAAACATTACTAAATTTTAATACTAAAATTCATGATAATTTTTCGCATTCAAATACGAAATACTTTTCCATTTTTGACATTATTTTTGTGTTCGTTTTTCACTTCTACCACATTTCGTAAATTAATTGGACCCTTTTTGAAACGTTTTCCATTAATTCGTTCGCCACTGAAAAAAAACCCAAAAAGTTTAAAAATAATATATGGGTCTGTGGGTTAATAGCTCAATTTCAATATTCCTCCGACGATTTTTCGATTCGGAAAAATTTGGAAAAAAATAGAAAGTCAACCAAACCAAAAATACCGAAAGTGTCAATTTTCCCGACGAAGCACCTTGGCAACAATGATCGGAGTATGTTTTTCTTTCTAGTTTTCGTTAATTGCATTCGCTCCCCCCAACCCGGCCCGATCCGAAAATAAACCAGAGGCCTCCGCTCACGTCGCGCCACGAGACACGAGGAAATCGAGATCGGGATCGAGTTCGAGTTCGAGATTTTCCTTCCACCGAAAATTCCCCAAAAACGCTCACTTCGATTTTCCGCGTCTCCGCCGGCAGCAGCAGCAGCAGCAAGTTCAAGATCCTCGGGTCGCTCCCGCTGCCCGCGCCCTCCTCTCACTCCTCCCCCTCCGTGGCACTCTCCATCCCTCTCGCACTCAGGCACAGGCCGAGGCCAGCGGCGGAGACGACAAAATAAACTACGAAAAACTAGAGCACTTCGCTGGGGATCCTTCCCGCCCCCTGCCCCAGCCCTCGTCCCCTCTCGGCCTCCTTCGCGTTGGGTCCCTCGGCGGGAAGGCGCGAGCCCGCTCTATTTTCGTCACCCGGCGCAGCGACGTCGTCACTGCGCGATTTCGCGCTCACTGAGAGAAACGAACTGGGAGAAGCCAACGGTCTGAGAACAAAGTCCAAAACAAGGTCCCAAATATTGAATGAAAACTTTTCTGATTAAAAGTACTAAAATCGTTTATTAACACAAGCTGTACATTGTTTTCAAATTCCTTATAAGTCGAATCCACAAACTTATGAAAAGTATGCAAGGCAAATGAAAATTTTTTGAAGGTTTGTTCGTATTGGCAAAAAATGAATTTCAAAATAATCATCTCAAATATATATTTCTAGACATTTAATTTTAAATTGGATTATTTCTTTATTTGAAATAATTTGAAAAAATTTCACAACTATGGGAAATCATAATCAATTAATTTATGAAAAAAATTATGCATTTATTAGCGTGATATTCGATTATGTGCCAGTTAATAATTTTAGTTTGTCTACCAAATTTTCTTCAAAACCCTTTTCCCCTTTTGTGCTCCTTACTAAAAATTGTTTTAAAGAATTAATTGTCTGAATTGAAAATGTTATGGCATTAGTTGTTACGCTGAATTAGTCCCATTTTACTCGGTGTACTGAACGTGAAGACGTTTTCTAGGCGATTTGTTTATTTCGTATTTATTTTGTTTCTGCCCCGCCTCCTTCCGCCGCCTGCTTGGCGAAGGATGAAAAGAACAAGCGAAAGGACAACAACAAAGACAAGAAGCAGGAATTTGAAAATCAACAAAAATTTCGCCGCGAAGGCTGATGCACTGAGCGGCGACAGAGGGAGACAGGGCGAGAGTGAGAGGGGGTGAGCGAGGGAGAGACGAGACCATGTGAGAGGGACTAAAAATAGACGAGACGAGCAAGACAACTATTACAATAACTATAATAACAGCAACTGCGACAACAACACGCACAACAACAGAACAGAGGACAGAAAAACACAACAACAACGGGAACAAGAACAATGTGTGCAACAACAAACATGTGTGGAAAAGCAGCAGCAGCAACAACAACACCAAGAGGGATCGGATCGGATCGGATCGTTCGTCGATCCCTCTGACGGACACCTAACGGCGAGTGCGTGCAAACGTATCTCATGGATACGAGATGCACGCGCGCCTCGTCGTCATCAACGACCGCAGATGCAGCAACAACACGAACAACAACAAGAAGAACAACAACAGGAACAACAGCAACAGGACGTCGACATTGAATCCTAGAAAATTGGGGGCTGCGAATGATGGGAAGCGATGTGGGATGGGAGTGAGGGAAAGACGAAGAGGAGAAGGGGAGGGAGAGGAGGAGGAAGAACGAATAGGGGGAAAGCGAGGGAAATCGAGGGGCAGGCGGAGGGAAATGAGAGGAAAATCTCTCGCTGCAACGAGTTCCTTGGCCGCTGTCGCCGTCGCAGTCGCCGTTGCAGTCGCCGTCGCCGTTGCAGTCGCCGTCGCCGTCGACTTCGGCGTCGCGCCGCTGCCTTGCAGGGGGTAAAGACGTCACATCTTGTCTTCCTCATCCCCCTCCCCCCACGCCCTCGCCCTCGCTCTCCTCCCCTCGCTTCCTGGGGCTTCCGGCGAGCATCACCTACATTTGTTGTTGCCGTCGGAGGGAGCTGGCAGTGGCAGTGGAGCAGAGGAGGAGGCAGAGCGAATGGGTGGACGGAAGGATGGAAGGAGATAACGAAGAAGAGGACGACGGTGACGGGTCATGGGGGAGGGGAAAAGAGAGGGAGAAGTGATTTTAATGTGCGCTTGAATTACTGAACACTTGAGATACGGATGCAGTAGCACGAGTATCTCATAGATACGCGCCCATCGTCGACTCACCGAGTACCGCTTGTGCGTCCCCGTACCCGATGGCTTCGATGGCTTCGATGGCTTCAAGGGAGTGCGAGAACGAGATAGCGCGAGTGGGTGCGAGTGTGTGAAGTTAACGAAATTGTGCGGATGGCTCGACATGGCAGAAGGATTAGGCGGAAGGTGGCGGGACGAGGAGGGGGAGGGGTTGAGGGGATGATGAGGGGACGTCGAGAGGGAAGAGGAAGACGAAGACGAAGAAGGGAGGGTGCGAGGTTCCCTCCCCGTGTTGTTGTTTCAAGCTTTCGTCTTGATTGTGTCGCCGGCTCGATCTCGATCGTTCGCCCTCCTCTTCCCCACATCGCTGGGTCAAGAGGTAGTCACTAAATCTACACGCATGCCCGGCGACAACAACAACAACAACAACAACAACGACTGCAACTATTGGAACAACAACAATGGATCGGCGACAAATCATCGATCCATTTGTGCCATCGCAACTGGTCGCAGTTGATTTGAGTTCGTCAATCGAGCGTTTTACAACAACGCCAACAAGATTTACTACCGCGGGGTTGGGGGAGACAGACGGAAAGGGAAATGGAGAGAGAGAGGGAGAGGGAGAGAGGGAGAGAGAGAGAGGGAGAGGGAGAGAGGCGGTGGAGGCAACAGGAAGAAACTATTGGCCAGAAGTTGGCCATCGGAAGATTTCTAGAAATGGAACAAGTCAATCTGCATTTTGATTAATTTTCGTAATTTAATTTATTCAATATAAATTTTCAAATTATATCAAATTACCATACATACCATTTTTGAATTTAATTTTATTTTAACACATTTTTTATATCACAAAGTTCTATTTTGTTATTTTAAATTGTATTCTTAAAATTATATTTCTCTTTTTCTAATTTATTCCAACAATCATTTATAACAAAATTCACTATTCCTACATTTTATCTTGTTTATGATTCAATTCTTTTTCTGCTCTAATTTATTATTTATTTTTTTCGCATCTCATCAAAGATTTAACATCCATAATTTTCTAGCTGAAAGAAATTTGGGATATATTTATTGCTTTTTTGTTTTTAACATTTTTTTATATTTTCCTATAAATTTTTCGTATTTTACTCATGTCTCGACTTCGCCTCTTCCTTCCAGCTCGCGCCATGTTCGCCAACAACATCAACATGAACCCCTGCCACCAACGGCACCACCACCATCAGCAGCACCAACAACAGCCCTACCAACAACCCCACCACGCCCCCCAGCCGCTCGACCTCAACGCCTCCTTCACCTCGTTCGCCTCCTCCGACGGCGCCGACACCTCCTGCGACTCCGACGCCGCCTTCCACATCTACAACGAGCTCCAGCTGCCGGCGCCCCCCGACCCCGCGCCCGCACCCACGGCCGCGCCCGCCACCACCGCCCCCATGGCCGTGGGCGTCGTCTACGGCTTCCGGACGCGGCATCTGTCGTGCATCGAGGAGAACGACTCGGACTCGCTGCACTCGTCGTCGCTGCCGCCGCCGTACGAGATGATGCAGCAGGCCGACGAGGCCTTCAAGCGGCTGCGGCAGGCGGGCCAAGTCGGCGACTGGCCACGGGACGACCAGGAGGACGGCGAGGAGGATCTGGGGGAGAATGAGGAGGACGATGGCGGGGGCGTCGACGACGACGACGACGAGGTCGAGTCGGACTCGGACTCGGACGAGATGCCGACCCTGGACGAGTCGCGCCTGCTCGACCTCGCCTACTTCGACGAACTGAGCGTGAGCAAATCCGAGTCCCGGCACCGGCCCGAGGACGACGAGCTCGCCCCGGGCGCCGGCGCCGGCCCCGGCCTCGACTACTGGCAGAGCACGGTCTCGGAGCCGCTGCACCGGCCCGGCCGCGGCCTCCTGCCGCCCGACATCATGACGACCTCCTGCTACGGGGCCTTGAACAACTCCTTCGGGGGCTCTGGCGGCTGCGGCGGCGACCTCGGCCCGGCCCCGCCCCCATACAGGGAGGCGACGGCGCCCCACAGCACGCCCACCAAGCCACGCCCACCACCACCGTCGTCGTCACAGCAACAGCAACACGACGTCGTCGTCTACGCGACGCCCGAGAAGCGGCGCGACTTCAACCGCAGCTTCGACTCGTCCTCGTGCGCTGGCGGCGACTCGCAGACGAGCTCGATCTGCGGCGGGCTCGAGGGCCAGGCGGGGGGCGTGGCCTACGCCTACTCGGGCTCGATGACCTCGTCGCTGGACCTCGGCGGGGCGCGCGGCAACTCGACGCCGCTCGAGATGTCGCTGGTCTTGTCGGCCGGAGGCGGCGGCTACGGCGGCGGCGGAGGCTTTGGGGGATCGCTTGGAGGGTCCCTGGGAGGCCCCGCCGGCGGCCCCGACGACCTCAACCCGGAGCTGGCCACGCAGTGCCTGACGGCGGCCGAACACGGTGAGTCGAGGTTTCCTTTTTTATTTTCTTTTCCCCAATTTGATTGCATTTCACAGGACCACGGTGAAGGGACCGGGTTTAGGGGTCGGGTTAATGGGCCTTGGGGGTTTTTTTCGATCTCCCCCTGCGATTGGCCGCGGCACGCAAAAGGTCAGGATGATCTCACATTTTGACGCGGCTGCAGCGCATGAATTTTGCATATCATCAACTATTTAACTCAGGAACTTCAACATAAGCAACAACAACGAAAACCCACATCAATTACAACAACAAAATGCGAAGAAGAGAAGTGAAAAGTCGTGAATCACACAAAATTGTAATCATTGTAATGCAACAACAACATCGATAAACCACGACAACAAACACAATCCGTAGCTTGACCCAGCGAACTACCAACAATCAATGCAATGAAACACTACAACAACAATAAAAACAACTACTACAATAGCCACAACAATAACAATCACAACTGTCTTAATAACAAACACAAAACCAACAAAAATGGGCACAATAAACAATTTTTATAAATCGAAAAAAGTAAACCAGTTGATAAGAACAACGAAAAAATTGGCTACAACGATATTGGCCACTATAACGTGTGCACCATAGCAACCACAATTCCACCGACAACAACAACATCAGTGTCCACAACAACAACAACAAGAACTCTGAGACCTGTTGCTCCAGGTCGCGATCGCGATTAAAACCTTTCTTCCTTCTTTCCTCGCCTCGTCTCGTCTCCGCTCGTTCCTTCTCCGCCTTCGCCCCCACTTCACCATCTGGTGTGATTCTTCCTCATCTTCCCCCCCCCCCCCCCTTCAACGCCCTCCTCCCCGCTCATCAACTCGATCGCTCGCTCCCTCCCCGTCCACACACTCGCCGCTCTCCTCGTCGCACCTCGGCTCGGCCGTCGTTATCTCGATGTTGGGAAACACTTTGATGCGCACGGCTGCTGCCTGAGCGGCAACAACAAAATAATTACAACAACACACTACTACACCACTACTACAACAACAATTACAGTAACCACTACAACAACAATAATACCTACTGCAGCCATAATAACGACAGCAACAACAACAAGGAGGCAGACGCCTTGCCTAGAAAAAGGGCAACAGGTAACCAGAAAGCGACAGAGACAGACAGACAGAAAGTGAGAGAGAGAATGAGAGAGAGAGAGAGAGAGATGTTGATAGAAAGACGGGCAGGCGAGGAGCCAGAAGACGAAGAAGACCAAGCACAGACGAAGCTCCAGCAGTCACGGGTCGTGGATCGTGGAACCGGGGGAAGGAAAAACAAAAACAAATACAGCAAAACACAACACAAAACACAACAAGCCGTAGAACAAACAGAACGATGCTTAAACAGAGGCCAGACAGAACGGTTCGGGCGACAGACGGACGGACAGATGGACGGACGGAACGATCAGGATGATGGAGAGTCGCGCAATTGGAGAGACGGCGGCGGGCCCAGATGAATGGAGAGACAGGCCAATTGAAAGACGGACGGATGGACGGATGGAGGGACGGACAGACGAACTGGACAAGCAGAGGACGGAACCTTGTCCATTGGGCAAATAGAAGAGAGCGAGAGAGGGGCAGAGAGGTCGGCTAGAAGAGAAAGACTTCCACGGAACCGGCCTCGACTACGACTGCTCTTGGGGCCAGTGGATTCGTCTCCGAGCGAAGGAAAGAGAGAGAGGGAGACCGAAATAGAGAGGCCAAAATAAAGAGACCTGGAAAAGAGACCCGGAAAAATAGGCCAAAAATCAAGAGACCAAGAGAGGCCAAAACAAAAGACCAAAATAGTGAGCCGACGATAGTGAGAACGAGATGTCGGAGGCGAAAGACCGAGTAAGCGAGAGAGGTCGGAGAGAGAGGGAGCGAGAGAGGAAAACATGGTGATTGAGCAGAAACAATGGGGAAACCTGTTAATCTGTGGAATATGGAACGACGACTCATTGGGCTTTGTGAGCAGGCGATTTCAGGAGTAGACAGAAAGAGAGACGTTGAAATTGATAGAAAAATGGGTGAACCACGAGGGGTGAATTGGGAGAAAATAGGGTTAAAAAAAGCATTTGCAAGGACTTATTCGATATCCGAGTGAGTGCAGAAGACGTCGAGTCCACAACGTGATCATGACCAGGATGAGCAACGGATAAGATCCGAATGAGAAGATCAGGTTGAGCAGACCCGAGACCCCAATTTCATCATCCTCACTAACACTAATTCCTACTTCCCCTGAGGTCACAGCTTCGACCCTTAAAATTACTACAAAATCAACCTGTTCCATCTCGTGATTTACGGCCCAGAGGCCCTGACTCCGGGGCCGACCCGCACTTATCAGGGGCAATTTTTCCCATCCTCTCTTTCTCTGCCTCTCCCTCTCTCGATCATGAATGAAGCTTCTTCAATTACGATTCCATTTACTATTTTGTACAAATTTTTATTATCATTTCATTTATTTTTTCATTTCTATTTTTCACTTACCTCGTTTTGAAAGAAATCTGAAAAAATACCTTATCAGAAGGGCCTCAAGCTCGCGTTCTGTGCGAGATGTCATGCCTATTTTCGGCGACGAAGTCTCATTTACACAATGTTCTTTCCTCATTTACACAACTGCGATTAGATTCCGATCGTTTCGTAAAAATCGAAAATCTGAAAACCCGCATCTAAGCACTTGAGCCTAATCCGACTGGCGAGGGATTGCGAAATGATCTCAGGGGCCCTGCAATCGTCAAACAATTGACTAATAAATATTATAATAGAATTCAAATATCGATACCAAATGAGAAAGTGAAATAAAACGAAAAAGTTAAATAAAGTGAAATATAGTGAAATTAAATAAAATTTAAATAAGTAAAGAAATCAAAAAATACAAAAAATAAGATGCACACAATTGTAATAAAATAAATAAACTAAAATGAAGAAATGTAAGAAATGTTAATAAAACAAATAAAACAAATTCCTCCCGCCGATGCGCCGAACTTCATCGGGGGGAACCCAGGGCACCACGACAACAACGAGACAACAACAATGTGAGTCAAGTACCTGGCGTTATCTGGCTAACGACGGTCGTCCGCCGGTGCCTGAACTCGGATCGTCGCTCGGTGGACCGACCGAACTTGCGTCATCGGTTTGTGGAAATTGCACGAGCGACGGCGCCGCGCACGAGGGTGGAGGAGGAGTGGGAGAGAGAGAGAGAGAGGGAGAGAGCGCCAGAGGTCTGTCCAGACCAGGTGGAAGGAGAAAGACATAGTTCTACGTACCCGATGGCGAGAACTGATAAGGAGAGTATTTAGGAATAATGGAATCGAATGTGAGATAAAATAGCAATCGAACAACAACAACGGCCACGTCTACAACAATTTTGACCACAGCAACGACTGCAGTGAATTCGACAATGGCAAACATTTGGACAACGGAAAAATGTCGACAGCAACAAGCGTTTGGAGAAAACCTCCTTCGATCGCACCAACAACAACCACTACTACAACCCCTTCCGACACCGGCAACACCTTCCGACATCACCTCGAAATTTCCTGAATGAAACCCAGCCAAGGCGATAAGCGAGATCTCGGCTCGTTGTGGATCGCATGTGGAACCTGGGGGCGCGAACCAGACCAAAGAGAGGCGAGAACCCACTGGGAGAGAGCGGGTCGTGTAGAGTTGTGAAAAGAGAGTCGTCGAACGGCGATTCTGGTTGGACACGAGCCATGGACGGCGGCGAGAACGGAACAACGAGGAGGAAACCCGAATGGCGAGTGAACGAGGAAACCAACGGAGAGACCGAGAGACCCACGAGCCCGAGCCCACGCCACGGAGCCCCAGCGACGAGACCGACGTCCGCCGACCGGCCGTGGAGAGCCGGAGACTGGCGGAGAGACCGGCCGCGAGGCGCTCTCGGACCCATCCGAAAAGCGGAGACCTCGAAGACGCCGATCCGACTCGATCCGAGTCGCGCTGAGTCGAGTCGACCACGGAGAGTTCGAGGTTCGGCCGGGCTCAGTGCGAACTCGTCCGCCAAAGTCGTCGCAACGTTCGCTCCGGGCCCTCGGAGTCTCCGCATCGGTCGTTGTCGTCATCGTCATCGTCGTCGTGTCGTCGTCGCTGTCGCTGTCGCTGGGGCCGCCGGAACCCAAGCGAACTCGAACCCCGCGTTCTCCATGGAGCATGCGTGATCGGGCGATCGCGATCGTGCTAAATGGAATTTATTAATTGTTTGCATGCGAAATAGTTAAACATTTGTTGTTAATAAAGAACCTCAGCAACAACAAGGGGAGAACAAAACACAACAATACACAAGAAGGCGCCGCACAGTGGGCCCAGAACGCGATCGATCTCGAAGCCGACTCGATCGATCGTGTGCTGTCTGTCGAGGTATATGAAAAAATTTTGAATGCGGAGGGGAAAAGAAAAATTTGATTAAACAATTTCAATTAATTAATAAAATGATTCCGATAAAAAGTGAATGAGAAGCGAAAAAGTGCACGGATCAATGGCAAATGACAAAAATAGAAGCGAATGGCTCGAGAGATCGCCGAGCTCACGATCCACGGCGAGATAAGAGAATGGCAGACAATTGCGAAAATAGTAAAAAATGTAAAGGGGAGAATGAAAACAAACGAATTACAGAAATATATAAAAATAGGCAAAAATGCCATGAAAAACACAGTGTAGTAAAAGAGCAAAATGATTTCCATAAAAAATAAATAGAAACAAGAAATTTTTGTTCATTCAAGTTGAAGAAAAACAAACGAACATCAAAAGAAAATCTATGAATAAAATGGGTAAAATTATAAAATAAAATCAAGGAAAAGTGTATCAATTAATACAATATCAAAATAAAGTTTTGTAGAAAAAAGTCAAAATACAATCATTCTTCAAGAAAATCGCAATAAAATTATCGATATAGCGAAATTAAATTCTAAAAGTTCTAAATAAATCTAAATTCAATTCCAAGAAACCAAATTAAATACCCAATAAAATCAAAATCAATCACATGAAACTAAAGCGACTACTAAAGCGAAATTAAATTCTCACTAAGAGCGAAATTAATTTTCAACAGCAGTGAGAAAAAGTGACCAATAAAAGTGAAATAAAATTCTCCATCGCACGGAGCCGAGAATCGATTACGAGGCCGTTCAATTCAAAGCCGACGCCGACAACAATTGCTTCCCAACGATCTGGCCACATTAAGCGATCGTCAAAGCGACCTCGCCAAGAAGAAGAAGAAGAACAACAAGAAGAACGAAAGCGTGATTAAAAAGTTCTTTCGTTCTTTTTCGAGTTGCTTTCGTTGTTGTTGGTGGTGGTAGGTGAAGCTGCTTCTGAAGTAGTTCCAGGAAATGCAAGTGTAACGAGGCAACACAACAACAACAACAACAACAATAACAACAACAACGGCAACAACGAGCCAAACAACCGAATGGATGCCAAACAAATAAGAGCAACAACAACAAGAACAACAACAACAACAATTGCTACTTCCCACCACTGCAGCCGTCGAAGCGGCCGAAGCAGAAGCAGAAGCCGAAGAAGAGGAAGCAGAAGCAGAAGCAGCAGCAGCAGCAGCAGCGGACGCATAAGAAGAAGAGGAAGCATTGTTGAAGACAAACATTAAACACGGTCTTCACTCGCTCCATCTCCCCATCTCTCTATCTCTGTCTCTATCGGTTCTTTTCTCGCTCCGGTCTGAAGACTTGACCAGGCGAAGGAACAACAACAAAGTTGGTAACAAAGTTGCTACAAAAAACAACAACAAAGAGAGCAAAAGCAACAACAATAAGACAATTGTCGTCTTGCGAAATAGAGACGTTCGAGAGCTGATCGTCCGTCTCTTTCTCTCGTGCTTTTTGTCGTGCCGCCGCTGTCGTCGTGAAGTCGCCATCGTCGCCGTCTTCCTTGTCGTCATCGTCATCGCCATCGCCATCGCCATCGTTGTCGACATCGCTCCCGTCTTTCTTGTCGTCATCGCCGTCGTCGCTCCCTGGACCGCGTCTCGAATGCGGCCAAAACAAGGGTGAGAAAGAGAGGGAGAGCGAGAGAGGGCGAAGGGAGAGGTGGAAGAAGAAGAACCGACGACCGCTCGATTGTCTGTGACTCAACCGTGCGCTTCATCATCGTCATCGACATCATCATCGTGGTCTTCGCCGCCGTCGACCCAGGCGTCGCGATCGCTGTCGGAAGCAACGGCAGCAACGGCAGCAGCAGCCACAACAACAACAACTACAACAACAAAACAACGGCCAAGATCGTTGCCCGTTCCGACCCGGCCGGTCCACGGCTCGCGTTCTCTTTCTCGGAGCGTTTTTCGTCTCTGTCTGCGGGATTTTGTCGTTTCTTTTGTTTTGTTTCGCAATCGCCGTCGCCGTCGTCGCAGCCGCCGGTTTCTCACGCGAATCTCGAGGGTACAAAGTACACTACAACAACAACACGAATACTGACAATACCAACAAGAAGAAGAAGAAGAAGAAAACGTTAACTATAGAAAATAAAAATAAAAATAAAAACACATAAAAGCCAAGTCGAAAGCGAATTCAAAAACCAACAACATCTCAACGGCTCGCCCAACAACAGTAACAATAGCAACAACAACACCGACGAGAACAAGAACAAGTCGCCTCCCTAACAACAACAACAAGAACAAGAAGAACAACAATAATTACGTGTTAAACTCATCTCGTTCTCTTGTGATCCTCGTGTTGGGATGTTTTTAACAAAAACAACAACAACTACTGTAACTACAATAAAAACACCGAAAACAACGACTACGACAACAACAACAACGACAACGAAACCATCGAAAAAACACCACCGTCGACGCCGACAACAACATGTCATCGAAAACAACAACGTCATCATCATCGGCCGGAGGAGCCGCAGGAGCCGCCTCGAAGGATAAGATAAACTTCCAGAATACCTGGAGCTGCAACAAAACCACCGGCCGCCGCTCTGGAAGTGGGTACAGCTGTAGCTTTCTAGGTAACCTCATCGATCCATCGACCCTTGGGCTTGAGCTACTGAATCTGCTTCTTGTCCTGACCCTGGGTCCGGGATCTCGGCGCTAGTCATGTGTCCCGGATCCTGGGGCCCGGCGTCCTCACTGTGGGTGTCGTCTGAAGGAGTGTTTCCAGCCATTTCATTAAATTGTCGTGGGCCATCGAATTTTTGACATTTTTTGAAATATAAATTGAAGAAGGCCTAATGATTTTGGACTTCTCTTGGTTTTATGGATTTTGATATAGAAATCGAAAAATCCCGGCACTCCCCATGATTTTGGATTTTGGGGCCTGATGTTCATTGAAATTGAAATATCTCTGATATTCCATACTTTCCCTAAATTGTTTGCTTGTTGTTTATCATATTTAAATTCATACTTAAAATGTTGTATTTTTCATTCTCGACTTGTGAGAAGAATATTCTTTTTATATTTTTATGGCTTTGTCAAACTCCGAGAATTTCGAAAATTCGCAAGAACACGACAGAGAAAGTCCGGCAACGCTCGCGGTGTTAACGTTCCATTTCCAGCATGGAAACGCATGTCAATTGATGCTGCGGACATCAAAGGGCTCGATTCGAATCGCGGCTTCTCCTCCTCGATTGCCTTCCCGCTCTTATTTATTTCGTACTTTATTCATTTTTATTTTGAAATATTTTTTGTGACTTTTACTTGTTTTGCATGTGTGTGTGCGATTGTGCTGCGGAATGCGCTGCGCTATTTCAAGGGAAGCATTTTTATTTTCGCCACATTTTAGTCTTTAGTCGAGATCTCGCGATGATGAAGTAAAAGAAAAGGAGAAGGAAGAGCGAAATGAAGACGAAGCAGACGAGGAGGGGGAAGAAGAGGAAGCAGAAGGGGGGGGGGGGGGGGGCAGAAGAGGAAGAATTCCTCGCCATCGACAATTCGTTTCAATTTTTATGTCTTCGCTCTTCTGTCTCTTTTTTCTTCGCATGTCTTCGACATGTCTGTCTCGCCATTATAGTGGCTGTTACTGTTGTTGTTGTTGTTGTTGTTTTCATTATTTTTGTTGTCATTGTCTTTATTGTTGTCATCATCGTCGTTGTTGTTGTTATGGTATTCCTCGCTTTTGTTGTTGCTGCGCATGCATTTTTTGCCATCGCAGAACAATCGGTGGGATTGAGACGAACGACAGCAACAACAATAATCACAAAAACAACAACAACAAAATATAAGCTCCAACAAGTACAACAACAACGACAAAAATGCCAGACATCGTTTTTCAGCATTTTGTCGATCGTCGCTCGATCGATTGGGCGGAGGAAGCGACTGGAGCGAAAATAAGCCACAATTACAACAACAACAAATTTTAAGGCAGAAAAATAAAAGTAAAAAAAAAGGGAAAAAACTACAAAAAGGAAACACATGCAATTTTCTTAAACAGGCTTCGTTTAGTGCATCAAATTAGGTTGGCAGAAGAGCAACCAAAAATTCAAAAGAAATATTAAATTAAAAGTTTTTAATAGAAATGATAAAATGGGGAAAAATATAAAAATCACAATAATGTTGGAAATTTTCTTTCTGCAAGAAAATGTAGAAATGCTTTGGGGGAAATCATCAGATAAAGTGTTAGAAGGAGTCAAAGTGGAAGGAGGCGTCTCAAATCCCAGTGGGGGGCGTCTTATTTAGCAGAAAATACGGGGGGAAACATTTTTAGCGCGAATTTCGTCGTCGCACGAGACGATGAAAAATCGTTCGACACTCCGTTGGGGGAAAATCCGGTTGGGGTTCGGGAAAATCTCTCGAGGAGGAGACGACGACGTGCCCGGCTTCCCAGATAAAAGGGGGCAACGGTCGAGAAGGGGAGACTTTTTTAGATGGGGAAATTTTCCAGCAGGCTGACAAGGGAGACCATTGGGGTCCCCAGCAGAACATGGGGGAAATTAATGGAGACAATTTTTTTCTGATGAGTTCAACGACTTGGGCAAATACTTCTGTAGCGAAAAGGAAAAATTAGAAATGTGACAAATAAATAAAAGTGTTGCAAATATGAAAAATATTAAAATTCTATAAACACCACCTTCACTTTACAGACATCTTGTTTCTTTAATTTTAACATTTTCAAAAATGCTCAGACAATTTTGGAGTACATGACAATTATTACAATTAATCCTCGAACCATTTCAATCGAACTGGAGAAATGTTTCCGAATATTTCTTTGAAATTCCTGTTCTCCTGTCTGTTCCACCGATTTTCCACAATCCCATGCCTGAATCGAGTGAAAGTCTCCCCCTCTCTCTCGCGCTCCGTCGAAATCCCGCATTGAAATCCACGCGTAAGCTTTTTATGCTCGGACGTCGGGGTTTCCTCAAATCGCGGCGGTTTTTGCAATTAATTAAAACGATCTTTTTGGCCGCATCGACGGCGTTCGGGAAATTTCTCCGCCGCCGCCCCGCAGCTTTCCATTAGGCGACTCTAATGGCCTTCATTTGTTAATTACTCCAACAAAGCGTGGCGGAGAGAGCGAGAGCGAGAGGGAGAGGGAGAGGGAAAATGAGTGATGTGAAATGAGGTAGGGAAGAGACGAGGAGAAGACGAGGAGTGGGGTCGGGGAAAATTTCAGCTAAAAGCGTTCGGCAATTAATTTTCTTTTTCATATTCTAATAAATTTTCTCTCTCTCTCCCTGTACGATCGGCGGCGACGGAGGGGGCGGGGGGATTGGCTAAAATTGTGCCGACTACAATAACAACAACAACAACAACCACTTCTACTTTTGAAAATAACCCCAATTACAACAATAACGATGCCTTCCAGAACTGCAACAAGAAATAATGTGAATGATATAATAATGGAAATAGTAATAAAATCAGATGCAACAACAACAACGTCAACAACAGCAACAACACCGACGCCATCAACAACAAGTACAACAACAACAACTAGTTGACCATGTTGCTGGCTGCATTCTGGTCGATTATAATGTTATGTGAAAAATATTTCTCATTTATTCCCACTGCGCAGATGCAGGTAGCGAGCGAGCTCCACCATTATTTCTGGCCACCCGGCAACCCTCGCCTCGCCACGCCGCCAGCCCCCCTCGGTCGCTCTCGAGCCCCCTCGGCCCCCTCGATCCGCCTCGATCTCCCTCGACCCTCTCTCGAGCCCCTCGACCATCGATCGCCATCGACCGTCGCTCCCTCGGCCAAATGGAGACCTCTCGACTGGTAATGACTCGACCGACCCTCTCACTCTCGCCCTCTCTCTCTCTGCCTCTCCCCCGTCGCTCCCCCTCTCTCCCCACATCTCTGTCTCGCTCTCTCTGTACCTTTGCACCCACCGTCGCGGTCCGAGACCGACGGCGACGCCGACGTCGAGTTGGAGCCGCCAGCAGCAGAAGCAGCGGCCGCAACAAGATCACCAACAACAGCGACAACAACAACAACAACAACAACAACAACGTGAACAACCCCAGCAACAGCTGCTGCCGCGTGGCCGGCGATGCGGGGTCCCTAATGTGTTGCGTTAATTCGCAATTATTTATCTCGAGTTCAAGAAGCTGCAGACGTCGAGAAGTCGGGAGCCGGCGTCGCTGTCGGTTTTCGCATTGTTGTTGCAAATGTTGTTGTTGCTGTTGCTGTTGCGTTGCCGTTTGCGTTGCAGCAGACACTCGTTGACTGCAAATGGTTGTTGCTGTAGGTGAAGTCGCTGCTGCCGTCCTCCAGGGCCCCGGTTGATGCATTGCTGGCTCTGTTGCTGCTGCAGTTGTGCTCGTGTCGTTGTCGTTGTTTGGTCGTTGCCGTAGTCAATTGTTGTTTTTGTCGTTGTCGTTGTCGTTGTCGTTGTCGATAACTATTTAGGTAGAGATCTAGCAATCGTTCTAGAGCGACTTGCTATAAAAAGTTGAAAAAAGTCTGCATCATAAAACTGGAGTCGAAGTTAAATCGGGCTTTAAGTTCTCGTCCTGCAGACCAGATTATTTCCTTCCGATCGGTTTCCTCTTCGCCAGTTCTCCCTACCTACCTCCCTCCCTCTCTCTCTCTGTCGATTTTCTCCTTTTCTAAACCATACATTTTCGACATCTTCTTCCTAATTTTTCCTCTACTGAGGTCCATGAGTTTTTTAAAACCCTCTTCCTAACTGCTTCTTTTCTATTTCCCACTTTTCCCTTCCCACATTTTCGCACACTTTTTTCCACATTTTTTCTGACATTTTTTCTCCTTCTTTTCTATTTCCCACTTTTCTCACCCGCTCCTCATCTGCCTGGGAAGTCGGCGAAATTGTCGTGTAGGGAAAGACATGAGCTCAATTTTCCCGCAATTTGTTTTCCATAAAACTTACACACATTTCTTTCGCAATTCACGTATTTAATTTCTTTCTTTCTGCTGCGCATTGCATGCAAATCGCAGCGTTTACACCGAGAGAAAAACGTGGAAGAAAAATAAATGAAAAAATTTCCCATGCTCAAGTTTTGAAATTAATTTTCGCACAACATGAGAGATCGTTTGTCGCCGTCGACTGCTGTCGTTGCTCATGTTGTTGTCATCGATGGTTGTTTTTGCTGCTGCATTTTGCATATCGTCGGCAACATTGACGAGGACAATCGGCGCCACGCTCATTAGAAAGTCGAGATGCCAACGAGGCGAGCAGCGGAAGCAGACGACGACGACAACGGGGCCGAAGAAGAAGAGGGGGAGGTGGAGGAAGAAAGCGAAGACTCGATGGAGAAGAAGAAGAGCCGAAGATGAAACCGTGTTGGCGATAAGTGGAAAATTGCGAAGATTAAAAGTGAGCAGAAGCGAAAAAAATACACACGAGTCGCGGCGAGTCGCGAGACGAAGAAGTGCAAAAAGTTGGCCACCTTTTTCTTCCTCCTCCCCTCCTCCTCTTCTTCTTCTTGTTCTCTGCTTCTTCTTCTTCTTTTTTGTCATCATCAATGTCATCGTCATCTGGCATCGCCGTCAGCTGCTGTTGCTGCCGTTTCTTCTACTGGTGACATTTTTTGCTTGTGTTTTTTCTCAAATTTATTTTCCTAGTTTTTCGTTATTTATTATTTTGCAGAGAGGATGTTGTTGTTGTGATATTCTGTTGTTGTAATATATTGCTGTTGTTGTTGTTGTAATATCTTGTTGTTGTTATTGCTGTTAGAGCGTTTTGTCGCCGCGTTAAATGGCGGGTTGTCAACGGCAACAGCTCGATGGCTTTCACCGGGCGTTCGGTGTGAGATCATCTCGCATGCATGGAAAAGCAACAACTACCATAACAACAACAACAACAACAACAACAATATACACTTGCAACGGCCGTAACAATAACAATAAATAAATAACATGCCGAAGTTTCGAAGGCATTTTCTATGCCATACATTGCAATTTGCCATTGACAAAAATACAGCAAATGCAACAACAACAACAACAACTTGGAGAAGAAACACAATACCACGATGATTGCAACTACAACAACAATAACAACAAATAGGTGTAAATTTAAAACCTTCTGCCACTTGGATCTCGGTCCCAATTTCGCTCCCGGCTCTAAGTGATCTTTAGTTACCGCGGGTTGTTGTCACCATTGTTGTTGTTGTTGTTGTTGTCAATATAGTGCATGTTGGTTGTTGTTACTGTTCAAATAATTATTGTTGTTGTTGTTAATGTTTTTATTGCTGGGTTTGGCCTGCCGGCCTTTTGTTTTATTGAACTGGTTTAACTCGTCGCTCCTCTTTCACTCTCTCTTTCCTCTACCGCACCCCCCTCTGACCCTCACTCTCTCTCTCTCTCTCTCTCTTTCGCCCTCTCCAGCCTTCTAGTGTTTCCACTTTTTCACTCCACTTTTTTCCCGCTCTCCCTTCGTGCTCGTGAGGCTTCCGCACGAACGAACGACGCCTGGCTTTGGCAACACTTGCCGCCGAGTTCCAAGGAACTGCAATTAACATGCAATTAAACAACAACAATGTCGACGGAAACAACAACAACAACAATGACAGCAATGAGCCGCCATCAGTACAACAACAAGAATGACAACAATTACATGAAGAAATACCCTGAAGAACCCCTCGATCCGGCCCTCGATCAAAAGTCACACTTTTAAGGTTTCCTACCTTTCCATCGTCGCCTCGACCTCATCCTCATATAAATATGTTTTCTCTGCCGTTCTCCCTCCTTCTCTCCCTCTTTCTTACTCTTCCCATTGCCATGTTTTCCCCCCTCTGTCCCACCTTGTCGCTCCACCCGCCCCTCTCTTTCCCGCCATTTCCTTCCCCCGACTGACCCATTTCTCGACACTTTCAACCATTACCGATGGCCAGCACCGAACCCAGCGCCAAGACTCGGACCAAAGCCAAGACCAGGCCAAGACCCGCGCCAGACCCAGCTCCAGATCGAGGCCCCGATCGAGCCAAGTGTTGAAAGATGATCTCGGACTCCGGCGGAAGCGGAGATCGCCATCGATTAAGGCACCAACAACAACCTCGGCAAAACCACCTCAACTTCATTTATGTTTAATTTACAACAACAATAATATCAACAACAACGAAGCGTAGAAAACCCTCTCGCCGGAGGCCGTCTTTGCCGTCTGGAGAACCTAATGGACTGACCTAAGGAAAGCCAAGTTGATTCATGGCCTTTTGAAGAACGTCGTCTTGACGTCCCGACGAGCCCGTGGCGGTTTCTCGACGGCGAAGTGAAATGGCCAAGGGAGGGAGGGGGCGGATCGGAGGGTCTTCGCGAGGCCTGAAAGAACCTGAAACCGTCGGGAAGGAGAAGCCCGTGGTTCTCTCTTTGAAGTCGTCGAGAACCGCGTCGGTCTGTTCGGGAGTCGGGAGTCTTGGTAAGTCTGAGGGAACTTCATGGATCTCTCTTGAGGGCTTCGAGAACTTCTAAACTTTTTTCCCTGGCCTCGAGAACCCCTGAACTCTCCTTTTTGCAGGCCTCGAGAACACGTCGATATTTTTTGGAGCCTGCAAGAGGCTCAAGTTATTTTTGAGGCTGTTGAAAAAGTTACCAGAATCTTCTAGTTAGTTTTGAGAGTCGAGCAAAATTTCAATAATTTTAAGCATTTCTTCAATGTAATTAAATCTTCCGCACGGTTTTTCATGAACCATCGAAGTGATTTCGAAATTTTCGAGCATTTTTATATTGTTGTTTGATGTTGTTGTTGCCGCTGCCCACCTGCCGGTGGCAGGTGGGCAGCGCACTTGCGGAAGCTCGGCTCGGCTCGACTGGGCTCAGTGCAGATCTGTTCAGTTCAAGAGACAATCGCGATTAAATCTGCGAATTTATTTTTGCGAATTTTTTTTTATTACGCCATACGTCGAAAGCTCTCGGTTTAATTAAAAACCTGACGCAGACGGTGCAGGCGTGGGATTTTGGCCAACAAGAGCCTGAGCCTCTGAAACATCAACTAGTACGGCAACAACAACACATCACTCGACAACTCCAACTGCAACTGCAACAATAAAAATGCAACAACTCGCGTGCAACGATTTCCTGTTGCATGAGACAAAAAAAGATGATTTAAAATATGAGGGGAACCAAAAACAAATAAAGAAAAATAGAAAACACAAGAAACCTACATGAACTTGAAGAAGAAGGGAAAAAATGAAAAAACAATCAAGACAAAATCACTGACAATTAACAGAAAAATCCTTGTAAATTCCACGAAAATATTGAGGAGAAAAATCTCGGGAAAACATTCAATTAAAATCAGTTGACATGAAATATTTAATTAAGAAATTGTTAATAATAGTTGTCAACAAAAATATAAGGGTAGTTGAACCAAAAATAGAGTTGTAAAAATATAAGAAAAAACTGTAAAAATAAGAATCATATAAAACACATGCAAATAAATTACAATGAAAACGAAATGAAGGCATTTCATAAGATAATCAAATAATAAAAATATAAATGACAAAAAATACAGAACAACTTAAAATAATTCATACCAAAAACTTTTGTTTCTCATAAAAATTAAATTAAAATTAAATTTTCACCGCGAGTTGATGAAAAATAAACGAAGACATCGTCGTAAAACCCACAGCAAAAACACCGACATCGACATCGGCGTCCGTGAAGTAGGAAACAAATGTTGAAACGCAGAGAAAAAGTGTAGAAAACCGCGAACGCCGAGCGAAAAAAAAGCAAGAGCGGGACAAAAATATCGCAACACTGGAGGGGCGAAAGAGAGCGACGTCATTCGAAGACTTCGATTAGCATCGAGTTTAATGCAAACAAATTAACCTCGCTTCCTCCATGAAACATTTAAACATTTAATTGCCGACGGTGCTCGACTGATGTTGTTTGCGTTGATTCATTTATTATTTATATTTCTGTGTTTTTATATATTTTTGTGTTGTTTTTTATTTTATGTTATTTTGAATGGTTGCTGGGAGAATTTATGAAGATCAACTGCAGATCGACACCGATCATGGTGTACATTTTTATTTATTACACATCTTCTTCTCTCCGCCATGTTTTCGTTGCTCTACAACAAATTGTATATAGTATACTCCGATTCATTGGTGGATCCATGCGATCGCGATCGACACCAGGCGAAGGTTCCTTCGTGTTTCATTTAAATGATTGAGTCATGCTCCGTCCCCGACTTAATTAATTGCATTCCACATCGCACTATTGTGGAGTACGGTTGGCTACTATAGTAGTGTTGTTGCTGGCATAGTGTTGTTGTTGGTGCTGTCAATTGAATTGCCAGTGCCTGTCATTGTGGATATCTTTCCGTTCGATCTGACGTCTGGAGGGACCACGGCGAGATCGTGGATAGTACGCAAAGTGTACTGAGTGAATGTTTCGATTTATTTCCAAAGGAGAAACAAGTAGCAAAATATACTACATTTTTTGTTTGTCTCTCAGGGCGTGAAGATTCGGAATTTTATGGGTTTTTTTTTTTTAATTTATTTTTCCGTGATCCTAAAAAACATTCTCGAAAATGAGGTCAAAAATTATTACGAACCATGATCGATGGAGGTTTTTTTTGTAAGTTTTACGACTCTTTTCGAGTTTTTACGACCGAAAACATTAAAAAAAATCAGCTCTTAAGCGACGGGTTGGCAACCCTCATGTGAGGTCAGCAGAACGATAGTGGGAAATTCTCGCGGCGTGAAAGAGACGGACGGAGAGGAAAGATGAATGAGTCATCAAATGAGAGGGGGGAGGGAGAAAACTGAATTCGGTGATGGATAAATGGCCATTATTACAACAACAACAACAACAACGGCAGCCTTTGTTTTGACTTCGTCTGACGCGGCCGAGAGTCGTAGGAAAAAACAACGATAACAGCAACAACAATGAACGGCAATCAAAACGATCCATAACGAGCGTTAAAAAACATCGTTATTGACGCCTCATCGTCATCGTGGTCGGACGATCGAGCGAACGGACGGATGGACCGAGGTATGGACGGACGGACGGACGGCTGGCGGCCGACGTCCCACGCGCCAACCGAAGAAAGGCGTCGAAGCAGTGGAAGAGGAGGAGGAGGAGGCAGAGATAAAGGCAGTAGCCGAAAACGGCAGAGGCCAACAAATGGAGTCCATTGTGCGAGCGGTTGAGGCAGGTTGGGCCAAAGAGCTCTCGGAGGAGAAAGGAATGGACAGAAAAAAGTAAAAAACTCACTCCAACAACCGGGGAAAATCAAGGGAGCACAACAACAACCCAGTGGTAGACAACAAGAACAAGGGGGAAAAAGAGTATGGAAAGAAAGTAAAAAAGGTCATGGAAAATATCAACCAGAAGAGGGAGGAATAGCACAGCACAAGAGTAAGAGCCAACAACAAGGAAGTCCCGACAACAACAACAACAACAATTACCCCTCAGAATCTGCCGCTGTCAAAGAGGATGGCGAAGAAGAACAAGACAAAGGCAGCACCCTGCGGCGCCAGAGGGCGACATCGACATGGCAGTCGGGCGTCAGGCTGGAGCCGGAGACGGTTTTCAAAGCGTCGCCCTCATTGGATTCAGGTGTGAAACGGCCCTAATGATAGTTTTATGGCCGGTAAATGCCGACGTGGTCGAGATACAAATGCTCTGGTATCTCATGACGTTTTTGTTGTCCCAACTTCTCGAATATCTTTCGGTGTATGGGATTCAAACATGGTCGGACATTTAGGAAAATTTCAAATATTTCAATATTTAAGCTTTATTGAATGTCAAAAACTCAAATTTGCATCTGCATCTGGGAAATATATTAATTTATCTGCATCTCTCAGATGAGGTTTGAGTTCGACATATTTTCCGATAAATTAGAGTTGAAGAAGTCTCGCCGTTTGTTTTCGTTATTTTCCCTTTTTATGTCTGTAGTGGAAATTTATGTCTTCACCACACATTTGCATCTCAATTTTATCTACGCATCCGAGCGAACGGTGTCCAACGGTAACCGAGATACATTTGTATCTCAAGGGGTCGCATAGTTTACATTGTATCCGAACGCCGTGCCGTGAGTTTCTTTCGAGTTGTTTTTGAAAACAAAATAAAACCAACAAAACAACAAATGTGGAGGGAAAAAATCGAAATTATGCAGATCTACGTTGAGCCTACGGACGGACGGACGGACGGACGGAAGGACGGACAGACAGGCCGGAGATGACGGCGACATTTCGAGGGCCCTTCGCGGTTGCATCATTAATAAATCCTAATGAAGTGTTGATTAACACACGACTAATTGATATCTTACGGATACGAAACACACGCCGGATCTCCTTCGCCGTGTTGTTGCTGCTGCGGCTGCTGCTGTTGTCGTTGTTGCCCTAATGCGATTTACGATTTACGGAGGGCCCGACTGGGGACCCCAATAACTCGCCTAATGAGACGCAAGGTCTTCGCGGCCGGCCTCCGCCGCCGACCGCCTTCGATCAATCAAAAGCTGGAGATCGAGAGACCGCGACGTGGTTCTGGGAGAAATCGCCAAGGGGCAAATGGAGTTGTTTTGTTTTGTTTTGTTTTTTTTTTTTTTGAGGGGGGAACAATAACAACAAATTACAAAAACAAATGAAACTACAAACAAAATCTCACACAAAATCAATACAATTAAACAAAAAGCGGAGAAATTCGTTTCAAGACAATAATTAAAAAATAAATCGTTTAATAGTAAGACAAACGCCAGCAAAAACTTATTAATAAAAAGTAATAAATAAAAAATAAAGAAATAATTCTTAAAATTGGCAACAAAAGTCAAGTCGGCAATCAAAACAAATCAAGGCTCGATTATCAAGAGATCGATTATGTAAAATTGGCCGTTAGACATTGTTGGCATTACCACTGTCGTCATCGGCATCATTATCATCATCATCGTCATTGATCTTGATCTCAAGCAAGTTTTTTTTTCTGCTCTTACGCATGCCTTCGACGTCGTGTCATCGCCGCAAGTGGAAGCGAACTGAGTTTCTGCGAAAATTTATCAAATCGAACTTAATTAAATCTCCAGAAACATTAGAAGCTAAATAAACACCAACAAGATACATGGAGAATACATTTTTTTCAATTCATAAAAAGGAAATTCGAAATTTTAAGCACGAATAATGGGATTTTAAAAAATAGGATTTTATACACACAGTTTTCGTTTTGAGCCATCAATTGTAATAAAATCTGCCTGAAAAAAGGTACCCAAAATGTTTAGTCTAAATTTACAAGGGAATTTTTAATTGGACTATAAAAAATTATCGAATAATAAGTTTGTCGCAATTTTTCTCAGTGTCAGAGCCACCAAAACAGCGGCTCCGAATGTCATCGATTTAATTGCTCTCGAGGCATTTTCCTATTTCTATCGACTCGAGCGATCAACTTCTTTGAACTTAATTCTATTTTATTTCATTTCATTCCGTTTTTTTCCTCGTTTCTCAGGCGCCTTTGAAGGTTTCTGAATTTTCGTTGTTGTTGTTGTTGTTGCTGTTGTAGTCGTTGTTGTATTTAATAAATTGCGGTTGCTAATAAATTGTTGCTGTTGATATGCCGTTGTTGTTGCTGATGTCATGGGCTAACTTTAGGCATTAAATGCGGTTATTATGACTGCTATTGTTGTTGTTGTTGGTATTGTGAAGTTTTGTTGTTGTTGTTGTTACTGTTGTTATGGTTAAAAAATTGGGCTTGTTGTTGTGGTCGTCGTGAGTGTTGTTGTTAATGTTGTTGTAACTTATGTTGACAACATCATTAATCACAATCTAATGCCAGAAGCCAGGCGATAAGTGGCTTCGTCTTGTTCTTCTTCAGCGCCTTTGTCTTTTGTCTTTTAACACACGTGGGTTTGTGGTGTTGTTGTTGCTGTCGTAGTTAGTGATTGTAGTGAGTTGTTGTTGTTTTGGACTTGTTGTTACTTTGAGCCCTTCATTTGCCCAAGTCCAAAGCTGTTCAAATCGAATGAAATTAACTTTGATATGGATATAAATCACGGCGCGACCGGCACGACATGAAAAGCTCTATTAGAAGAGCTGTAAACCAGTTCGATATCGCTGTCTCGCTCGCACTCTCCCTCTCCCTCTCTCGTTCGCCAGTTGTTGTCTGGCCCCTGACAGCTCAAGAACTCACGCTCGATGGGAGCTTGGCACTGATTGGCAGCTCCAGGAAGGCGCTCAGAAGCCTCGCGATGTCTCTGGAACCTCGGACTGTTTTCTAGAAGACCCAGTTCGAACTGTTTTCCACCCCCTCCCCCTCTCCACCGCCCCTCGACCTTCCCCACATCACTTTCGCCCCGTGATTTTTTATTTTCCTCCCCCTTGACCCACTTCCCGGTCGCTCTTTGCGGAACTCTTCAAATGACATCGCTGGCGCCTCGTCATTTGACTCTCGTCTCGTCGTCGAATGGCATTGTCAGCGTTGCCAACGACGGCGATTCACTTCACGTACTCCAGGTGGCGGCGTCAATGGCGTCAGCGACGACGTCGCGTCGCTGATCGCCAAGTGACGATTGTTGCCAACGACAAGTGACGAATATCGTGGCGAAGGTTGATGGGCGATTGCCTTCAATGAGCGAGTGAGGGAAAGAAAGAGAGAGAGAGAGAGGGGGGGGGGGGGGAATGAATGAATGCGGGAATGACTCAGACGCCAGCAGACTTCGCGCCACCTGACGAAGGCGACGACAAGCAGGGCGTCGCGCCTAGCGAAGCCTCAACGTCGACAATGCGACGACTCCGTTGGCGACACCGTTGGCGACACCGTTGACGACAGCGTGGACGACGTCGTTGGCGACAGCGTTGGCGACACCGTTGACGACTCAATCAACCGACCGCAGAAAGATCAAATTGAACATGAAGAGAGCGCGAAGAGAGGCGAAGTCGCAGTCTTGCGGGAGAGCGGTGGAGAGAGAGCGAGGGGAAGGATCCACGCGGAGAAAGAGCGACAGAGAGCGAAGGTGGTTGGGCCGGCAGGAGGGAGTGCGAGAGAGAGGGAAGATCGGTGATAATTTACCTGTCACCGCGGAATTTACGGCTTTGTTCTATTTATACTTGTTGTTGTTGCTGTACTCGTTGTGCTCGTTGTTGCTGTTGTTGTTGTGGTTGAACTCGTTGTTGTTTTTTTACTCGTTGTTGTTGTTGCACTAGTTGTCGTTATTGTGGCCAATAGCTGTGTTTTTTCCCGCTATCTTTGTTGCTATTTTTTACTGTCGTTTCCGTCAAGCGCCGCCGCTGTCGCCATCGCCGAGTCATAATCGGATTTCGTCATCGTCACGTTTTACAAATATTTGCGAAATTTCGTTAGAATCCCCCATCAGAAGGCGTGGCAGATGCCGGCGACGACGGGCCGGGACGACCCGAACCCGAACCCGAACCCGTCCCGGTCCCGGTCACGGTCGCGGATCTGGCCGAACTCGTGGCTCGTGGAACCGTAAAACGAGCCCATGATTATTTCCCCAGAAATTCTTGAATATTTATCTAAACAAAGGAAAAAACAATTAACGAAAATACAGGAAAAACTGACTGCAAATGGGAGAAATTAAAATAAAATAGAATAGAAAAAAATTAATATTAAAATCTAATAACAAAAAAAAAACAATAAAACCAATTAAAAATTAAAAAAATAAAAGAAAGATTCCAACAATATAAAATATTAAAAATAACAAAGATCGATCGAAAAAGAATAACTAAAAATAAATCAAAATCAGGCAAAACAATGACGAAAACTAAAATATAACAATAAAATAAAATAAAACAATAATGAAAAATTAAAATAAAAACAATACAATAAAGACTAAAAGCAATGAAAAGAAAACCAAAACAGAGAAATTAAAAAAAAAAACTGAAACAATAAAACCATGAATTGTTTCCACGAAACAATAAATGGTAAAAAAATCAAGGAAAATCCAGGAGAAAAACGAGAGAACGAGACGGCAATGGGAAAGGGTGACCGACCGAGTGGAGAGGGAGCGAGAAAGTGGGAGAGAGAGAGAGAAATTTTTCAGCGGAAAATTTCCCGCTTATTTCACTGTTTCATTTGCCCATGTCGGCGGCTGCTCTGCACTTGGCTGCACGTCGCCAAGGGAGAGGGAAAGAGAGGGGCGGAGAGAGAGAGAGGAAGGGGAGGGCAGGCGATTCGCAGGAGGTCAGCGAGAAAACTTCGACGGCGCCGTCAACTCCAACCGTTGACTCCAATAACGTTTACGACTTCGACTCGGGCCTTGGCTCCGTCTCTGCCTCCGACTCCATGTGATTATGGCTTGGACACGAAGCCGTTACTTTTCCGCCTCCTTCAGCCTGATTCCTCTGGCTCCGACTTCGATTGTGACGCTGACTCCGACTCCGGCTGCGACTCCGGCTGCGACTCCTGCTTTGACTCCGATTCCGACTCTGACTCTGACTCGACCCCGGCCCCGACTGCGGCTTCAACTCTTCAACCCTCGGCCGAATCGGTGTTCGTCATCTCGAGTTCGTCACCGCGGACTTCAATGAGGCGAACCGCGTGTCCCTTGTGGGAGGCGGGTCCTCTTTTCGAACTTCTTCAACCTCCTGGCGGCTCCCTTGCCTTCGACCTCCTTCGCTCGAGCCTCTCCAACGCCAGCCGCCTCCTCTTCAAGCTCTTCAGGCCGCTTCCTCTCTCCTCCACCTTCAGCCTTGTCCCAGACTCTTCTCCCACCTACTTCGCCACTCGTCTTCGCCCCGTTCCTCCCCTCTTCTCCTCTCCTCTCCTCTCCTCGGTCTTTTCTGCTTCGCCTTCGCGAAACGAGTCCATCAGACGCGATCTCACGAATTTGAATTTTTCCCTCGCCTTCGCCATAAAATTTACGAGTTCGCCGCGACCCACCTCCTTCGCCTTCTCCTGCCTCTTCTTCGCCTTCTTCTCCTCACTCTTCCTTCGCCTTTATTCTACCTAAAACTCTTTCGCTCGCCCTCCCTGTCACTCGCGGCTTCTGGTCGGTCTGGTCGCTTCGAGTACGCAAGGCGCATAAATTACGAGGTTGCCACTCTTTTACGTCCACCAACACAACACCACCCCCTCCCCTCGTCACCCCTTTCCCCACTCCCCTCCCCTCTCCCCTGCCTCGTAGTTTCTTCTTCCTTTGTTTTGGTCTTTTTCCGCCATCGTCGAAAACAGAAATAATGATAAATTGTGGAAATGAAATGTTGTTTGATATTTGTGGTTGTTGTCGCTGTCCTTGGTGTTGCTGTTACTCTTATTGTTATTGTTGTTGTTTCTGTTGTTGTAAAGATTAAAAACTTAAACTGCGATTTAATTTATGGCCAAAACGAAGGCAGAGCTTTCGAAAAGCTGGCCCGAAAAAAGTCCCGGCGACTTGACCTGAACCTGGTTTTCTTCCACCTCGCTGGACAGATTCACGACTTTCCAGCCCACGTTTCCTGCCTCCATCTCCCTCCTTCCTTTAATCCTTTCCCTCATTCTCTCCTTCGTCTGATCGTGGATTTCGAAAACGGTTTTCGGCCAAGAGTCAGCGGGCGCTTGGCCCTAATCGTGGTCGACACTTTTCCATGCGAGTGGACCCGGGCCTTAAATTGAACTCGACTTAAACGAGTATGTCTTTAATTTAAAAAGTATATAAAGCCAGAAAAAAATAAAAAAGTAAAATGATAAATAATTAAAATAAAATTAGAAAATAAATTAAGAAAATATAATGAGGAAATTATGAATAAAAAATGACAAAAAATGAGTATAAAAATAGAACAAAAAATATGAAACATTCTATTAGTATATGAAAATAAATATATTAAAATATAATATGAAAAAAATATCAAAAAATATTATAAAAATAGCATAAAAAAATATGAAAAAGATATATTAAAGTAAACAATAAAATAAACTATACAAAATATTTCTAAAATTCTGAAAAATTCAAGAGTTCAACTCGAAAGGAAAACAAGAAAAATATTAAATAAAAACGAATAAAAAAAATAAAATAAAAAAAAAATAAATAAAAAAATATAAAACACACCGTTAAAAAAATGGAAAACAAATCAAAAAAATAAACATTTTGTTATTAAGCGAAAAAAATGGAACATGTTGAAGATATAAAATCGAAAGTCAAGCGATTCCCAAGAAAAGAGATAGGAAGCTGCCAAAAAATCACAAGACAGCGACAGATGGCGAACATATTGGGACATGATTTTTTTATTTATTGACCTATATATGGGACTTTTATTCTTCAAGTTTTTGTTTTAATTTTTATTTTTTAGTATTTTTGATGTATTTTTTTTTTGTAGTATTCTGTTGGCATTTTGATTTTATTGTTGTGACGTTTTTGGTGTTTTTCGCAGCTACTTTTGTTTTCAACGCGACTAAAATCGCCCAATCATTAATTGTTGTTGTTGCGCCACTTGAATTTGAATTTGAAAAGCCAAAAGCAACAACAGCAACAGACAAAGCAAAAATAACAAAACAAGTCGAAAAATGTGTCAGCGACGACGGCCGGAAACGCGCGACGCGCTCACGCAACGCCCGGATCGAGCGATCGGGCGATCACGCGAAATAAATCGGCGACGCAGCTTCCGGCCGCTCTCGAGCGTTGCCAGATGTGCGCGACGCTTTTGGCACCGGCGGCCCACATGCGTCGAACAACAACAACAATAGGCTGTTGACCGCAGTTGGCGACGTGTTTTGACCAAAAACGTAAATTCAGACCAAATTCAAGCGAGTGTTCGAAGACCGCGACTTTATTTAATTTATGATTTTATTTATTATATTATGTTTCTATCAATTGGGTCGCTTTTTGTTTTTTTTATTTTTTCTATTTTCTACATTTTTCTCTTTTCAATGTTTTTTAATGAATTATTTCTGTTTGTTTTTCGACTTCGTTTTATTCAAGTTTTTGTTGTTATTATTTTTAAAATTTGATTTAATTTATATTTTTATATATATATTTCAAGTTCCAAGTACTTTTTATTTCATTACCTTGGTAATCAATTAGGTCGATTTTTTAACACTTTTTTGTGTAATGAAATAATATAATAATATTTATAATAATATTTCGATGTTATCTTTTGCTTAATTGATTTGGATTTTCTTTATTTTTTCATTTTTGTGGATTTTGTATAACTTTATCTGAGGTTATCTCGCTAAATGCGTTTTTAATTTCGTCGCCATCCGCCGCTGCAGCCGCCAACGCAGCCCACGCGCCGGCGCGGCGTCGCCTTCGCTGTCGACTGCAGTCGTTCATTCATAGATTTTCCGTTCATTCAGTCCGTCACTCACTCGTTCCCTCCCTCTCTTACTCACTCGTCACTAGCTCACTGGGTCGTTCGTAGAATTTTGACAAATGCATTCGCTCGTTGGTTGCCAAAAGACAGCAACAACAAATACTACTGCCGCAACAACAACGAGAACCACAACAACAACAACGAGTAATATAAGTCACCACAGCTGTTGTCACCAAATGAGTGTCAGCCGGCGGCCGAGCGTCCGGGCCGTGTGTCATGCGGGACGTTGGCGTCGCCGCTGCCGCCGCCGCTCGCAGAAGGCCGGCAACCGTCGGCGCTCCGAGAAGGTTGCCAGCCATCGTCAAACCATCGTCGACCCATTGACAACCGACGCCAGTCACCATTGCGAACAGTCTTCGGTCGATTGGCAACCATCGCCGGTCGCCATTTGTTACCATCAGCATTTGTAACCGTGGTCCAAGCGAGGAGGCGGCCGTTGACTTTATTTGGCTCTAACCAGCCGTCCATTAGCGCCGAGTGGTCAGCGAGGGGGAGGCGTTGGAAGAAGAGGCGATGATGAGAAGGCGATGCTGAAGAAGGCCCTGGTGGAGGCGACTCGTGGGAGCAGCGCCGATGGTGGGCAGATGCCGGCGACCTCTGGTCTGCAGCCGAGAAGAAAACTCTTCGCCAGCACTTCTGGGTCCACTGATGTCACCAGGTGGCTCGTCATCGATGTCATCTTCGTCGAATAATCATCATCGACATCTTCGTCATTCTCTCATCATCTTCATCGCTTGAGTCACCTCGGGAATTGCGAAGCCTTGTGCAAGCTTTCACCATTCACCGAACGCATAAATTAATTATTTTTTCCTTCACACCGAATGAAATCGCAATTTCGGATTTCGCAATCATTGGCAACACTTGCACACGCCCACTTCGGGCAGCCTCCGACCTCCAACCCACGCGGCCATGACTCACAGTGGTGGCCCCAACGGCTTCGATGACCACCTTCACCGATCTCAGGCCGAGATCGTGTGGGGTGCCTCTAATTCGATTATGATGAGAGGTCGATGACGAAGTAAATGCATGAGAAGGCTTTGAACAGAGTCAAGTCGATTGAAGCGAAATTAACAGGAAAGGAAAAAGTATAAAAGGGAAAAAGTAAAGTTCAAAAAAATAAAAAATAATCCAAATAACAAAAAGCCAAATAATGCAGAAATGAGAAGTATAAAAAGAAAAGGCGAAGAAAAAGTCAATAAATAAATTCAAGACACTCGTGTATAAACAAATCAAAACATATGCGAACAAGTGAAGGAAAACAAATTTGAGTAGCAAATAAAAATAAAATAAAATAAAAATAATTGGAAGTGATCAATAAAGTCCCAATAATAGAAATGTACAAACAAAACAATCTAATTAAAATGTAAGAAGAAATAAAAAGAATTATTAAAAAAGTGCGGAATAACATCAAATAATTGAAGTGAAATAAAAGATATGAACGAAGAAACTAAAAATCATATATTTGAACAAATTAAGTCAAGATAAAGAATTGAGGCGAGAAATCAAAGTAAATAAATTGAACGAATAGCAATCAAAGTAAATGAATTGTACAAATAAATTTAAAAACAATTTAATGAAAAGCAAAACAAAGGCAATATAATAAATAATAAGAAATAAATTTGAGCAAATCAATCGTTCAATATGAAATAATTGCTCACGAAATTATGCGAATATCAAAGACACAAAATTGCTTGCCCAAGAGCCATCATCGTCCCTGTCTCCCTCTCTTTCCCCCAATCTTTCTCCTCCTCTACTCCTCCCTCTCTGTCTCTTCCTGCCCTCGGCCGCGGCGTGGGGCAGCCGGGGGCGTGAGCGGGTGTCGAGAGTCGCCGAAGCCGCAGCAGCAGCCGCGCCGACTGGCGCAATCATAATTTGTAGACAATTAATTAGGCTTCAACGAACCTTCGCGGCCGTGGGAGGCGGCGTCGAACAAGTGTTTGAAAATTCCGGCTACCGAGGACACGAAATGTTGCGACATGGCCTTTTCATCATACCACATTTGTTGTATCGATTCTGCATGAACAATTTATGGGATATATTTTTTTTTTCCATTACTGTTTATTACTATCAATGCCCGAAGTTTTTCTCCTTTGTTTGATTTTTGGGATTTTTTATTTTTATTTTTTTGTCTTTTGTGGAATTTTTATTCCTTATTTTATTGCCTAAATTGGTTTAAGTTTCTGCGGTTGAAAAAGTCATTAAAAAGAAACTCGAGAAATCACTCAAACTGTTTGCTTCGAAGCCTGACCTTCCACCGAAGCCTTTGGCTCACCTACAACAACAGCAACAACAAGAACTATGCCAAAGCCATCCGACGGCAGCAGCAACAACAACAGTGGAGAGGGGCCAAAATGGCGACCGCTCTGTGTCAAGTGCGGTTTCGTGTCGTGTGTCATGTTGGCTGTCAAAACAGAGTCGTTCTCGCCGGAACCCTAGGACAACAACAACAACAACAAGAACAACACTAACAATGGCAATAACGGTAACCCTCAAAATGACAAGAACAACCACATTGGCACAGCCCAGCAACAACAACAATGCAAGAGATATCAAAATAATGACGGAAAACAACAACAACAACAACAACAACAACAAAACGCACCAACAACCACATTATGAAAATCCATTAAATCCGAGATTCGCTCGCAAACACCAACCGTGCGTTCGATTGCAGGTGTGTGTGTGTGTGTGTGTGTGTGTGTAAATGTATCTCATAAATACCTCTGCGTCTCGTTGCTATTTGTAAGTCAAATAAATTAGTTTTAATTGCAAAGATAAACACGATCGCCCTGGCGTTAGATACATTTTCAGATACGCGAATGAATGGAGTCAACAACTGCTATTGCTGTTGCTGTTGTTGTTGTTGTTGTTGGTTACCCCCCCCCCCCCCTTCCTCACTCTGTTCGCCGGCGTCGCGAAAACCGACTCCCTGGAGCTGCGGCCAGAAACGGCTTCGCATAACTCGACGGCCGCCTGGAACGCCCGGTCAGTATTGTATCTGCCAGATACACGGTAGCGCAATCGGAGGCCCGAAAATGCGAAATATTTGCCCATAGACGTAAGAAGATACATTTGGCATAATGATGACGGCTACCTGGGAGTATCCAGCAGATATTTTTGTTTGTTTTCAATTGAATTATTTTGTTGACGGTGCCAAAAGATAGAAGATACATTTGCACTCCCTGGAGCTTCCGTTTGTCGTTGAGTTAATGAATTGAAGAGCACGAGCAATTCACAATGTATCCGTGAGATACTCGCTGAGATCCATCCGCTGTTCAACAAGCCGTGAAGTGATTACCGCACTACTGTATCCAGATACAGCCGCACGCAGCCGTCTGTCAGCAAATGAATTTTCTTACAACGGCAACAAAATTAAAAAACAAAAAAGAACCGTCAAGCGGTAAACCGTTGGCACATCCAACAGATACAAATGCAGCGCGCCCGATGCTGATGAAGCGTGAACCGGCGAGTGTGCGCGTGTGCGTGTGCGTGCGCAGTTCTTAAGCTGCATCTTTCAGATACAATTGTATCTGCCCGAAAGATGTGCCCCCAACAGGGAGACAGCGCTTTTTAATTAACGATCCATGAGATACGCGGCGGACGGCGCTGAAAAAAACTCAAAAAATCGGAAAAAAATCGAAAAAAATCCGACAAAAATAAAAGAAAACCTTCAATAAAAGAACACGGCGAGAAATAAATACGGGAAAAGAGTAGGGAAAGAATCGTGGCGCCTCGCGATACGAAATCGCGTCCACGCGTCTCGAAATGCGTCACGTCTCGTCGCGTCAACAACAACAACAGTAACAGCTACAATGATTTTTATATCGCGTTCTTCAACAACAACAACAGCAAGACAACAACAGCATTACATTTACACGACTAATGGTCGCCGCCACATCCATCGGATACGACACGCTGGGCTGAGCCGACGAGCCGCAGATTGATTCTGAGATTTGCGATACAACAGAGTCAACAACAGCAAGAACATCATCGAGATAGCCCGAGCGGACCCGTCAAAGCCTTATCAAAGAACACGCAAAAACTCATCAAAAACACGAAATTGAAAAAATATCATGACACGAAAAAAAATTGGGGGAAAAAATATTGAGAAGAACACGAAATAAAAACAAAGCAAGACAAGAAAAAACAAACACATAAACTCGGCGAAAATGTCGAAAAAGAACGCGAAAATTAAACAGCATGAAAATCAGAAAATAAATATCAAAAGAGATTTGAGATTTCAAGAGAAAACAAATAAATCAAACATGAGACAAATAAATCAGAAATGTTTACCAAAAAAAATTAAATTCCAAATACAAAAATACAAAGTAACTAAAAAAATAATCATAAACTAAATGTTCCAAACAAGTAGGTACAATAAGTAAAATCTTGAAATTCAAAATTCCAGCACATAACACAAAAAATCATCCCAAGCTTAATAGACGGAAAAAGAATCCTAAAATGTATAGAACAAATTAAAACAAAAATAAATACAAAACATAGTAACAACATAGTAGTAAAAATGAAATCACAAAAGACAAAAAAATGAAATCGCCAAAAATAAAAACAAAAAAACAGAAGATAAATGAAATCAACGAAAATCAGATAGAAAAAAGTAAATGAAATCATCGAAAATTGAAATGCAAAAATCCGCCAGACGAGGAGGAAAAAAATTGGCGACCCAAAAATAAACCAACAACAACAACAACAAAAGCAAAAACACTGACAGCCGACAGGCCCCAGAGGGTTTCGCGTCGAGGAAGCGTCCGCAGAAAATTAAACAGTTTTTTTGAACCTTTTTATTCAATTTTTAATTTAGAGGTTTTTATCTGCCACTTATTCCGAAATTCTGTCTAAATTGTTTTTCCCTCGAATCCCAGACAGTTCGACTCCTGCTCTTTCGACGTGATTTTGGAACCCGGTTCCTGTACCTAATTTTTGGTTTTATCTGTGTTTGGTCTGTTTGCAATGAGGCAATGCAAGCAGATAAAAAGATACATTAACCTTCAATTTCCCTTCGTGCTTATTGTTGTCATACAGTTTTCGTTGTTAGACAGACACGGCTGTTTGCTGTTGTTGTATTTGCGTCTCATTCTCGTCCACGTTACGCAAACGAACGCTGTAAAGAGATAAAAGTTTGACAGCGACTTGTCGCTGATAATGAACACGGCGAGGGGCGAGAAAGGGATAGAGAGAGAGAGCGAGTGAGAGAGAATGAGAAGAAGCGACATTGTCGGACTTCAAGGGGAGCCACAGACGGACGGACGGACGGACGGACGGGGGAACAAAAAGACCATCGCGAGACGCACAGTAGGACAAATAGACAGACCCAGACACCGACAGACAAACAGGAAGAGCGACAGACGGACAAGGAAGGGAAAGAGAAAGAGGAGAGGAAACCGAGGCGCACAGGGAGACCCTGGCAATTAATGGGGGAAGGAGGACAAACAGTCGGACAGACCGTCGGAGGAGCGACGGACAGACCGACAGAGCGACGGACTGATGGACGACAGACAGACGGACTGATGGACGGACAGTCGAACCACCAGTCGGACACACTGACCCTAATGTGGACGAGCCGCAGACCCTGAAATACAATATCTCCAAACCTTGACTTCAGCTTCGTACGCCAGACTCGCAATTGAGACATTTTACTTATTTTATTTCTATTTGCTGTCCGCATTATCTAGTGTTCGCCATTTTGTATTAGTTTTGTTGAATATTTGCTTTTGTTTTTAGCTCTTATTTAATATTTAATTTTGTTGTTAACTTGTACACAATCTCATATTTTCATTTACTTGTGTGGTTTATAATTTTAACTTATTTTTTCCACTTATTTTTCACTACTTTTATTTTTTATGATTTTTAATTTAGTCTTTAAATCAATTTTATTTTGTGGTCATTTTGATTTTTAAAATTTTTATAAATATTTCTGTAATCAAACTCAGCGTGAAGTCTTAAGTCCTAGCTTAAATATGTAAATAAGTGTATTTGAGTTAAGCTTTTGTCTCTTGGCTTTCATCATGTCATTCATGACATTTTAGCACCCATTGAATAATAGGAGAAAATAAGAAAACAAAACATTTACTTGTTCAATTTAAATGTTTTCCCCTTTTGTAAATTGCTTTTGTTCTACGAAGATGTTGTTTATGGTTCTGTTTGGTTTATAGTTATAGTTCTGTTCGTTTAGGATTTTTTGTCATTGTTGACTATTTCTTCTAGTATAGTTCTTTTAATTGTTTGTGCTTAGCCTTTTTGTTTATTTAGTTTTCATGGTTATCGTTTATTTAATTTATTTGCGTGGCTTGTTTTTGTTTGGTCTTTTTTATTTATATTTTATTTCGTTTGTTCTTGTTGTCATTGTATTTTTTTACTAAAGTGAACGAGTGTTTTTCATTGGCTTTTTACTTAATTTCAGGGTGCTTTTTAGTATTCCTTTATTTTCACAGTGTTTTTACGTTGCTTTCTTATCTCCTTGTTTTGTTTTCTTGTTGTCGTTGTTTTTAGTCTTGTCTTTGTCTTGATTTATTTGACTTCCATTGTTGTTTTAATTGTTTCGGAGCGACCCCGTGTGCCGGCCAACAGTAGTTCCTGGGGCTTAGGTCTTTATGGCCTCGTTCTTGAACCCCGCCGTCTTCTTCTAGTTCCTCACGGTCTTCTTCTTCTCATCCCCGTTGTCTTCTTCTCCTACGTCCTACCCCGTTCCTCCCCCTCTCTCCCTCGGCCTGCCCTCTCTTATCAAGTGCTTCGTCTCCTCGAGATCTTCGTCGGATTCCTTCATTATTTTTAATAGTTTTTGTTATTGTTGTTAATGTGTGTGATTTTGTTGTTGTTGTTATAGTTGCTATTGTTCTTGTTGCGGTTGTCAAAATGAGGGGCAGTATTTGTAGTTGTTGTTGTTGTTGTTGCTGCTGCTGCGTCTAAACCAACAACGAGTAGCCGGGTCTGAACCCAAAATTCGATGCGCTTCCAGGAACCCCAAAATCGAGAGACGTCTATTGTTTGGTGGTTGTTCTTGTTTTTGTTGTTGTTGTTGTACTTCGATTTTAGCTTTGGTTTTTTTCTCTCTCCCCTTTGTTGTACAACAATAAATTTGATATCCATGAAGCGAACAGAATGAAGTGGGAAGAGAAGAACAAGCAGAAGTTCAGTCGATGAAGTGAAAGGAATTCACGGAAGGCTACAAAAATCGCTTGATGAAGGTCTATTTTTATAAGAATCCACTCAATTCCATTGCCACTGATGATCATTAGTGTTTTTTGATATAAAAATATTATAAAACAACCTTTAAACAAAACCCTTTATCTGTATTAAAAGCCTTTAATGCGACACAGAAACCCATTAACAGCACTCAAAGGCCCTTAAGGACAAATTAAAGCATTTCATGAAGTTTATTTATGTAGCTGGCGACTGAGAAAACTGCGAAACATCCTTGTCATTGATTAAACACACCTCTTCGGACATTAAACACATCTTCTCGAACTTTAAACACACCCTTTTGATCATTTGAAAACGCTTTCGACATTCGAAAAATGCCTCGAACATGAAAAATTTCCTCGCGAACATTAATAAAAGCCTCGGTGTAGGAAGAGAAAGTGGGACAGAGAGAGAAATAGTGGTGGAGCGATATGAAGGGAGAAAGAGAGGGCGGCATTTTTGAAAAATGAATCCAAATCCATTCGAGCATTAATAAAAACCTCTCGTCGCATCAATAAAACTTGGAAACTTTTATTATTTCTTATCTCTCTGTTCCTCTTCCTCCTTTTCCTCTTCGCCTGCTTCCTCTTCCTCGAATTTAATTTCGACACCTCGAAATTCGGGACTTTGGCGAAGACCGAAGGATAATAAATATAATAAAGGGAAGCAGGGAAGGACTGCGAGGCGGAGAGAGAAAGTCTGAGTGTTGAAGGGAGTTGGCGGAGACGGGGGCATGAGGAGGGGGGGCGAAGGCGGGCCCGACCGATGGGCGTCGACAGCGATCGTTATTTCGTGACGACGAGACAAATTCGTGCGTCGAGATCGCGATCGATGGCGATCGTTCGAAATTTGCTTGATAAACAGCAACAACAACAACAGCAACAACAACAGCTATAAATTAATGGCAACACCCAATAATTTACAACAACAATAAGTAAATTGCCCCACCAACACATTAACAACAAGCATAACAAAGTTTTAACAAGAACACAAACAAAGGTCAGGAGAAAATATAACAACAACAAGAACAACAACAATATCGGTTTCCAACCACACGCGTTTAAATTTGCAACAACAATGGGAGTACCGATTTACAACAACAACAACAACAACGCAAACATATACAACAACAACCATTAAACATTTTTATAACAATCAACAATTGCAGTTTACAAAAACAATTTGAGAAATTCATACCAAGGGAAGATGCAGCAGCAACAACAGAAACAAAAACAACGACTAAGACCTAAATATCTATAGACAACAACAAGAAGAATGATATGCAACACCAACAACAACAACAGCAGCAGGGACGATGTGCAGCTGCAATAAAAACGATATGCACAACCACAACAACAACAATGGCGACATTGTGCAACAACAACGACAACATTGTTGCCAACGCATCGCAGACACCCGATTTTCTTCTTCTTCCTCTTATTGCTCTCCTGCGTCTCCGCCTCCTCAGGTTCTTCTTCTTCTTCTGCTCATGAATCTCCTCCCCGTTTCTCATTTCTTCGGCACATTATTTCAGCTCTTCCTCTTCTTCCTTCCTTCTGGTCCACCTCCTGCTCTTGTTCTTCTCCCCACGTCTCTTGAATGTCTTTTTGTTTTTCGTCCAGCGAGAGATGAGCGAAAAAAATCAAATTCAATTTCATTGCATCGCTTCGTGTTGCCAACCACTCGATGATCGAACATTGATAAGTTTATTTTTTTTATTACATTTTTCATTTATGCTTCTTGGATTTATTCCTATTCCTCCGTTTATGCTTCTTCATGTTTACACGTTTTTTTTTTGTTTTGTACGGTGTTCTTCTTCTTTTTCCCACCACTACGTCGCCGAGCCGTTGCCGAGCGGTCTTCGTTTATTTTCGTTAAACGTTTATTTAGACTTCGGTTGCTGCAACGACGTCGTCGACGTGGCCGTCGTCGTCGTCTACGGCTGCGCATACGATTCGTGTTTGCGATGCGTCGGCAGACGGTCGAGAAAGTAGGAAGAAGAAGAGATGGTGGAGATGTGTGAAGACGACTAGGGAGAAGGAGCTGGGCGCGGAAGACCTGATCAGGCGATGGGAGTGAGAGGAGAGCAGCAGCTGTTCTGACAAGGCGGCGACTGAGGAAGAACCAGGACGAGGTGTGGCGATGAGGAGAGAGCTGGGCACGAGGGAGAGAAGAGGACGGCAGCTTGTAGCAGGATTATAGCTCCAAGGCGACAGCGAGAGGGGGGAGAAGACAGCTGTAGTGGGAGGATAATTTCATAGGCGTAATCACAGTCATAATTTGCCGTCAACATCACTCTTAGGAACATGGACTGGAGGCTGGGATGGACAGATGGCTGCAGACTTCATTCAGTATTTTCTATATATTTCCATTTTAAATTTCTTTCTTTGAACATTTTTCCCCTTCCTTTCCAACGCCCAGCTCATTTGCTTTCCACTTTTCTTCTCCCTTTGTCATGTTTTCTGGATCCCCTCAGCCTCTTTCTCTTCTCCTCTCTCGCTCTCCCTCTCCGTCGCCCCCTTCCCAGGCTCCTTTGGTCAGAAACATTCGCTGGCCGAAGTCAATAAAGCATCTTTCTATCTCTCTCTTGAAATCTTTATGCATAAATCAAAGTTTAACCCAACAAAAAGTGCAACAAAAACCACACTGACAACAACAACACCATTGAAAAAAGACAACAATCGACAGCAACAACAACATGAAAATCATGCTTTGCTGCATCATATATTTTTCTGTCTCCTTCTCTCTGCCTCTCCTTCTGTCCATCTGTCTTCTCTGTGAAATTTATTGACTTGGATATAACAAAAACAACAACAATAACAACAACAACAACGACCGACACGAGAACAGCAAACATTATATATGTATATAATTTTTAAACGGAGAGTCGAAAAAAATGCATCATATCAAATTTGGTTGTTTGTTGTTATTGTTATTGTTGTTGTTGTTGTAGTTTTGATTTCTCGAAAATTTTGGCCAGTTTTCGTGGAAGAGCTACAACAACAACAACAACAAAATTAATAATATCAACAACAGCACCAATAAAAATAAAAGATCATGCTAAGAACGAGAATGAGCACGACAGCAACAACAACAACAACAACAACAGTTGAGTCGATTCTTGCGGTCATGCATGATGGAAGACCATTCTTCTTCTTCTTCCGAGCTTCCTCCACTCCTTGGTCGTTCTTCTTCTTCATCTTCTCCTTCGACATCATCCAACTCCCTTGTTCTTCTTCTGGCCCTGTCACTCATCTGCTTCCTCTTCCTCTTATTTTGTCGCTCTCGTGTCGTTGCCCAATTTGGCTTAAATGCATTAAGAAGCATTAAAACAACAACAACAACAACGATAACAAAAATGACAATAATAAAAATTAAAACACAGAAACTGCAAACAACAAAAAGTTCAGCTACAACGGTACAAATTCAAAAACGCAATAAAAACATCAGCAACAAAAACAACTTAACGAAATAAATTGCAACAACAACTGCAAAAGCAACATTTGCAAACACGGTGAAAACACAAAACATCAACAACAACAAGAACGACGTTTTTAAGGTTTTCGCTCAAGCGTCGTTTTCCGGTTTCCATGGCCGTCGATAACGGTTCTGCATTGTCGATAAAGCAGTTCTTGCATACAAAGAGGTTTGCACGGTTTTAACTATTGTTGTTTTGGTGTTTCTGCCATTGCCTTTGTTATTGTTTCGGTTTTCGCTCTTGTTAGGGTTTTTATTATATTTCTTTTTGTCTTTTTTTATTGTTATTTTTTGCTCTACAAAACACCGTTGTTGTTGAATTTTTATCATGAAATTACTGGGAAAACCCATTTTCAATGACCGAAAAACCGAACTACAAATTTACCCACGTTGCCACCTGCTACGTTATATATATATTTTTTGTTTTTTTCCAACCCTGCATTTAAATGTCACCCAATGTGAGTGCTCACCGTTATTACAACAATAACACCTACACCTGCAAATATTATAAGAGGAACAACAGCAGTTACAATAACACAAAACAAAAACAATGTAACAAAAACAAACCAAGGCAGACCAAGAATAACAGCAAAAAGCAACATCATGATTTACAACTATTTTGCCACAAAAGTGAAGGGAAACGTGAAGGATCTGGCATTTCAGGCTTCGTCTTTGGCGCAAATGTCACTTCACACCCTCGCCCTTCGTCGTCCCCTCCTCGACCACGTTCTTCGCGCACGAATGTCGTTACCTCTTCGACACTTCTCGTTCCTTCTCTTTCCCCCCTTGGTCGACCCTTTCGTCTATGGCAGTCGTCGTCCCTCGATCGCCGATGTCCCGAAGTGCGACGCCGTCCTCGTTCTCCCTCGTCTCTTCTCGGCATCGATTCTCGTAACTCGTTGTCCTTGATGATGACGACCTCGTTGCAACTCGATATTGTTAGTGAAACTCGTTACAATCACTCGTTATCCTTTTGGACCCACGTTCTTGAACTACTCGTTCGTTTCGCCACTACTCGTTCAATCCTCATCTACTCGTTCACTACCCAAATGCTCGTTAATCATTTGCATTTCTCGTTCCAAATCGCTCGTTATTTCCCTCAATCACTCGTTGCTCGTGGTCCGACCCTCGGCTGTCGTTTCTTGACACCGTTTCCGATCCTCATCTTGCGAACCCTCCGTCCAGTTCATTCGCCCCCCATCGACTTCTGCTGGCCTTTGGACAATCGGTTGAGCCCTCATTCGAGGTCTCGGAGCCGTTTCGCAACCCCTTGGCGCGAAAGAAATGTCAATTGCCAAGATGTTGCCGGCGACAGCGACAGCAGCAGCGGTGACAGCGACATCATGAACAACAATAACTACAACTTCAACAACGACAATGACGACGTCAGCTTTCAGAGCCATATGTTGAATGCAAATTTATTGCTGTTGTTGCTGTTGTTGTTGATTGCAATTGTTAGTTGCTCTTGTTGATGTTATTGTTGTTGTACTTGCTGCTATTGTTGTATGCTATTTGTATTTTCTGTTGTTGTTTTTGCTGTTCCTCCTCCAGTTGCAGTTGCATATTTTTCATCTTTAATTGCCCTGTCGGTTGGCAACCCTTTTCCATTCCGCCATTCGGTTGATGGCGGACAGAACCAGCCATGTTGGCTCGTTGTTGTTGTTGTCGATGCTATTCATACCAGTTGTGCCCAAAGCAACAACAACGACATAAACTCCAACAATAACAACATAAATAGTATAAGCAAAGAAGACAGAAATTGTTATATTAAAGATCAAAAAAGGAAAAGCTACAACAATAACAACAAAATAACTCATAACTCTAACAATAACAACATCCACAATTACAACAACACAATTGCACTTGTTTTTGCAAACGGCTTCGACTTCTTCAAAATAAACAAAAAACAACAACAACAAAAAGTGGCCCCCCCTAGTTCGTTGTAGTTAAATGCAATTGTTGCTGTTGCAGTTGATGTTCTTGTCATTGTTAGTGTGGTTGTTGCTGTCTCTGCTGCTGTTGTTGTTGGTGTTGTAATTGCACACATTTTGTCTGGCGGCTTCCAGCAGCAACAGCTGCCTTCAGGCCATCGATGGACGTCATGCAAACAAAGTGCGCGCGCACAATTATTTTTTGCACATGGCAACAATGAAAATAACAAAAACAACAACAACAACAACAACAACAATAAAACAATAACACTGCAAAGAGAAAAATAACAACGAAAGTAGAATAACTATAACATGACAACAACAACAATAATATGCCATAATAGCTACAGCAATACAAGACGAGCATAACAACAACAACAACAAAGGCAACAACAACGATGGGAAGACCACAGCGACGCCGACCCACGCATGCTCCATCCCACTCTCTCTCTCTCTGGCACCCTCCCTCTCTCCCACCAACTGTGCCCTGTTCTCTCTCCCTCTCATTCGCACCACAGCGATCCCGTCGCAGGCGCGCGCTTTGAACTGAATCTGGAGCGGAATCCGAGCCAAGGTTCGTGAGGGGGGACGAGTGGCCGAGCGGCGAGCGGCGAAGTCGGAGCGGGCCTCGGGTGAAGTTGGTCGTGGTTCGGGGAGGCCGCAGGGATGCCGCGCGAGCGTTTGAAAATCGCGTAAATCTCAATTGAACTGGATTCGCCACTTGAAGCGCGATCGCGCGACGTTCGGCGTGGGGAAGAGCGAGAGGGATGTGGTTCCCCCCCCCCCCCCCGTCGCCATCGCTGCGTTTGCGCGCGTCGCCAATTGCTTTGTCGCTGTTGTTGCTGGTCCGCTGCGTGGTTTTGATTGAATTTTCCGCTCCGACGGAAAGTGAATGAATTGGGAATTTTATTATTGTTGTGACTTTTTGTGATTTTTTCACTATTTTTTTCACTCTTTTGTTGTTGTGAATATTTGTTGGTGTTGTGGATTTTTTATTGTTGCTGTTGTGAAATTTTTTATTATCTTATATTTATTATGCTTTTGTTATCCGCGGGATGAGATGGAATTTGAATTCCTGTCATCGTGGTTTTTTCGTTGCTTTTTATTTTTTTTCCCAATATGTTGTTTACATTTTTCTAATTTTGTTCAATTTTTTCAATATTTTCGATATTTTGGAATTGCACTTTTTCACTCCCGTCTAGAAATCATTATTTAGAGTTATTTAAAAATGTCGAGGACTTTTTTTTCTTTCTTCTGCGCCATATTTTTCAATTTTCCAATTCTCTCACTAATTTTCTCCCGTCGCCGATTTCGCTCTTCCCTGCGATTTCCTTCTCCCTCCATTCCCATCTCATCCCATTCGCATTCCATTCCCGAAGAAAGAAATCTCTTCATTAACCCATTACCGCGGATGATTTCGCTCAGTGCACATCATTTGATTTGCGGCTCTGAGAAAATTTCCATCGCGTGGGCGTCGGACCGGACAACAATCTGTCTATCTAGCCATCTGTCTGTATATCTAGCCATGACGTCGGCTGGTCTGTCGTCTTCCTCCTCCTGTCCCTCCTGCTGTCTCCCTTTCTGACCCCCTTCTGTCTCTCTTCATGCTGGTCTTCGTCCTCGTCCACGACTTTGTCTTGGCTAGAAAATATTTTTAATTTAATTTCGCAATTTCGCGAACGTTGATCCGGGGACAGACAGAGGAAAGGCATTCGAAAGATCTGGGCAGGGAAAAATAGCAGAAGGAAGGGAAGGTGGGTCGAGGAAAGACGAGGGAAGGACGCAGGAAGGATGAGGTCGGCCAGAGGAAGGAGTGGCAGGAGGTCCAGGAAGAGGATGAGGAAAAGATCGATCGAGGGAGACGAACAGACGGACTCGGCTGAGCAACCGAACGCGGTTGGCGGAGGCTCGGAGGTGGCCGCGGGGCGGGGGCGGCCATGGCGAATGATTCAATTACCAGATGTGGTCAAATAAATTAGATTCGATTAAACTCGGACGCTCAGACACGACGGCCATGGGGACGACGACGGTGGTGATGATGGATGAGATTTGGAGATTCCAAGGATCAGACGGCGGCGAAGGGGAGCGAGGAGATGCAGAGGTCGAGAGCAAGAGAAAAGAAGGCGAGGAGGTTGAGAAGAAAAGGACAAGGGGTTGAGAAAGGGGCGAGAAGAGCTTGAGAAGAGATGGAGAGCAACGAGTGCAGAACCAAAGAAGTGGAAACTGTGAAGAAATAGGGAAAAAGTAGGAATGGACGAGGCGAGGCTGAGGCTGAGGATGATTTGAAAAGATTGTGAGGGAGAAGGGCAGGGTGTAAGAGGGAGGGGAAAATAAAAAAGGGCAAATCGACCTGCAGACAGATGAATATTAATAGAGATGGACGGCTAGACGAGCAGGAAGCGAGTGGGCTTCGAGCAGACTCGCAGCCAAACAACGGCAAAGAGGCAGGCAGAGTGGCTGAAATAGAGAGAGAGAGAGACGGACAGAGTCTCAGACAGCCGGAGTATTTGACAGACTTCCCGGCATGAACAGGCGGATGGACAGACGAAATCGAACTCCTCGAAAGCTTCCACTCGACACCAAAACTACTATTCCAACAAAAACTACATTAATACAACAACAAAAACACCTTCACCACCGCCACCACCTTCTCGACTTCCACAACCGCGTCCGGTCCTGCTCCACGATGTGGCAACGCCAACAGGACGTGGGTTTCATTCATCGGCACTCGAAGTTCGATTTTTTTTTTTCGTAATTTTTTCGCTTTTGACTCTTCAAAACATTGAAAAAAATCGTTCAAAGGTTTCCTAAAAAAGTTGAATTGAAAAAAAGAACAGAGAGAAAAAATCTCGATTCTAACGTGGAAAGAGTTCGGCTTCGCTGCAGGGTTGCCACATTTCTTTCATATCGCCGTGCGGTGCAGGCCTTGCGTAGGATGTTGGCAACAACAACAACAACTCTACACGAACTCTAAAGGCAATGACAAGAAAAATAAAACAAATAACTACAAGAACTATTATGAAAAAAATAAAACTGAAGTACAGCATTTGCAACAACAAGAATAACTAGATCTGGACAACAACAATAACCAGATCTAAAACAACAACAACACCAATCTCTTCGCTCACATCACGACCTCTGCGACCGTCACAAAGTCTGGCACAAAAATCGCTCCGTCTCAGTCCGTCGAACCGCCACTCACTCTATCTCTATCTCTCTCTCTGTCTCTCTCTGTCACTCTCCCTCCTTCTCGCTGCAGCCACGATCGGTCGTCGGGCGATCGCAGGTTCTGGAGTTGCAGAGGAAATGGAAAACCCACGCGGGCCTGGCGCTGCCTCGTGTGGAGGAGTCGAAGGAGCGAAGGAGTCGAAGGAGTCGAAGGAGCGAGGGGGACAGGGGGTCGGGGAGATGGGGCAATAAGGCAGTGAAGAGGTTGAAATGGTTGAAGGAGTGAAGGAGTGGAGGAGTGGAGGAAAAAGACAAAGAGCTGAAAGAACGATCGGTTTGAAAGAGCAGCAGGAGTTGAGAGAGCGAATAATTCTCGACGAGGGAAGGCGGGGAACGAGGGAAGGGGGTTGAAGCCATTGCCGGAGTTGCCAACCAGCCCAAAGGCCAGGCGCGAAACCTTGACAATCCTCCTAAGGTTGTGCCCTCCAGCGCCCCTGCTGGCCGAGCTCCTCGTCTGGCGTCGCCGCCGCCTTTTAAGGAAGGTCTTCACAATAATTCAGGGAATTCTCTTCTGCATTAAATGCAATTTTTTCGCTCTTGGCTCTTGTTTTTAAATCCGGGAGTTTTCGAGTTGTTGTTGATGTTTGTGATGAAAAAGTGCATAATTTTATGATGAACGATGATTATTGACTTTTGCAAATCTCGTTCACGTCTCACACTTTTCTGGCTTCGATCGACTTTGTTTCGTTACTTTTATATTTTTATTTCGTACTTAAATATTTTTTGGTTTTAATGTTCTTAGTTTTATTATCCATTTCATTTATTTTTCCTAAACCCGCCTCGATCGCCCCAGAGACGCCTCTTCATGCGTTTGAGTCGTTCGAGTTCGAGCTCGGGTTCGGGCTCGAGTTCTCGCGACGCTATCGGCCCACAATCGTTGGCAACACTTGAGCGGGCAACCGATGTCGTGGACGATGATGATGACGTTCTTGTTGATCTTCTTGTTGTTGTATAGTTGTTGTTGTCATTTTACTTGTAGTTGTTGTGCCAGCGTAAAGATAAAAATACACAAGATCTAAAGACGAACTTTCCGAGATTCGCGACGATGAGCAGTGGGCTGGTGGAGAGACGCAGACAGGGAGAGAGAGAGACGGGTGATGAGGGGGCAGGGAGCGGTCGAAGGTACTGGCGACAGCATCCAGTGGACACTTCCTTGTCCCGGCTCCCGCTTCATTCGCAATCACTCTCGCTCTCGTTCGTTCTATTCGTCCTCTGCCCTCAGCCTCAGCCCTCAGCCGTCTCCGTCTCTCTCTCTCGCGTTTTCTGCGTCCCTTTCTGTCGCTTGTCCGCCTAAATTCCATCTGACAGTCGAAAGTTGGCAACGCGCGGACGCAGAGCCTTCGCAGCCGGTGGTGATTTTTCGTAAATACGATCAGATCTTCATTCAAAATACAGAACAAAAATAATGAGAACATGCCAAAAAATGTTGAAAAATAAAACGTTTCTTAAATATAAAAGTTATACAGAAAATTACCTCAAGAAAATTAACTCGAAAAATTGAAGAAATGTCATCAAATAAAATTACAAAAAAAATAAATTTACATTTATGAATTAAGTGATAATGGAAAGAAATATTAATAACTAATCCAATAAATAAATATCGCAAAATTGTAAATAAAACCCGAAAGAGCAAAATAAGTTTAAAAAAAATAAAACACTAATTTACCCGTAAAATATTAGTAGTACATTCAAGCAAAAGAAAAAACCTCAGTTTTAGTTCAACGACTTCTGGCGACTACGCGAGTCATTAAATGGAAATCTTGAAAAATCATCGACTCAAACAAAACAAAAAGCGAAACAAAATAATAATTGCAGAATGCAGTTTCGAGAAGATTGCCTGCAGCGGCTCAGAGTGTTGCCAATGCGTGGCGTTGCCAATTAGCATACGGCACGATCGCGCAACGACGGCTGGGCGCCATTTTAATGCGCTTTTAAATGGCGACAACTGCGAGCAATTACTATTTTTTCATGTTTCATTTTTTTCATATTAATATATATTTTTTCCTGTTGTTGTTGTTCCTGGCATTCATATTTTTGTTGTTTTTGCGCCGGTCATAATGCCATTGTTGTTGTTGCAGTGTTGCATTTACCTGAATAACGACAATTAGCAGCCTAATTTGCTGAAACGACGGCTTCATGGGTTTAGTTTAAACGCATTTCGGTTTAATGGCCTTCGCTTGAGATACGGCTTTGATTTTTCATATCCAGAGGTTTTTCTTTGACATAAAAACTTTGCATACAAAATTTGTTGTTAGAAAAAAATGTTTCATTATTTGCGATTTTCATCATTTATTTTGCATTCACTATTTACAATGTCTATTTAATTTTTCTTCTTTTGTTTTTGTTCGTTATTTCTTTTTTCATTATTTCAATGCTCATTTCTATTTGGTTTCATTTTATTATTTATTTTTCTTCAAATTTCAATTATTATTTGAATCTCTAATTATTCTGCCTTTTCAATTTTCTCTGCGATTCATTTATTCAATAAACGAATAATTTCCACAATTTTCCATTTCAACGCCGAAATTTGAACCCCCGAATGTAATTCTTATAAATATTTTTATGATGTGAATTTGTTGTTTTTTGAGTGATTTCATAATAAGTTTTGTCCGCTGGTATCTTTGCAGATCTGCAGTCGATCCGCCGCCTCCTGGAGCATGAGACGAGCGGCTCCGTCTGCCCCAGTTGCCGCGTCTCGTTCGACAAAGGCAAGCGTCGGAAACTGATCGACACCTGCGGCCATGAACGCTGCTATTCCTGCATGTTCCGCAACGACCAGTGCCCGATGTGCATGAACAGCTCGCTCAAAGGTCGGTACCGCTAACACCAACACTATCTCTAACACTAACCCTAACACTAACACTAGCAGAGGCCCGCAACGCTCCGCGCCGGAGCCGTGAAGAATCGCCTCGCAATGGCCAAACGATTCGTCTCGGAGTCGCGAACCTCGCGAAGTCCGCGATCGTCGGTCGTCGGGCATCGCCAGATCGCGATCTCGTGAGGATCGTTAGTGCACACTATATTATAATATACTTTTAAAAATAATATACTTTAAAAAAAATATTTTGTTTCTCAACTTCCGTCGCTGGAAAAACAAAATAAATGAATTTATTGAGCTTTTTTATTTATTTGAATGACAATGTTTCTATTATTTTTATACATTAATATAAAGTGTTGATTTGTTACATCTTACATATTTATTTTTCATTTAACTATTTACATATGTTGCATTTCTGTATTTATTCAATTTTTATTTATATAAATAAAATAATATCGATTTGTCTGCATAAATATGCAATGCATGGAGAAAATCGAAAATAAAATTAGGGAAAAACGAAATAAAAAGATGTAAATAAAACCCCGAACCCTAACGAATAAAGCCAAATGCAGGAAACCAAAAGCAGAAGACGACAAAAGTTTCCGCTTGATTGGGTTTTGTCACTGCGTTTGCGTAATTTGAGACGGGAGAATTTTCCCAAACGCGGAACACGAGCAGAAAAGGAAGGAAAAACCTAAATAAAAAAAAAATAATTTAAAAATATATCCAAATGAGCGTGAAGTAAATTAAGAAGCTCGTGATTCGCAGCCTCGACAGCGCGCGGCGTCTGGTTCGCGTTGCCAACGACGGGGATGGAGAGGGGAGGGGATGGAGAGGGGAGGGGAGGGAGAGAGGGGGAGAAATAACGAGCCGGCAGCGATCGATCGGCAAATACAGTGGGCAAAGGTGTCTGTCATTCGAGAGCTCCGAGTAACGTGAGCCGGACCGCGAAGGCAGCCGGGGTTGAAAAAAACTCGGCGCGGACCTCGAGCGCGTTGCCAACGAAACGAATCGCCGCGCACAGTGGGCTGAAAAAGACATGAAGAGGCACATGACTACATGATGATAAATCATTTGGAAGGAGATCGTGTTCAATACAGTAGGCTAGAAAAACAAATATATAAAAAAATAAAATAATTGATAAATAAAAATTAAAAATAAGAAAGAGTATGCGATTTTTGTGGAAGAAAGGAGTTTATTTTTTATATTAATTTATAATTCCAAGAGTTTCGGATTTTATTTTATCATTTACAGATGAAATGAAGTAATGTAATTATTTTTGGTTTTATTTTTGTGTTTGAAATTTAAAATTTAAAATTCTTCCACTGCACAATTGCATCGATTGCAAAACTATTTATCAGACAGCTGCAGTTGTTGCTGCTGCCATTTGATGCACTAACAATAGCAACAGCAACCACAGCTAATTGAATATGATCAGGGAATTTTTCCTTCTGCCAATTTTTGCATATTTGCTCTGCTTGTTTTTATTTTCTAATTCAGATTTGATTTGGTTTTTTTAAATTCGTATATTTGTTGTTTGCATTTAGCTTTGGGGTTTTTGATTTATTTTGTGTATTTTATTTATAATTAATTTAAAATTTAAGAAGATATCTTTTAAATAGTTTTTAAGTTATATTATAGCTATTTCATTAATTTTTCCGTTATTATATTTTTGTATTATTTTTATTTAAGTACCCTTTTTAGTAGGATTTTAAGGTAGGCCTGTTTGTTTTGTTTTTGCGTATGTTTCTAACCAATTGTTCTGTTGTCTCCACCGCTCACAGATGTCGACGGCAACAACGCTCAAGGCTACGACACGGGCATCGGCGGCTCGACGTCGACGATCGTGAGCCCTCTGGGCTCCCCCCAGCCCCAGCTGCGATCGCAAGTGCAGCGGGCGAACGCGGCGGCGCTGGCCAAATACATGCAGGTGAGTTGCCAACGACATTTCCACATTTTCCACTGCAGCCACTCCACAGCCGGCAATCAAATCCAGCGAGGACGACGATCGCACGCACGCAACGAATCGCACAGAGCCGCGCCGAACAACTCGACAACTGATCGTGCAAGAAATTTGTTTTGTTAATTGACAGCAAATTCTTGCAAATTCTTGTTGTTCTTGTCTTCGATTTCTTTTTTTTTTTTCCTGTGAGAATTATTTATTTTTCCAGTGCGATTTTTTTATTTTTGCTCTGTTTGTTTAGTCGTTATTTTGGTTTTTGTTCTTATTTTTCTTAATACCAATATTTTTTTCGTTTGCATAGAAAATTTGCAAAAGGGTGTGAATTTTTCATTCGATGTTTGTCCCATCGACCCATTCACCTCGTTCCTCTCCCCCGAACAATTGTCGAACAATTGTCTACAATTATTATTAATGATCGATCCCAACAATTGGCAACTCAATCCATTATTCATATTTCGATTGTTATTTATTGTGATTTTATATATTTTTCATGAATTATTTCTTTCATAATTTTCCAGCAATTTTTTTATTTTTTTTTTAATAAATTTGCAATCCCTAATTAATATTGATTGATATCTTAATTTATTACCATTCATTGCTGCAATTATTTTTGAGATTACTTTTACATTACTATTATTTTATTATAATTATTAATACTATTGTTGAGACGGATATCCATGTACTACAATTATTTTGCAATTACTATTGGCATTATTACTGCCATTAGCAGCCATTCGATTCTCACTTCAACTATTTTTATTATTATCTCTCCACTTGCTATTAACATTGTTGCCATATGCAAAATAATCAATTAGTCGCTGACATCTGTCAGCAGCCGTCAAGTGGTGGACATTGCAAAATGACGCAGGTCCCGATCTTGCACATGAAATCTGCAAAAAAAGGAGTGTTAAAAAGGAATAAAAGTAAAAACATTTGAAAAAATATATCGTAGAAAAAAAACAAAAACTAGTATATGTTGCGGTGGACATCGGTGGAACCGAAGTCAATCAGCCAATATGTCAACAGGTTGTTGTGACAGCTCGCCGCCAGATGGAGTGAGCGGTTGCAGGAAAGGGAAAAATGTCGGTGTTGAGAAGTTGTTGAAGGATCTGTGGGAACCTCGTTAACATTTCTGCTAATGACTGACTCAGGAAATTCCAAACATTTCTCATGTTTTCCGATTTTTTTCTAAGTTCTCACCAGTGCACGAATATTGGAAAAAAATAAAATTTTGTAGGTCACACAATTTTGAAGGAAACTTTTCTGATCACTCTCAAAAATTTATTTTTTTCATTAGTTCTTTCTCGAAAGTGAATAAAATATATATACTTATTACAAATTGATTATCTTATTTTCCATGAGATAACAAAAATATTGTTTCTCAAATTGATAATTTCCCATTTATTCCTGAAATTAACAAATATTTTTTTTCTCATTTTTTCTTCACCAAATAACTTTCTATTTCTTCCAAAATTACGTGAATCAAATTTCCTCTGTGTACAAAAAACCACTTGAGATCCCGGGATTGACATCCAAATATTGGCATCACTTTGTTTGAGGGGACTTGGCAGCACTTAAAAGCTGGGACTTCTGAAGTGCGCACAGGGTGGGGATCAAGAGGGGGAAAGGAAGGAACAGGAGAGAAAGAAAGGAAACTTCTGCGAAAGACGATCGATGTCTTTCCTCGGAGAAACCGGCAATGGAACAAAGGCAAAAACAATAACGCAAAATGCCCATCGCAAGATTTCTGCTCTCTGGGCCTGTCCGTCCAGCTGTCCGTCTCTCTGTCGGTCCGCCTCTATGTCGGCCTCTCCCGCCGTCTGTCGGCCTGTCTAAGCCGCTCCAATGTCTGTCTATCGGCTGTCCGACTGTTTGTTTTGTTAAGGAGTTGCTTTTGGCATTTGTTGCTTGTCGTTTTTACCTGTTGTTCATCTTGTTCTTGTTGTTATGTTTGTTGTTGTTGTTATTTTTTTTTTTGTGATTTTTTTCGTTGTTGTTTCGAGATCTCGTTGTTGCTGTTATTTGTTCTTGTTGTTGCTGTTGTGTTTGCGGACGACTTGTCCTTGTTGTTGTTGCTGTTTGTGTGGCTTTTTAAGCCATTTCCATCTCGCACATGAAAATTGGGTCAAAATATTTTGTTCAAACACAGCCTCACACACACATACACACACTCACTCGCACACACTCACGTGGATTTCGCGAATGCTCCTCAGCCGTTCGGCCTTTCAAAAACGACGACCGCCGATTGTTTGCACCGAGCTCTTTCTCCATCTCGCTCTTCCTACCCCGACGCTCTCGTCTTTTTCGCTCCCCTCCCTCTCTCTCTATCGTGTCCGATTTTGGAGGCTTGTTTATGGTCGCCCCAGCGCTCGCCGGCCTGACACGTGACATGGAATATCAATTTAAGCGGCTCCCAAGCGCTCATTTATTTCCTTATTTATATTTATTACAATAATGCTTAATTATTTTTTTTTGCTCCTCGTTCAATTGATTTTATTTTCTTGTTAATCTTTTAGCTCTTAATTTACTTGTGGATTTCTAAAAACCAGTTGAATTATCTTTATCTCCACGGACTTTACTTCTTTTTTATAAACATTATATCCATCTATAGATTTAATGAATACTATTTCGATTTACAATGACATTTTATACCTCATTTTTATTATTGACATTTTTGGATTAAAATATTTTGTCAATATTTTTGTACATATTCATCTGTTCAGATTTGTATTTAAATTTCATATTGCTACAACGATATTTTTGGTTTTTCACATTTTTATTTTCCTACTTTTTTGTATATTTTTTATTCCGCTTCTTCTCTTTTTTATTTTTTTAAATGTTATTCTATTTTTTTTTTTTATTTTAATCCCCTAATGGCTACGTCCATGTGCGACTCCGAGCGACTTCGAGAGCCACATCGGTCACCTGTCATCCGACAATCGCATCTGTCACTTTTGACGACCACGACAGGCGGAGAAAGAGCGAAAGAGATGGCGAAGGGGCGAAAAGAGAGAGCCGAGTCCGCGGCTTTTACAGCGCGGAGAGGGAGGGCGGAGAGTGGGAGAGGGGAGGGGAGGGAATCGTAAATTGATTTTTAATTGCGAGCATAATTTTGCCTTTTTTGCAAATCGCTCGAACGCAATAAAAGTCTCGTTGGTGAATTTCCATCGGTCTCTTCCTCCTGCTTCGCCCTCTCCTTCTCCCTCTCTGCCTCCACCCTTCTTATTCGTGACTTTCTTATCGCCCAGGCTGTCTCTTTCCATCTCTTCAGCCTTCGAGTGAGGTGGAAGAATTAAATTAAAAGCCATTTTTATGAAGCAAATCTCGACCGCGATCTCCGACTTCCTCTGTATTCTCTTCTCCCTCCCTCTCTCGCTCCCTCTCCCTCCATCTCTCTCCGTCTTTGAGCTCGTTGTCGCCTCCGCTTTTGGCCAGCGCGGTTTCGACCGCATTGGCAAATGGTGGCAACGCTCTAGAATCAACTTGCATCTGTCAAAGGAATAACCGAGTTCTTCTAGAGACTTTTTGTATTTTTTTTTTATATAAAAAATCATTTCTTGAATTTTCATATCCTCACACATGTACATTTTGTATTCCTTTTTTCAATTTATTTTTATTTTCCTGACTTAAAACATGCTTTAGTGAATCGAGAAAGTTTTAAAATCAAATAAATTAAATTAATTAAAAGAAGTTTTTCTTAGTTTGCCTCGAGTCTTTTTAAATTTTACTCTGAAAGAAAACTCCCGTTATTTGTTCTTGTTGTTGTTGTTGTTGTTGTTGTTGTTGTTGTTGTTGTTGTTGTTGTTGTTGTTGTTGTTGTTGCTGTGGTGATCACTGCCTTCTTCGCAGTTTTTGTTGTTGGTTCGTCTTCTTGGCATCAGCTGTTGGCTTGTTCTAAATCGAGAGAGCGCGAGCGAGATCAACAGCAGTAAAAGCAACAACAACAGCAACAACAACAACTGTTCCCTATTTGCAAAGCACCAACAGCAGGAGAGACAAATGAGAAAAAAAGTTATGTAAACAAAAACCTGATGTAGAACAAAACCTATAAAAGAATGAAAACCTCTTTAGGAAAATGAAAACCGAACAGAAGAGGAAAAAGTAGCAGAAGAAGAAGAACACGACAAAGAAAGAAGAAAGAAGAAGAGAAAGACAGGTCCAAAGAAGCAAAAAACACAAAAAGAAAACCAGAGAAAATTGATGAAAAAATCCCTCGAATCCATAAGAAGAAGAAGAAGAAGAGGTAGCAAAACCCCGCAGTGGAAGAAGAGGAAGAAAACCCCCGAGAAAAAATAATAAAATGAAAAACCTACTTCGAAGTCGACCGATCGACCGATCGACCGATCGTATCGCGCAGATACGTCGAACAACTTCAAAGATCGTAGATACTGGCTCGATCGACCGATCGATCGCAGTGGCCCAAAGGGACCCGATGGGGGTGGGCAGAGGGGGGACGAGGGGGACCGAGGGTTCCTTCCACGTTTATGGCCTTTTTATTGATGGCCGCTCGAGCCACAGCGCAGTGGCGGGCGAGACAAGTGAAAGATAAACGACAGCCGGGTGTATCTGTACCTGTGCCTGTATCGGTATCTGTGTATCTGTATCTGTATCTCTGCCCATCTGTATCTGTGCGTTCGCCTGTGCTCGCTCTGAACTTTATGGGTATTTGTTTTTCTCGGCTTTGTTTTCACTTCTTCTGGTGGCCGCAGTCGTTCGCTGGTTTTACTAGGTTACGTCGTCTATTGGCTTCTTCTTCCTTTTCTATTTCCTTCTTCTTCTACAAATAAAATGTTCCTATACATAAAAACGGTTCATTTTTTAGTTACATTATTTTGTTTTTACGTTAAATTAAGTCAATATCAGTTTTGGTTCTCATTATTTCGATTTTTTATTTTTGTTTTTTATATTTTATTCATTTATTCTAAACTGTCTTTTATATTCATTTCATTGATATTATTCTTTTCTATACCATTTCGTCAACAATCAGTCTCCTTTTGTTGTTGCAATCACTATAGTAAAAACCAAAGTTCGGCACAGTACCAAAGAAAAGGAAAAAAAAAACAAAGCAACAACAAAAGTAACACCAATCACAGCAGCAGCAACAACAACAACAACTGTAACAACAACATTTTTGAACTGTGTTAATTATCGCCATATTTGTCACCATTTTGAGCCGCCTTGGG